>VDFB02000015.1:13665829-13737375 GCA_007258455.2 Sequoia sempervirens | reverse complement strand
ATACTTATATATCTATTTATCTATCTCGAACCCTCGAGTGGCCAACTCGCGGGTGTAACTACAACTACTTCAATTCACATGCACTGGAAAAATCTCTCTGCTACTTCATTCCACAGATGCATCCATATCACATAGAAATTCAAGAAGTGGTGGGAAAAATCATATTCATATGGTAGTTTTTACTCAAAGAAAAATTGATAGCATAACAATAATCTTCTTCTCATTATTTGTAACAGTTACATATTTATATAGAAAACAACTAACAAAAATCCTATTTTTCAGACGATCAAGTATTTCGATAGATTATCCATAGTAAAAGGGACTTAAAAGACCATGATATCAAATATTAAAGAGGCTTTGCATGAGCCATAAAGTCTTGAAACTGAAAAATAATAGAATTATAAAGACTTGGTCAAATGTATGCTCCTAAAATTTTGGCTCTCACTCGCTGGTTTTCAAAAGTATGAAGGCCTGCATTCCTTTCCCTTTTGACTGGAATGCTAATGGGAAGTGGAGTTGACCTATGAAATACTCAAGGCTAAACCATTAAATCAGCATAAGTTAGTTTAATTCAATCTCAACATTAAGAAATAAAGTTTGTACCCTTATTCATAGAAAGAGAGCACTTATTTTTCCTAAAGGTAATCAATTGACAAGGTTATTAAGGCTGACAGGTTTAGATTTACATATTGAGCCCATTATACTAATGAGTTTATTTTTACCTCATCATATGTCCGAATAAAAAAATGATCCTACATTGCAAGCACATGCTCTAGCTTTGCAACAAGCACAACAGGATTATCAACAAGCTTTACAACAACAACAAGCCTAGAAAGTATCCCTAGTAGCACAACAATAATAACAAGCCCAACATGCAGCCTTATCCATACAAAAACAACAACAACAAGCCAAACAAGCAGCCTTAGTCACACAACAACAAAAACAAGCCCAACAAGTAGCCTTAGTCTCACAACAACAAGCTTTGTTGGCACAACAATATGTACAACAACAACAACAAGGTTTATACTATAATCCTCAACAAAACATCATCAATTCCAACACATTAGGAGCATATACACCTCTACCACCATCACCTTCATAGTATCAAAATCCACCCCACACACCATACAACACCCCATCATGTCAAAATACCGCGTACAACCCATCCACCATCCCACCATACGCAACATTTGTTCCTCCACCAAAGCCGCAAGATGATATGGCATCATAATTCAAGGCGCTAACACAATAGATGTAGGATATTCAAATGGGAAAAATGAAGAAACCCCGTACACAACAAAACTTGTGTCCATACCCATTCAATAGAAACATCACAATGGTACTATTCCCTCTTGATTTTGAGGTCCCTAAATTTGATAAATACAAAGGGAGAGGAAATCTTGTGGATCACATCAAAGAATTCAATGTCATGTGTATGGAGGTTGCCTACAATGATTCCTATTTGATGCACCTCTTTCCATGAAGCTTGACGGGCCCAACCATTGATTGGTTCTCACACTTGCCTCCATGTATCAAAACCTTCCAAGAAATCACCGATAAATTTATAGATCAATTCTCCTTTAATATTGACATGGATGTAAGCTTAGAGGAGTTATACACACTCAAGCAAAAAAAAGGACAATCCTTCACTAATTTCTTGCAAATATGGAGACAAAGAGCAAGTAAGAGCAAGTGGCCCATTCCCAATGAACAACAAGTGGGCATTATCATAGAAAATGTTGATCCAGATCTATCCCTCCACTTGAAAATGCAATGTATCACCACTTATGATGAGTTTGTCCCTAGGGCCCTCAACATCGAATGCGCTCTAATCTCAAAAGGAAACACACAAGCCTATAGAGACAACCACCCATCAACCAGTTCAAATTATAAGCCCCACATTTGGGCTAAGAACAAGAACGTGACAAATGATGGCATTGTAGATACTAAAGTGGTCATAAGTGCTCCTAGGCCAAACACAAATCAGCCGACCAACGTCCAACCAATCGTGCAAAAAACAACATCACCACCATAGAATAATCAAGTCAATAACACCAAAACTCAACAAATATAGACCCCCAATAGGAATAACTACCCAAAACACAAATACACTGTACTGGGGGAACCTATTGAATCTATCATGAAGAAATTGGTAGAATCAAACTTGATAACACTTCCCAATTTCCAAAACTACCAAGAACTGCAAGATAAACCACCTTGGTACAACAAAAAGGATATTTGTGACTTTCTCAAAATCAAAGGACACAAAACATTGAACTACATCAAGCTCAAGAACGTTATCCAAGATCTTATAGAGAATTGAGACATATCTATTGATGTACTAGCTAGTAACCAAGACCTAAAGATATAAAAGAACCCTATATGCTAGATCATAGAAACAGTAATGACAATGGAAAATGAAAGACTTACAATAATGTGCAACATGCCTATTCCAATGTAGTTACCTCTTGTGATAATGTTGTAACAATTGCTACCATCAAATGACCTAGTGTAGAGTGTGGAGTCACCACACGACGTGGCAAGGTCACCATCCAAGGAGCTTCATCTCAACCTAGGGCACAACCTACATTGCCAATGTCTAACCCTAGTAACTATAGTCTCCTAGATCAGCTAAAGAAGACCCACACATAGATCTCTTAGAACTATTGAGGCTATCCACCACACATAGGGAGATATTATAAAAGGATTTATCTGCATCCCATCCCTAAGAATATTGATACAGAGAAATTTCAAGCTATGGTAGGGAATATCACTACCCCTCATCTTATTACCTTCTTGGAACAAGACATACGCACACAGCCATCTCACAATTGCTCCTTACATCTTGAGGTCATTGTTCATAAGAAAAAGGTTAAAAGAGTCTTAGTAGATGGAGGTGTTGGTCTCAACATTTGCACCCTTCAATTGATCAAAGACTTGGGATTTTCAAAGGTTTCTATGAGAAAACAAAGAGTACCACTATAAGGGCATATGAAAATCAAGAAAGAGTGTCATAAGGCATCATCACTCTACCTGTCCAAGTGGGACCCATCATTGTTGAGATTACATGCTAGGTACTAGACCTTGATCTCCCCTACAACATCTTGCTTGGTCAACCATTGATTCATTCCATGCAAGTTGTCGCTTCCACCTATCACCAATGTGTTAAGTTTCCTTTTGAGAACATAGAAGTTACTATCCATGGAGATATTGAGCCTTTCTACTATTGCAAGAACCTTGAGGCTAAGTTCTACAAGATCCCCTAGATACCAAAGAATGATGAAGGCCCTACATCCTCATCCTCATTTGTTGATCCATCTTCCCTTGCATCCACCTCAGAAACCAAAACACCCATTGTATAGAACATACCTGACATCAAAGTCATTATCAAGGACAATGGTTATGGAGATTAAAATCTAAAGGACACTTTTGTATTGCGTGAGTTACCTCTTTCCCCCAAATATCATGGGAAACCCACACCTATCAACAAAGTGAATGAAACGTTAAAGCTTGCATCTACCACCTTCACCAAATGGGCGATTTAAACAAATATGTCAACAAGGAAGATATCTCTACACTACTCTATCAAGACAACCGACCCATGTCTGTTCTTCCCATGGAAGATGACAATAAAGGTTTATAGTTAATGATGGGATGGGGGTACAACAAGAATGAAAATCTGGGAAAAAATGATAATAGTTTGCTAGAACCCATCGTTCCTGAGAAACGTCCAAAGAATCTTGGATTAGGATGTACTACTAGCAAGGTTACCATTCTTGGAAAAGGTACTTCTGTTAAATAGGTTGAGGCTTTCTCTTGGTTACCAACATCACATGATACTACCCTAGATGGCTTCCCCCTCGACGTTGTTGACCTATTTGAGAATAAATCCCTCTTTATGATATCAACAAAATATTTCACCCCAAGTGACCAAACCACTAAATTAAGCCTAGTATACCCCCAACTCATCGACTGGGACCAATGAGGATCATCAATTCTAGATATGTTCGAAAACAATGAAGAAATCTTAGAATTCATGGGACTCCACAACAACTTACCATGTGGGGATTAAAAAGAAAGATTTGATAAACAACTAGACACTATGGGGAGAGGATTGAATCCTTCAATCACAAAATTGATGATATGAGAATAACATGCAGATCTTTAAGTGAAAACCACACTATGAAACTTTTAGATCCTAAAATAGTAAAAAGAAAGGATGCAACCGAAGGTGAAAACCTCCCAGAGGCACCCAAGGATGAGGGATTCAATTGCCCCCTTAGTGCAATTCATCGAAAAAAATTAGTAGAACTAGCAGAGAAGGATACCCTAGTGAATGTGGGAACAAAAGAAGCACCCAATATAAATTTCTATGTTGAATCCTTGTAGGATGAAGAATAGAAAAACCTAGCAACATTCCTGAAAAAGAGAAGAACAAACTTTGCATGGTCATACACAGATATGCCAGGGCTCAATCTAGAAGTTGTTTTGCATCACTTAGTAGTCTATCCTGAAGCCAAACTAGTCAAACAAAAATTAAGAAAGATTCACCCTTGTATTGCACTCTTGGTTAAATTAGAGCTACAAAAGCTTCTTGACATCAGATTTATCCGATTGATTGACTATCCTAAGTGGGTTTCCAACCTAGTACCAGTCTCCAAACCCAATGGGGGCATCCAATTATACACAGATTTTAGGGATTTGAACAAAGCATGTCCAAAGGATGATTTCCCTCTTCCCAACATCGACATCATTGTCGACCTAATAGTATGACATGAAATTTTATCACTCATGGATGGATTTTCAGGCAACAACCAAATCATAATCACTAAGGAGGATCAACATAAAACTAAATTCACTTGTCCATGGGGTACATATTGTTGGAACATGATGCTGTTTGGGCTAAAGAAAATCGAAGCAACCTATCAAAGGGTGATGACCCTAATATTTCATGATATGATCCACAAAATAGTTGAAGATTATGTGGATGATATTTTGGCTAAATCAAAGAAAAGGAATGAGCACATAGAGGTATTATGACCCATCTTCAATAGGATTGAATAGTATAAAGTATGACTGAACCCAAAAAAGTGTCTTTGGGGTTACATCAGGGAAGCTTCTTGGCTACATCGTGTCACAAAGAGGGATAGAGATAGATCCAAAAAAAATGAAATCAATACTAGACATGGAACCACTACAAACATTAAAGTAAATGAGAGGGTTACAAGGAAGGTTGCAATCCATTAGAAGGTTCATAGCGCAATTATCAGACAAAATTCACCCTTTCTTGCATCTTATCCATAAAGGAATAACTTATAAGTGGGATGAGAAATGCGATAAAGCCTTCTAGCAAATCAAGGACTATCCATTTTCACCTCCACTTCTCATGCTGAAAGTACCAAACAAGCCATTGATCTTATACATTTCAGCTACATCAACAACTCTAGGTACTCTCCTAGCCCAATATGATGAAATGAGAAAGGAAAGAGCCATCTATTACATCAACAGGACCTTGGTAGGGTGTGGAATGAATTATGCATCCATTGAGAAGGCATGCTTAGCAGTGAGAAGGCATGCTTAGCAGTGGTCTTTACGCCACAAAAGTTCAGACATTACATGCTTGCACAACAAATCAAGCTTATTGCTAAGATCAACCCATTGAAATATTTGTTATCTAAAGCAACTCTCACTGGGATAATGGCCAAATGGATAATGATCTTGAAAAAAATTGATGTTGAGCACAAGGATATCAAAGGACAAGTTATTGTAGAAAAACTAGTTGAAGCACCCATTTATGTGGAGAATCCTTTGATATATGAATTTCCTAACGAATCAATGTCTTTTCTTAATGCAACAGATCAATGGAAATTGTATTTTGATGGATCATATACCCAACATGGATCAAGGGTGAGTATTATCTTTATCACCCCTCAAGGCGACTGTATTCCAAAAACATATCGACTCTAATTTCCATGTACTAATAATAGTGTTGAGTATGAAGCACTAATAATAGGTCTAAAAATAGCAGTCCAATGGAAGATACAAGAATTAAAAGTCTATGGGGACTCATAGCTGATTGTCAACCAAGTCAATGATGACTACCAAACCAAGGATGACAAACTCACTCCTTATAAGATGGTAAAAAGCCTTAAGGAATTTTTCATTGATATAACCTTTGAGCACAAATACCATGCATGAACTATCGAGTAGCAGAAGTGATGGTGACAATTGGATCAATGTTAGACATGACATGCAATGTCCTTCAATGTGAATTTTGGTAGAACAACTTCTTGCACCGACTTTTAAGATTACTGAATCTATATTCATGTGTGTGATCATTGGTATTGGTTCCCTATGGTATCATGATATATTCACTTATCTTAGCAGAGAGGTACCCTCCCATCTGATATCACCCCAACCTTAAAAAGACCTTTGCTAAAAAAGGCATCCTGATTTGTAATCTAAGGTGATACCCTATACCGTAGAAGCATCGAGGGGACATTACTAAAATGTCTCAACCAAGAGGAAGCCTTGAACAACTTAATAGAAGTACATGAAGGAATTTTTGGTTCCCATTCTAGTGGAATAACCTTATCCAATAAATTGTTGAGGGCAAGGTATTATTGGCCAACCATGGAAAGAGAATCTCATCAGTATGTGTAGAAGTTTGTCCAGTGTCAACATCATGGAGATCTTATCCATTCTCTAGCTCAAGAGTTACAACCAATGGTCACACCTTGGCCTTTCTCATAGTGGGGGTTTGACGTCATAGGAAAGATTTCCCCCACCTCATTTAATGGCCACAAGTTCATCATAACGACCACTGAGTACTTTACCAAGTGGGTCAAAGCCATTCATATGAATTACATAAGGGGGAAGCAAATGTCCAAGTTTATCCTGAATTACCTTATCTGCCACTATGGTGTTCCACTAGCCCTTATCTTAAACAGTGAAACACCCTTCAAGAATTGGGAGGTAAGAGAGTTATGCCAATGATTTAGCATCCAACATTGGTTCTCTACCCTGTATTATCCCTAGGGTAACGGTCAAGCTTAGGCTAAAAACAAGACCATCTAAAACTCCTAAAGAAGACAATTAATGAAGTTGGTCATGACTGGCATCTACATTTGAATCCTACCCTATGGGATTATTGAACTAGTAGCCGTATTCCTACAGGTGCAACCCCTTTCTCCTTGGTCTATGGATTAGAAGCCATCCTTCCTATTGAGGTCAAGCTTCCCTCGGTGTAAGTATCACTACAAAATCTAATCACTGATGAAGAGTATAGAGTATTGTGAGATGAGGATGTCAGTATTGGATGAATTACGCTTGATCCTTGAAGAATTGAAACATAACAAAGCCACTAATACTCGAATCTCAACAAGATCATTCAAATGAAATTGAAACTAAACATTTATCAAAACCTAACATACTAAATTATGAAAGCTTTTAAAACATGTACTCTAATCAATATGAAACTTATCCCATTATGGAATTGTTGTCGTGTTGATGTGAAATGACAACCCTTTCCCAATCTCATGATTAGTGAGCTTATTTTAGTCGATTCTATGGAAGAGAATTGATGAAACCATTGTGATTGATGTATGAAAACCTAGTTTATGCTAAAAAAGAACATGATGCAAGCTAAGTTACCATGATTTTATGCTAGAAATGCACTAATTATGCCATTGCTAAGCTAATCTAAACTAAAACTATGCTAAAAGATGAAAACCCTAATTCATATACAAACTAAGATGGATGCATGGAAGCCATTAATGTATGCTCTAAGCTATTATGCAATTGAAACTAACTAAAATAAGCTAAAAGTGAGTAAATATGAGAGTATTGATGTAAGTGAATTCAACAACATAAGTTTGCAATTGAAAGATGGATCCATTTGTCTCCAAATAGTGACCTATTTATGGGAGAGAAAATTAAGAATGAAGGGTTGAGATAAAACATATTAATCAATGGTCCAATATGAAGGCGATGAGAGGCATTGATCATGGATTATCATCAACGAATGAGAATGCATGATGGGATTTAATCAAGGGCTCACACTTGCCTCAAACAAACACTTTTTACCTGCTCACACAGGTCAAAGGTAACTTATTCAAAAGGTTGAAGGTTTAGCTTGTTCAAGAAGCCAAGTGAGTTGATTAGAGAAGAGAGAATATTCCTTAGAATATTCCTTTGGGTGAGGAAAAAAAGGTAATTTACAAATTAAAACAAAGTTTTAATTGTGCAAAAAGGGGATGAGGAATATTCCATGGGGATATTCCTATTGCTTAGAGGAAAGCTAGTTTAATTGCTAATTAAACAAGATTTAATTATACAATTAGGGGATTAGAAGAATTAAAGAGATATTTATTAAATTAAATGATTTAATAAATGGGGGAGAGATGAAATGATATTTAATTAAATAACTTAGGGTTATTTAATTAAATAAGATGACTTAGGGAATTAAATTAAATGTTTTGATTTATTTAATTTAAATAATGAAGTGTTAGTGTGAAAAGAGATGAATTAACCTGATTAAATTGATTAGGCCAATAGATGAAAATGATGCAATTAATTAAATAGCTAGGCTAATTTAATCAATTAAATGAAAAGAGGATGGGTTAAAGAGGAAATGATGTTAGTAAATATGTTTCAAGTGTATGATATTGATTAGGAATTTTTTTAGTGTCTACATTTTCCCCTCTTTGAAGTGAGGTGCCTGTTGCTTCGGTTCAAAGAATAACGCTTTTCGGATCAAAACTGCTACTTTAAATAAATGAAAAAATAAAAATCTAATTTTTTAGATGCCCCAACGGAAGGATAAAGTTGAATCCTTGCCCCCTCAAGAAATCGGGCAAAAATTTTGAATTTTGGGTTGATTTCTTGATAAAGGTTAAAAGTTGCCCCAAGGGTCCAGAAAGGCTCCAGGATGCAAGAATAATGCCAAAAATGAAAAAAAGATGCGAAATTAGGTTCAAATTGGAAAAAGTTGATGAAAATAATGATAAACCACATCTTGAAGGTTAAATTAGGGCAAAAAAACCCTAATTTTCTATCTTAAATAGGCTAAGAGGGGTCATTTTCAATTCATTTATGCATTCACACCTTAAGGAATTCTTGTGATTTGAGCTTTGACCCTTCGATGAAATGGCATGCTGGGAGCTTCCCAGGCACATGTCCGACCGAGTTTGAGATTTCTAGTGGCTTCCTGGTGCAAGACCACCGATATGTGATTCAAAACCTGATTTGAAATTTGAATTTTTGATACATTTATTACACTTTAAAGTATAAATTCTAGCAACGCCACTATATAGCGATGCCCAAAATAAAATCAGCGATGCCCAAATTAATTATAGCGACGCTCTTCACGATTTAAAATTATGGTTTCTAATTTTAAATGGCGACGCATGCTTATTTGGTGACACACTTTCTAATTTAGAAATTAGGGTTAGGGCAGGCCAGAAGTTAAATTGCCACGCTAGCTTGTTTGGTGACACACATTTCAATTTGAAATTTGAAATGCATTGGGTGTCGCTATTTGAAATTTGAATATAGTGACACTATTGTAGATAGCGACACTATTGTGATTTCAGACCTGAAAATTTCAAATAACGTCAAATTTTGATGATTTGCTGACACCATGCGCTTTGTGGATGTAGGAGGTCTTCCTATCGTTGATGTCGAGGGAGCATAGGCCCACTATTTTGGAGAGATAAGGGGATCTATCAGAGTTGCATTAGGAGCACCTAGGAGAGATCGGTCTATGGTATGCTACATATGCACTTGTGATTTAGACACATCTAGCGATTATGACAACTATGTGCGAGAGATGGCATAGTGAGACCTCATCCTTCCACCTTCCGACAGGTGAGGCGATAGTAACTTTGGAGGACGTTTGGTGTATACTGCACTTGTCGATTCACGGTGATCATGTGATTTACGATACTGATGCTCGATTCAATGCATGCCTTGAGGTCATAGAGATGGACTAGATTTCATTGGTTACCTCACAAATTGACTTAGAGTCGTATAGAGGTCATGTGACGACCTTTGGATTGATCATCGCAGCCATCATTTCAGGTTTGGTGGCTCTAGATAGGTGTAACAAAGGTTTCAACCTAGGATGGGGCTTGGCATGGCATCAGATGCTGCACAAGAGGATACTTTTTGCATGGGGGCTTGTGATGCTAGCCTCCTTAGATCATGATTTTCATGATTTTTTCTATTGTGATGGGAGAGCCATTAGTGCAGGGAGCACATTGTCATGCTTTGGAAAATTGTTCAGATGGTAGACATGGAGTCGAATGATCCCATCATTTGGAGATACAGAGGTGTCATTAATCTCAAGCACACTAGATAGATTGGGATCCCGTATTGGAGATAGGTTATAAGATAATATGACAGTTTTCCGTTAGTGCCCATGGCTTCAGATGCCACCATGGTTTGATGATATTCAACAATTGTATTTTTCTAGACAGACTCGATATATGTCGGGTTGAGAGAACGCGATCATTGAGAGGTACCTTCCATATAGGGTGGCTCATCAGTTTGGAGATGTATAGGACATACCTGACGATGCATATAGGGACATTTTTGTGAGATCGGCCAGAGAGGTTCCCACATGGGGGCCGACCATTTCAGCTCTAGAGGCCATAGAGAGCTTTAGATAGTTGGTGGACCAACCTTGGGCATATGATCAGGGATAGACTGTAGCTTAAACTATGCCAGAATATGATGCGTGGTTCATCCCTCCTAGATGTTTGACAGATCCAATAGGTGTTCTTCCTAGAGGGAGACCTAGAGGCAGAAGGGTGAGAGGCAGGGGACAAGGAAGCTAAAATGACCAGGATGGACAAGTTTTGGGGTTTCTTTGATTGGACAATAGCCTCAGGTATAGTAGCAAGTAGTACCACCACTAGATGTGTGAGACACTCAGATACAACAGCTGCAACAACAGGTGCTATATTGACTGGTGAGCAGGATCAGGCCCACTAGTAGGTTTTGGTCACTACTGTTGAGTGAGACTAGGATCAACAGTAGGTGGTTGCAGTCACAATGGAGAGAGATTAGGCACTGCAGAGAGTACAGGCTGTGACTGTTGAGAGAGATCATGAGGTTTCTTGATGCTAGCAGATTGAGACTATGATGGTAGCAACTCATGGTCAGACAGTTTCAACACACTTATACTGAGAGGCAGTTACAGAGGTTGCATATTACAGGCATCATTATCATCATGATGTTCCAATGGCTCTCCAACAACCAGATTTTTCATAGCGTAGCGATGCACGCCCTCAAGAAGAGGATTAGCTTGAGAGGCAGGCTGGGGAGGGTAGTAGCCATCAGAGCTAGCTTTTATGTATAAACACTTTTTTATTTTTTCCCATTCTTTATCACAAATATACATTCATGGGCTCTTTTTTGATAGCCTCATGGTTATTGTACTTATCATTTATATACATACACTAATCCAGATTTTTGTAGCATGACACTCATTTTTTGATATATATATATATATGATATGATATGGATACAAATGATTTATGATGTGATGTGTTCACTTTATTTCATGTATGGATGCATATGATATGGATGCATTTTATTTATTCCTATGTGATATGCAATGATCATGATATGTAGATGGATCAATGTTATGTTCTTTTTCATTATCTTTTCGCAATATGATATGGATGGATGATTATGATATGCAGATGTTATGGATGCAAATAATGTGGATGCATTTCTTTTTGTATATTTTCTATGTAATTTTATGATGATGATGTATGCATATGGATGTATGGATACAAATGCTTATGATATACAATGATTTAAGATGCTTATAATATCCAATCTATATTATTCATCACAACTTAAATGATTATGCAAAATGTGTGATGTGATATGAAATGATTATGATGATGGATGTTTTATGATTATGAGATGCATGTATGTTAATGGTTGGTGGATGCATTGATGATGTTTTTGTTGAATGTCATGATACCAGGTTAGCACAAAGAGAGGATAGAGGAATAAAGAATGAATGATCATTGATTTGTGATGATTGCTTCAAAAGGTCCAACAAGTCCTTGATCCATCAAGAATTTATTAGGGATGGTGACGAGACAATGCAAAATGCAAGATGAAATGCAGGATGGGTGCTCACACTTCAGGATTGGGATTTTTTGTCATTCCAAGTATTGTTTGATATAACACATAGACACGATGCATCAAGGTATTGATAACTAGGACGACGTTGTATCTAGTGTAATGGACTTTGACTCGACAAGCAGATATGATAGTTCTTGTTCACACCTTGACATACAGAAACGTTGTTGGAATGCAAGTTATAAGCTTAGAACATATTGGACCAAAGCATATGCAATAGTCAACAACATGCTCCAAATGACCTTCCTACACACAACTAAGTAAGTATGTGCCAAGATTATTTTACAAGAGTACCCACAAGCACAACAAATGAAAGATAATGATCGATTCCCCATTCCATTATCTCTAAATCATTTTGTTAGACATCAGTGAGAGGTCCTCGGAATGGGTCATTTAAGATAAATTGTAATAAAAGATCAAAGACAAACAATTAGTGTTATTTGTAGCTCTTGCCTAGTTTAAGTTTAGCTAATGTGATTTATGATACTAATGTCCATCGCAGGAAGGATACATCCTAGGATATGTTGATCAGAGGGTTGTTTGATGTTGGGATGATGATGCTAAGATGAGTTGTTGCTATAAAATTCACTGATGCATTTACCTGTGATTTAGACTTTAGATTTAGACTTTTAAGTTCACACTTTACAACTTGCTATACTTGCTTTCTATTTGTTTCAACAAAGGTTGAGGGTGACGATTGTTTATTATGGGTGAAAGCGAGATAGGATGGATTGGTTTTGGATTTTCTGGAATATTTCAATTTTTTTGGTATTTTGAAGATGTTTTGAGGCTATTTTTGGTTGTTTTGAATGTTTATACGAATGTTTTGTATTTTCATATTTTTTGAGGCTATTTAGGTCTTTTGAACATTTTCTATTGTTTTTGGATTTTCCATTTTCAAATGTTTTTATGTTTTTCAAAATATTTGGATGTTTTTGGGTTTTCTAAAATATTTGGATGTTTTGGGCTTTTCTGAGAATTTCTGAGCTTTAACCAAGAACCTAACCTAAAGACCTATCATAGGGGCCTCGGGGGTTGTTCATAGATAATCCTTACCTACGTTATACATGTAGAGACCACGTAGTTTGACTGACTCAACCCATTTACAAGATGAAGATATGAACAGGTGAAAGACGATAGTTTATTATGATGGAATTCTAAAGGATTGACCTAGGGTGTCTTGGGGGCACATCAATGATGGCCTTGCCTACGTTCAAGCTCAGAGACAATGCAGTTCGACAAGAGAACATTATTTTTGGATTTTTGATGTTCTGACCTTTTTAGGGTTTTTGATGTTTTCTAGATGTTTTGGATTTTTCCTTTACAATTTTACAAATGTTTTTGGGTTTTAGTTGTACAAGATTTTGCAAATGTTTTTGGATTTTCTGGATAAGATTTTATGAATGTTTTTGGTGTTTCTTGAATAAGATGTCCAAAGACCTCAAGATATACAAGAACCCTGATTGTGACGCATATCGAAATTCCCCAGTGTGACATGTTAGCCTACTTCAATAAAGGCATGATAGACTAACCTTGGGAATATGCCAAGTAGTGCTAAAGGGTTCATGATACCTTATAGTGACAAGCCATGACAAGGACATGGATGAGGGATGGATGGTAATGCAAAGAATGATAGGGAGACAAGAGCCAAAGAATAGATGGAGATTCTTTATTTACACAAGGTGTCTGTTTGCTAGGTTTTCACCAAGGTACTTGCCCAAAGTGCCACTGAAGTGGCTTTCACTAGAGGACAATTTTTTTTCTTTACTTTTCAATCATTTTTCTCATTTTTTTTTTGGATTTTTGATAAAAAAAATTATTTTTTTGTGTTTTCTAATTTTACACCCTTGAAGACTAGGCATAAAACTTTTTGAGATGCAAGGTGTTGGTTAGTTCCTGCAAGGGTTCACCTTCAGGGGTTGACAGTTGGTATGCTCCTGATCTGTAGCTTGTTGTGATGACAAAGGGACCCAATCAGTTAGGCTCAAACTTTTCTTTGTTGTCTTGATCTAGAAGATTCTTCTGATTTTGCTTTAAGAAAAGATCGCCTACCTAGAATGACCAACATTTGATTCTCTTGTTATAGCTCCATTTCAGTTAGTTTTGATAGACTTGCCAGTGATCAAGGGTGTCAAGACAACATTCATCTAGGAATTCTAGCTCATTCTGTTGAGACACTCTATATTCTTCCTCAGTTATCAGATTTTGCAGTGACACTCGCAATGATGGGAGCTCAACCTCGATAGGAAAGATGGCTTTTGATCCATATACTAGGGAGAAAGGGGTTGCACCTATAGGCGTGCGAATACTAGTTCGATAAGCCCAAAGAGTGGGATTTAGTTGTAGATGTTAGTCATGACCAGCTTCATTAACTGTTTTCTTTAGGATTTTCAGGATAGTTTTGTTCGTTGCTTCTACTTGTCCATTTCCTTGGGGATAGTACAAGGTAGAGAATCAATGTTGGATATTGAATTTTTGGCACAACTCTTTCACATCTGGATTTTTGAAAGGGCTTCCATTGTCTGAGATGAGGGTTTGCAGAACACCATAAGGACAAATTAGGTAATTCAGGATAAACTTGGCTATTTGCTTCCCCATTATGTAGGTCATAGGAATGGATTCAACCCTCTTAGTAAAGTACCTAGTGGCGGTTATGATAAACTTATGGTCATTGGATAAGGTTGGAGTGATTTTTCCTATGAGGTCAAGTCCCCATTGTGTAAAAGGCCATGGTGTGATCATCAGTTGTAATTCTTGAGTTGGAGCATGAATCAGATCTCCATGTTGTTGACACTAGATGCATTTCCACACATTTTGATGAGCTTCTTTTTCCATGGTTGGCCAATAGTACCCTATCCTCAACAGTTTCTTAGCCAATGTCATACCACTAGAATGGGACTCACATATGCCATTGTGTACTTTTGTTAAATAATTTAAGGCTTCCTCTTGGTTAAGAGATTGTAGTAATGTCCCTTCAATGCTTCGATGGTAAAGGGTATCACCTAGGGTCACAAATCAAGATGCCTTTTTAACAAAGGTCATTTTAAGGTTCAGGGTGATATCTGATGGAAGGGTTCCTCTGTTAAGGTAAGTAAAGATGTCATGGTACCACGGGGATCCAAGACCAATAATGACACATGCGAATTCAGATTTAGGAATTTTTAAAGTTGGTACTAGAAGCTGTTCTACCAAGAATTCACATTGGAGGATGTTCGACATGTCTAGTAATGATCCAATTGTTGTCATGGCGTTTGTTGCTCTATTTTTCATGTGAGGAATCTGCTCTTAAGTTATGTCTATAAAAATATCTTTGATATTCTCCACCATCTTCTTGTAAGGAGTGAGCTTATCATCTTTAGTTTGATAGTCATCATTGACTTGGTTGATAACCAGCTGTGAGTCTCCATAGAATTTCATCTCTTGTATCTGCCATTGAACTGCTATCCTGAGACCTATGATAAGGCTTTGTATTTAGCAATGCTATTAGTATACATAAATGATAGCTTGTATGACTTTGGGATGCAATCACCTTGGGGGGTGATGAAAAGAATTCCTGCTCTTGATTCATGTTGGGTGAACGATCCATCAAAGTACATCTTCCACTGAGCAGTGAGATTAATAAGGAACACTGATTCATCAAGGAACTCAAATATCAAAGGGTTCTCAACATAGATGGGTGCTTCTGTTAGTTGGTCTGTGATCACTTGTCCTTTGATTGCCATGCGCTCCACATACTTTATGTCAAACTTTGTCAAGATCATTACCCATTTAGCCATTTGTCCTATGAGGGTTGCTTTGGATAACATATATTTTAATGGATCAATCTTTGTGATGATATTGATTTGATGTCACAACATGTAGTACCTGAACTTTTGTGAAGCGAAAACTACTGCTAGGCATGCTTTCTCAATGGGTGAATAGTTCATCTCATAGCCTACCAAGGTTTTGCTGATGTAGTTTATGGCTCTTTCATTTTTCTTGTCATCATGCTATGCTAAAAGAGCTCCTAGTGCTCCTAGTGTTGCTGAGATGTACAGGATCAGTAGCTTGTTTGGTATTAGTGGCATGAGCACTAGAGGTGTTAGTAGATAATCCTTGATCTGTTGGAAAGCTTTATCACATTTGTCATTCCACTTGTAAGTTATCCCTTTATGGAGGAGATGCGAAAAGGGATGAATCTTATCTGATAGCTAGGCTATGAGCCTTCTGATGGACTGCAATCTTCCTTGTAATCCTCTCATCTACTTTAATGTCTGCGGTGGTTCCATGGCTAGGATGGATTTTACCTCTGCTGGATCAATTTCACTTGTCATTCCTTGTCAATTTTACCTCTGCTGGATTTCACTTGTAGATAATCCTTGATCTGTTGGAAAGCTTTATCACATTTGTCATTCCACTTGTAAGTTATCCCTTTATGGAGGAGATGCAAAAAGGGATGAATCTTATCTGATAGCTAGGCTATGAGCCTTCTGATGGACTGCAATCTTCCTTGTAATCCTCTCATCTACTTTAATGTCTATGGTGTTTCCATGGCTAGGATGGATTTTACCTCTATTGGATCAATTTCTATCCCTCTTTGTGAAATAATGAAGCTGAGAAGTTTCCCTGATGTGACCCCGAACACACACTTTTTTTGATTTATTTGTACCTTGTATTCTTCAAGCCTATCAAAGATAGGTCCTAAGACTTGTATGTGTTCACTTCTCTTCTTTGATTTTTCCAAAATATCATCCACATAATCTTCAACTGTTTTGTGGATCATTTCATGAAAGATGAGATTCATTGCTCTTTGATAGGCTGCTCCTGCATTCTTTAACCCAAATGGCATTACACTCCAGCAATAGGTTCCCCATGGACAAGTAAAGGCAGTTTTGTGTTGATCCTCCTTACTGATTATGATTTGATTGTAGCTTGAAAAACCATCCATGAGAGACAAAATTTCATGATCAGTTGTTAGATTCACAATGAGATCGATGTTGGGAAGAGGGAAATCATCCTTCAGAAATTCCTTGTTCAGATCTCTAAAATCAGTGCATATTCTGATGCCCCCAGTGGGTTTTGAGACTGGTACCAGGTTTGAAACCCACTTAGGATAATCTATCAGTCAGATGAATCCAATGTCAAGAAGCTTTTGTAGTTCTAGTTTAACCAAGAGTGCTATCTGAGGGTGCATCTTCCTTAATTTTTGTTTAACTGGTTTGGCTTCAAGATATACTGCTAAGTGATGTAAGACCACTTCTGGATCAAGGCCTGTCATATCCGTGTATGACCATGCAAAGTTAGCTCTTTTCTCTTTGAGGAATGTTCCTAGGTTCTTTTTTCTTCGTCCAACAAGGATTCAACATAAAAATTGATCTTAGGTGCTTCTTCTATTCCCACATTGACTGCAGTAGCCTTTTCTACTAGTACCACTGACTTCTCTGGATGCATTGCACTAAGGGGGAGATTGAATCCCTCATCTTTGGGTGCCTCAGAGAGGTTTTTATTGTTAGATGTGTCTTTTGTTTTTACTATTTTGGGACCAAAGAATGCCACCAAGTGGTTTTCAGTCAAGGATCTTCATGTTAGTTTCATTTCATTTCTTTCATGGCTGAAGGATTCATTCATCTCCCCATAGTATGCCCCTGTATCGAGCTCTATATCGAAGCCTGCTTTATGATCTTCCCATGATAAGTTGTCTTGAATTCCCATGAATTATGAGATCACTTCATTATTTTTGAATAAATCTAGAATTGGTGGTCCTTGTTGGTCCATGTTAATGAGTTTTGGGTATACTAGGCATATTTTAGTTGGTTGGTCATTTGAGACAAAGGATGTTATGGATATCATAAAGAGGGTGTTGTTCTCAAATAGGTCAATAATGTCAAGGGGAAATTCATCTAAGGTTGTATCACGTGATGTAGGTGACCAAGAGGAAGCCTCAACTCATTTAGCATAAATACCTTTGCCAATAAGTGTGACCTTGCTAGTAGTACAACCTAAGCCAAGATTCTTTATTCGTTTCTCAGGAACAATGGGTTCTAGTAAACCATTGTCATTTTTCCCTAACTTCTCATTCTTGTTATATCCTATGCTCTGCATTAGTTGTAGGCCTTTGTTGTCATCTTCCATGGGAAGAATAGGAATAGTTCATTCGTCTTGATAGAGGAGTTTAGAGATATCTTCCTCATTGAAATCTTCTTGATTTAGATCTCCCCACTTGGTGAAGGTAGTAGCTGCCATCTTGATTGTTTCTCATTCTTTCGTGCTAGATGTAGATTTCCTATGAGATTAAGGAGAAATAGGTAACTCTCCTAAGAAAAAGGTGTCTTTCAATATTTTATAGTTTCCACAACCATCATATTGGATTACTTCTCTGATGTCGAGTATACTTTTCACAATGGGAATTTTTGATGCTGAGGTAGAGGCTAGGGATGATGAGTCAATAAATGAACTTGATGGTGTAGGTCCTTCATCATTTTTTGGTATTTGTGGGATCTTATAGAACTTGACCTCAAGAATTTTTCAGTAGTAGAAAGGCTCAGGATCTCCATGGATAGTGATTTATCTACCTTCAAAAGGAAACTTAACACACTGATGATAGGTTGAGGCTACAACTTTTAGAGCATGGATCCAAGGTCGGCCAAGTAGTATGTTATAAGGTACATCAAGATCAAGTACTTGGCATGCAGTTTCCACAATAAGAGGTCCCACTTGGATTGGAAGTGCAATGATTCCTTGTGATACCCGTTCTTGGTCATCATATGCCCTGATTGTGGTACTTTTTGTCTTCTCAATAGTATCTTTTGAATAGCCTAGATTCTTGATCAACTGTAGGGTACAAATGTTTAGACCAACACCTCCATCTACCAAGACTCTTTTGATCTTTTTTTTATGAATGAAAACCTCAAGGTGTAAAGAACAGTTATGAGATGGTCATGGAAATAGATCTTGCTTGGAGAAGGTGAGAAGATGGTTGGTGATATGCCCTACCATAGCTTGAAACTGGTCGGTATTAATGTTCTCGGGAACAAATGACTCAAACAAGAATTTTTCTAGTATTTCCCTGTGTGTGGAGGATAACCTTAAGAGTTCTAAGATTGATATCTATGTGGGGGTCTCTTTAAGCTGATCTAGAAGATTGTACTTGCTAGGATTAGATGTGGGAAAAGTAGGTTGTGTCCTAGATTGAGATGGGATTGAATGGTTATTTTTCCACATCCTATGGTGACTCCAAATTTCGTACTAGCTCCTTTGATGGTGACAACAATGATAACACTATCATAGGAGGCAACTACATTGGAATAGGTATGCTACACATTAGTGTAATCCTTAGCTTTGTCCTTGTTGTTTTCTTTGTTATGATCTGGCATAGCGGTCTTGTATACCTTGAGATCGTGGTTCCCAGCTAGTACCTCAATAGATATGGTATTGTTCTCTATGAGAGCTTGGATGATATTCTTGAGTTTCATGTAGTTTGCTATTTTATGTCCTTTAATTTTATGAAAGTCATAGAGATCACACTCATTGTACTAGGATGGTTTCTCTTGTGGTTCTTTCTAGTTTTCAAATTTAGGAAGTGTTATTAGATTTGACTCTACCAGTTTGTTCATGATCGTCTTGATGGGTTCTGATAATTGTGTGTACTTGCATTTGGGATAGATGTTCCTATTACTAGTTTTCCTTTATTGCATGTTGGTGTTACTGATCTGATTATTTTGAGGTGGTACTGTTTGTTGCACAGTTGGTTGGATGTTAGCAACTTGATTGCTATTGGGTCTAGGAGCACTTAGTATGACCTTAGCATCTACCACACCGTCGTTTGTTACATTTTTGTTTTTAGCTCATACACAAGGTTTCTCATTTGAACTAGTTGAAGGATGATTGTCTTTGTAAGCCTGGATATTTCCTTGTGAGATTAGGAATCTTTCAATGTTAAGGGCTCTAGGGACTAGTTCATCATATGATGTGATGCATTGCATTTTCAAGTGGAATGATAGATTTGGATCCAGGTTGGCTATAATGATTCCCACTTGTTGTTCATCAAGAAGAGGCCTCTTTCTTTTACTAGCTCTTTGTATCCATCATTGTAAGAAATTAGCAAAGGTTTCTCCTTCATTTTGTTTAAGAGTGTACAATTCTTCTATACTGATGTCCATGTCAAGATTGAAGAAGTGATTGATGAATTTATCAGTGATTTCTTGAAAAAAATTGATACCAGGAGGAAAATGAGAAAACCAATCCATAGAATTACTTGTTAAACTTCAAGGGAAGAGGTGCATTAGATATGAATCATTGTAAGCTACCTCCATGCACATGATGTTAAATTATTTGATATGGTCCACAGGACTTCCTCTCCCTCTATATTTGTCAAATTTTGGGATTTCAAAACCAGGAGGGAATGGTAACATTGCTATGTTTCTATCAAATGGGTAAGGACACAAGTTTTTTGTATGAGGTTTCTTTGTCTTTCCCATACGAAGGTTCCACATTTCTTGTGAGAGTGCTTTCAATTGTGATGCTAGATCATCTTGCAGGTTAGGTGGGGGGACATATGGTGGGATGAAGGTGTGATATTTTGCAAAAGTGATAGATATGTTCCCAATGCATTTGGATTGATGATGTTAAAATGAGGATAATAGGAACCTTGTTGTTGTTGTTGGGAATATTGTTGAGCTAGTAAGGCTTGTTGTTGAGCTTGTTGTTGTTGTTGTTCCACTAGGGCTACTTGCTATTGGGCCTATTTTTGTTGGTGTGCTAATAAATTTTCTTGTTGTGCTTGATGATGTTGTTGTGTGGCTTGTTGTACTACTAATGTTGCTTGTTGTGCTTGATATGCATTGGCTACTTGATGTTGTTGTTCTTTTTGTGCTAGGGCTGCTTGTTGAGCCTAATGTTTTTGTTGTGCTTGATGTTTTTTTTGTGCTAAAGTTGCTTGCTATTGTTGCTATTATTGTATGACTTGTTGATAAGCTTGTTGTGCTTGTTGTAGAGCTAAGGCATGTGCTTTCAATCTGGGATCAGCTGGTTGTTCAAACATCTATGAAGGATTATGGATATTGATGTTTTGAATGGGTAGTAGATTGATGGTGAAAGGTGGAGGGTTCCCTTGGTTTAACATTCCTTGCAATATGGTAGAATGAGGTGGAGAAATGCATGTTTGAGGTCTGGATTGATTTGGAGTAGTAAAGGGGACTATGGGAAAAGATGATGTCATTAAATTTTGCAATGGAAATGACACACTAGGACCTTGAGTCCATTGATTGAAAAGATTCCCTTGTCCTATGTTTTGAGGATTTCCTTGTGCAAAAAATGTAAATAAGGGATTTGTGATCAAGGTACTTCCAAGATTGATAGAACTTGTAACCAAGGGATTTTTTTCAGGTGGATTGATGGTGGATGATGTGGAAATGGTAGATGGCATGGGTGAACCCACCAGAGGGTTGGATAAAGATGTCCCTACTTGCGTTGAGGGTTGATTTTGTGGTATAGTATTGACATGCCCTTGTGTGTTGTTTTGAGATACTTGGTCTATACCGCTTTTCATGATGGTAGGAATACTTATGGTACTCATAGGCGTGGATGAAGAAGAGCGTCCCCAAAATGTCGAAGTGGTGGTGGAATAATGAAGTTCAAGCAGTGTGTGTAGCTATTTTGGAGCTTTGGGAACAAGAGGAGCACCAAAAGTAGGTGTCCAAGTGGTGGTGGGAGGTGGAGGATTAGTTTCAAGGTACCCACAAGTGTACTACTTTCAAATGGTGAGGTGTGCCCAAAATATTTAGCAAGGTTGGTTGCAAGACTAGGTATGTAAGTTTGATTTAGCCCTAGTGATGGAGTTGTGAAACCTTGAGTTAAATTTTGTGCTACAAACATTTGGGAGATAGGAGCTACACTTTCAAAAATTTGATATTCTAGAAGTTCCTCCCTAGTAAGCTCAAATGGATTATTCGTGACGTCTTCAATCTCATATGGTCTTGAAGGAGATGATGGTTGTTGTGATGTGGTAACATGACTTCTATGATCGAATTCTAAAGGATTTGGATCACTTGAGGTAAATTTAACTTTGGTTTTCTCCATGGTTCTCTTGTGTTGTGATCTTGTCTTTACCATAAATTTTGTGTCACCTATGGGAGATTTGTGTTGAGTTTTGTGATGTTTGAACTCTCCAGTTGACTCAAATCTAGGTAAAAGGGATGCTCTAAGTATTTTTGGAGCAATGATGATAATGTGGGATGAAAATATGGGTGATGCAAGAAGGGATCTTATCAAATGTTTTGGGACAACATTTTTTACTTGAGTTTTGATGTTTTGATGTTGGGATAAAGGATGTTAATGAGCTAAAAAATCTTTAGGGTAGACTTGTGACCTTCAAGATAAACTAGTTCAAAAATGATAACTACCTTAACTAAGTGCATGGAAAAGGATAAATTTCACATACAAAGTAGCTAAGTTAGTAGTTGATTTGATGTTTAAGTCCCAAAGTGTTGGTGTATTTGAATTTTTGTAAAGTTAGATGAAGTGAAGGATGAAATTTGATGAACAGGTGAGTGAAATGTTTGACCCAATGTTGACCTAAAGTGACCCTTTTGTTTTGATAAGACCAAGGTAGTGAGAATGATGATAGACCTCTAAAATGTTCAAATCCTAAAGACTCAATGATTTTAGAAAAGTTGTTGATTCTCAAAAAGGTGAGGGTTTTGGCTCATAAAGAACATGTACATGTCTGGTATTTCCTTAGTGTGCATTCATAAAAGTTTATCAACAATTTGTTTATGTTTTCGTAGAGTTCCTCAATACGGTAGTTGATTGCTTTTTCACTACAATGTCTAAGCTTAAAGTGACAACCAGTTGACCTTCGTTTGACGATCCTTACTTTGCATGAGATCATCTAGTAAAGTGAACCTTTGTTTCAACAAGATCAAGGTAGTGAGAATGATGCTAGACCTCTAAACTGTTCAAGTCCTAGAAAACTAATGTTGATTCAAATGAGAGGATGGATGGGAATGTTCAAACCTATTTAGGCTCTCCTAGCTCAGGCATAAAAGTTTCTCATCAAAGTGTAATGATTACGGTAAAATATTAAAGCCCACTTTTGACCATACCTTGTTCTATGATTCCTATGTCTGAAATGGAGTGTTAGAGATTTTCCCCTACGGATTTTGATTTTTTGATGAATCATTTATGGGAGTTTGGTATCATGTAAAAAGATCAGGATGTTGACTCCAAAAGAATGCATATAATTATGGACTATACCATGAAGCGCGTCTATAAAAATTTTCTACCGATCTATCTCTATTTCTGTGAAGTGCTAAAAGGTGTTTCTTAAGAGCTTTTGGAGTGAAATCCATAATTGCCTATGTTGTCTTTGGGAAAATATGGGTTTGAGATTAATGTCAAGATATTTAGAAATCGCTAAGGATAAATCCTTAGGATAAGCAGTAATATCAAGGCTAACTCAAGAAGTCTATATTTGAGCCAAAGTGTTTGAAATTTTGAGGATGATAGTGAATGTTTGTTTTTGGATCGTTTTGAAACCAAGAAAAGTGTCAAACTTGTTAGGGTTAGAAATGGAAGATATCTAACAATTAAATGCAGATTTAATTAATAAACAGAGAAACTAAAACACACATAGAATAAATTATAACACAGAGAATTTAACGTGGTTCACCCAATCCGAGTTACATCCACCAAACTGCATCCATCCAATGATTTTATTATCAGTGCAAAAACCTATTACAATATTGTGAATAATTGCGTTTTTCATCATACTGTAACCCCCATCCGAACCCCTTTTAACAAGCTTAGAAGCTTCCAGATTAGGGTTCTACAAAATCGTGTTTTTTTCTTTTTTCGTTGATTTTTCCCTTTTTCAGTGATGACGCAAAAAAGTAGGAGAAAAAATTTTCTCGGGGGCTACCACCCCCAAACCCCCACCCAAGGCCCAGCCCGGCCCCAGACCCTGGCAAGGATACATGCTGAGATGTACATTATAGCATGATCAGTCGCCAGACACCAACAATCTCCCACTTGGAGACTGATTAGGCTCCACACCAACACAATCTCCCACTTGGAGACTAATCCTGGATGACACTGCTGCACTTACAACTCGCACTGGAAATAAGTACCTTGGACCCTGCTGCTCTGTTATACTTGAATTCAACCTTGAAGGCCAACCAAAGCTAAAGAGGAGCTCAACTTCTCCCTTGTCACCGCCTTCGTAAACATATCCACTAGATTGGAATTTGTATGTATCTTGTCCAGCTTGACCTGTTCATCCTCCAACACCAACCGAATGAAATGATATCTCAACTGTATGTGTTTTGTTTTAGAATGCAAGGAAAAATTCTTTGCAAGATGTATAGCACTCTGGCTATTTGTAAACAAGTAATTTCTAGCCTGTTGTTTACCCAACTCATCCATGAAAAATTGTAGCCATATCATCTCCTTTGCCGCCTCTATTGTAGCAACATACTCTGCCTCTGTGGTGGATAAAGCAACCACCTTTTGCAATCGAGAAATCCAACTCACTGTTGTCCCACCAACTATAAATACATAACCTATGGTACTTCACCTGGTATATATATCCCCTACCAAATATGAGTCAACATAGCCTTTTAAATCAGTATTAGAGCCCCCAAAACATAAACATTTATTGGATGTACCTCTCAAGTACCTAAGAATCCATTTTACCGCATTCCAATGCTCAACTCCAAGATGACTCAAATACCTGCTAACAACTCCTACGACATGTGCAATATCCGGTCTCATGCATACCATGGCATACATTAAACTGCCTACAACTGAAGCATATGGTACTTTAGACATTTTTTCTTCCTCCTCTTGTGTCTTTGGACACATATCCTTAGTCAATTTAACATGACTAGGCAAAGGTGTGCTGACAACTTTTACATTCTCCATATGAAATCTCTACAACACATTTTCAACATAATTAGCCTGAGATAAAAATAATTTTTTTTTTTCCTATCTCTACAAATTTTCATACCAAGGATTTGTTTTGCTGCCCCCAAATCCTTCATAGCAAAATATTTTGCTAACTATTGTTTTAGCTCACTTATGTGATCCATGTTAGACCATGCTACAAGCATGTCATCAACATATAAACATAAAATAATGTAGCTATCATTATCCAACCTCTTAAAATAAACAAAATGGTCAGAATTACACCGGTTGTAGCCTTGCTCAGCCATAAAACTATCAAATTTCAAGTACCATTTCCGAGGTGCTTGCTTCAAGCCATATAAACTTTTCTTCAATCTGCACACTAGTTTCTCCTTACCTTTGACCTCAAATCCTTGTGGTTGGTCCATATATATTTCCTCTTCCAAATCACCATGGAGAAAAGTTGTTTTAACATCAAGTTGTTCTAAATACAAATCTTCAGCAACCACAATACTTAAAACAATACGAATAGAAGTCATTTTAACAACTAGAGAAAAAATCTCATCAAAATCAATACCCTTTTTCTATGCAAATCCCTTTACAACTAATCTGGCTTTAAATCTCTTCTTACCTCCATCCTCCTCTTTCAACCTATAAACCCATTTGTTTGGTAAAGCCTTTTTACCTGCAAACAACTTGCATAATTCCCAAGTCTGGTTTTTCAGCAAGGAGTCCATTTCTTCTTCCATTTCATGCTCCCACTGAACCTTGGTATCCACCTGCATAGCTTCATCATAATATTTTGGTTCACCAGCATCAATTAAAAAAATAGTATACAAAGAGGGAGAGTATCTTTCTGGAGGTCTACTTATCCTTGAAGATCATCTAACAAGAGTTTGTGGTATTTGTTGTTGTTGTTGTTGCCCAACATGAGGAACCATTGAAACATAATTGTTTGGAATATCATCCAACACTACATAATCATTTTCTTTCTTCTCATGTTGCAGCAACAGATCTTTGTACAACACTCTCATTGAATATGACATCCCTGCTTCTCACAATTTTTTGATTTTTAAAATCCCAAAGCCTATAACCAAATTCATCAATGCCATATCCAACAAATATACATTTCTTTGATTTTGCATCAAGCTTGGTTCTATTTTCAGAATCTACATGTGCAAATGCTTCACAACCGAAGGTTTTGAGAAAAGAATAACTCACCTTCTTACCTTTCCATGCTTCCTCTAGAATACCACAACCCAAAGAATTAGAGGGACCTCTATTAATTAAATAAACAACAGTGTTTACAGTCTCTTCCTACATTTTTAAAGGAAACCCAACATGCAATCTCATAGTCCGTGCATGCTCCATTATTGTTCTATTCATGCGCTCAGCCACTCCATTTTCTTGTGGAGTCTTTGGAACCGTTTTCTGCCTACGAATACCATTAGAGGAAAAATAATCTTCAAACTCTTTGCTGCAATACTCACCACCATTATCAGATCAGAGACATTTTATCTTTTTACCCGTCTCATTCTCAACCAAGCTTCTCCATTTTTTAAAAGTTTCAAATACATCAGATTTTTTCCTAAGGAAATAAATCCATACCTTCCTAGTTGCATCATCAATGAATGTAACATAATACAGAGAGCCACCAAGAGAAGATTCCTGAGCTGGTCCCCATACATCCGTATGCACAAGCTCCAATTTCTCATCTTTCTTTTGCTTCCCATCCTTGAGAAAACTTACTCTCTTTTGTTTTCCATACACACAACTTTCACATAAATCCATATTAACACATTTTAGACTTGGTAAAACATTATTTGAATGAAGTACTTTCATACCTTTTGCACTCATATGCCCAAGTCTATTATGCCATAGTGCTGATTCAGAGTCCACAACAACTATATGATCTTCTACCTGCTAAACTGCAACAACTGTTCTTGAACATTGACCTTTTTCTGTAACAATTAAAGTAGAAGGAACAGTATGATATGTACAAATATATAAGGTGCCTACTTTCACACCTTTTGCTACCACTAAGGCACCCTTTGTGACCTTCCAATTTTTATCACTAAATGTAACAACGCAACCTTCATCATCTAGTTGCCCTACTAAAATTGAATTTTGCTTAACTTTGGAACATGCCTTACCTCATGTAGTAGCCAATGATTCCCATTCTGCAACTTAATCTTGATTCTTCCCTTTCCAACAATCTGACAAGGTTCATTATCTCCTAAATAAACTAGCCCAAAATCCCCTTGGACATAATCAAGAAAATAACTTCTATGGGGGGTAGCATGAAATGAAGCCCCTGAATCTAACACCCAAGAATCATCAGCGTTATCAAGGGAAAGAATCAAAGCATCCTCTTCAAATTTATTACTTACCACATTTTCCTCTTTACTTCCTTCCTTTTTGTCTCCTTTATTTTTTTGAGACCAACAATCTTTCTTTAAATGACCCAGCTTACCACAGTACCAGCAATCACTCTTGTCTCTAGATTGGGATGTTTTGTCCTTTGATTTTCCTCGTGACTTCCCACGATTTCCAGAATTGTTTCCTCTCTCCTTTGTTTTTCCCCTAATTTCTGCATTCAAAACACTGCCTGATGTGGATGTTCCACTTGAGTTTTTCCTATAAATTTCTTCGCTCAAAATAACACCAACAACATCATCAAATTTCAATGTATTCAAACCAGAAACAGATTTGCTAACAGCCATTACCAAGCTATTCCAGCTTTCAGGCAAAGAACACAAAATCAAAAGAGCCCTAACTTCTTCATCAAAGTTTACTTTTATAGAAGTTCATTGACTGGTGACCGTATTAAAACTCATTTAAATGATCAGTAACTGACCCACCTTCTACCATTTTCATATTAAATAAACGCTTCATAAGAAATACCTTATTCAAAGCATAAGGCTTTTCATATAACTTCGCCAGGGTTTCCATCAACTCTTGAGTTGTCTTTGCTATTTTAATATTGAATGTCACCGATTGTGCCAGGCATAAACGAATACTACCAAGAGCCTTTCTATCCAAAATCTCCTAGTCCTCATTAGACATTGTTGCGGGTTTCTTGGTTTTTCCTTCCAATGGCCACCATAAATCCTTCTGATAGAGATAGTCCTCCATCTGCATCTTCCATAACTAATAGTTTTGCCCATTAAACTTCTCAACCTTCTTACCCTCGTCTTCCATTACTCCCACTCAACCGTGAGACCTTCCTGTAGACAATAATCGAAACACAACCCACTCTGATACCACTTGTTAGGGTTAGAAATGGTAGATATCTAACAATTAAATGCATATTTAATTAATAAACAGAGAAACTAAAACACACATAGAATAAATTATAACACAGAGAATTTAACGTGGTTCACCCAATCTGGGCTACATCCACCAAACCGTAGCCATCCAATGATTTTATTATCCAGTGCAAAAACCTATTACAATCTTGCGAATAATCGTGTTTTTCATCATACTGTAACCCCCATTTGAACCCCTTTTTAACAAGCTTAGAAGCTTCTAGATTAGGGTTCTACAAAATCATGTTTTTTTCTTTTTTTGTTGATTTTTCCCTTTTTCGGTGATGACGCGAAAAAGTAGGAGGAAAATTTTTCTCGGGGGCTGCCACCCCCGAACCCCTACCCGGGGCCCAGCCTAGCCCCGGACCCCAACAAGGATACATGTCGGGATGTACAGTATAGCATGATCAGTCACCACACACCAACAAAACTAACTCACAATCATTTACAACCCTAGGATAAAAATGGCTATATTTGTTGAGTCCCCACTAGGATTTCTCCAAACACTAGACAATGCGAACAGTTAGAATTTGGTGACACTGGCTCCCCTCCACGACACACACTTCTCGAGACCACCAAATCTCAAAATCCTTAAAATTCGAAGATTAAAAGGATTTTTTTTGTTTCTACAATTGAATAGTACAAATGTGGGGCGGCTTCAAAATGACCGTTCTTGCACCAACAAATATTTTAATATTTTGGCTTGTTAAACAAATGGGTTGTAGGAAGGATAATGAGGGACATGGCACCTTGTGAGTGTCCAACAAGCCACTAAAGGATTTGATCAATCCTACTAGGGGCTCTTATACTTTTTACAATAGTACCCTATTTTGAAAGACAATATATTCATACTAAGGCCTACATACTATGAGGACTTGACAATTTAGTCTTATCCATTTATATACCATCTCGAGTGAAAAGCTAGTTAGAGTTTCCTTCAAATTGGTCTTAGGCAAGCCCCTCTAAAGATAGCAAAAGTGAGGGATTACACTTGTAGTTTGACCGCCCAGTTCGCATAAAGTGCAAGGAGGGAACACACACAATGTCTCTTTATCACACTAGCATGATTGCTCAATTTTAAACCCAATTGAAATATGTGGGTGATCTTGCAAAGTGTTAGAGAATGTTTTTGTTTCTCAAGGTTATCGAATGGAATGAGAGAATTGCATACACATCCACTAAAAATGTTGAAAATCACAAAACATAGCAAACAGTTGTAAATTTTAACCCTTCAAAGCAATGATGAGTTCATTTTAAGCACCAATTGAAAGATGAAGTTTTCCTTGTTCAATTTTAAGCCCAAAGTAAAATGATGATGTGAGGGTTCAATTTTATCCAACTTTGAGCATTCATTTTAAACCCAATTGAACTCTAGTGTATTTCCTAAAGCAAAAAGTAGAAAGAATAAAATTGGGTTATAATTTCCCCAAAGCGTCAAACACTTGTTACAATTATAGAATTTGAGATAGAAGAGACTTTCTTCACTTTGCTCCATGCATTTAAAACCTGCAAAACCCAGTTAGTCTAACAACCAAAACACAATCATGCATGCATCAGTGGTCAAATAAATCCAAGAAATTAAGTCACATGTTAAAAAAATAACATAAAATTTCTTACCTTGGTAGGGCATTGCTAAAAACGATAGTGTCGTAGTTTGAAATTTCAGCGTCGCTTTGGTGAAAATGGGCGTTGCTCTACAATAGGAACAATGAGCACGACAACGTTGGTATTTTTCTCGACGTCACTACTAACGGTAGCATCACAGTTAGAAATTTGAAAGCATCAGACTGGTGAGTTTGAGCGTCACCGTTTAAAATTTTTGATACCTCTAGATTAAATATGCATCACCATATTTAAATCAACGTCAGTAGATTAATTCAGCGTCAGTGTTTCAAATTAACATGGCGTCGCTATATGGTGACACTATTGAAATAGTGTCATTTTTTGTAATTTGGGCGTCGCTGCAACCTACAAAATAAAATAAAATGAAATTTGAGCTAAAAAATGGTTATATTATCAGTTTTCCCTCCTAGTGCTAAAATGTGAGACGAGGATGTCAATATTGGTTGAATTACGCTTGATCCATGAAGAATCAAAACATAATGGAGCCACTAATACTCAAATCTCAACAAGATCATTCAAATGAAATTGAAACTAAACATTCATCAAAACCTAACATACTAAATTATGAAATCTTTTAAAACATCTACTCTAATCCATCTGAAACTTATCCTGTTGTGGAATTGGTGTCATGTTGATGTGAAATGATGACCCTTTCCTAATCCCATGATTAGTGAGCTTGTTTCAGTCGATTCTATGGAAGAGAATCAATGAAACCATTGTGATTGATGTATGAAAACCTAGTTTATGCTAAAAATGAACATGATGCAAGCTAAGTTACCATGATTTTATGCTAGAAATGCACTGATTATGCTATTGCTAAGCTAATCTAAGCTAAAACTATGATAAAAGATAAAAACCCTAATTCATATACAAACTAAGATGGATGCATGGAAGCCATTAATGGATGCTCTAAGCTATTATGCAATTAAAACTAATTAAAATAAGCTAAAAGTGAGTAAATATGAGAGTATGGATGCAAGTGAATTCAACAACATAAGTTTGCAATTGAAAGATGGATCCATTTGTCTCTAAACAGTGACCTATTTATAAGAGAGTAAATGAGGAATGAAGGGTTGAGATCAAAAATATTAATCAACGGTCCAAGATGAAGGGGATGAGAGGCATGGATCATGGATTCATGATGGGTTTTAATCAAGGGATCACACTTGCCTCAAACAAACACACTTTTGGCCTACTCACACAGGTCAAAGGTAACTTGTTCAAAAGGTTGAAGGTTTAGCTTGTTCAAGAAGCCAAGTGAGTTGATTGGAGAAGAGAGAATATTCCTTTGGGTGAGGAAAAAAGGTAATTTACAAATTAAAACAAAGTTTTAATTGTGCAAAAAGGGGATGTAGAATATTCCATGGGGATATTCCTTTTGCTTAGAGGAAAACTAGTTTAATTGCTAATTAAACAAGATTTAATTATGCAATTAGGGGATTGGAAGAATTAAAGAGATATTTATTAAATTAAATGATTTAATAAATGGGGGAGAGATGAAATGATATTTAATTAAATAACTTAGGGTTATTTAATTAAATAAGATGACTTAAGGAATTAAATTAAATATTTTGATTTATTTAATTTAATTAGATGAAGTGTTAGTACGAAAAGAAATGAATTAACCTAATTAAATTAATTAGGGAAATAGATGAAAATGATGCAATTAATTAAATAGATAGGATAATTTAATTAATTAAGCGAAAAGAGGACATGGGTTAAAGAGGAAATGATGTTAGTAAATATGTTTCGAGTGTATGATATTGATTAGGACATTTTTTAGTGTCTACAAGTATCTCAGCTAAAAGAGTTAGAATTCCTAGATGAGCGTCATCTTGATGCCTTGAATCATTTGCAAGCATATCAAAATTGATTGAAACAAAGCTATAACAAGAAGATCAAGAGTCAGTCTTTCCAGGTAGGGGATCTTGTCCTAAAATAGAATCAAAAGAACGTTATAGATCAAGACAGTCAAGAAAAGTTTGACCCTAATTGGTTAGGCCCATTTGTTGTCATAGCAAGCTATGGATTAGGCGCGTACTAGCTATCAACACCTGAAGGTGAACCCTTTCAGGATCCAATCAATAATATATATCTCAAAAAAATTTATGCCTAGGTTTTAAGGGTGTAAATCCAAAAAATCCAAAAAAAGAAGAAAAAGGACTGAAAATAGTAAAGAAAAAAATCATCCTCTAGTGAAAACCACTTCAGTGGTGCTTTGGGAAAGTACCTTGGTGAAAACCTGACAAATAGGCACCTTGCGTAAATAAGCACCTCCATCTATCTTTGGCTCTTTAGCTTATCATGCTTTGCACTGCATCCATCCATTGCATCACATCATTCATCCTATTCATTTCATCACCCATCTGCATCCATGTCATAGCTTGGAATTGTAAAGTATCATATTTTCCTTAGTACTTCCTGGCATATTCCTAAGGTCAATTTGTCTTGCCTATATTGAGGTATTCTATCACATCACACTGGGGAAAATTTGTTATGATTGTATCTAGTTGGGTTCTTGTATCTCCTAAGGTTATTTTGAAATCTCATCAAAAATCCCAAAAATATTTGTAAAATCTCATCAAAATCTAAAAACACTTGTAAAATCCTATACAACTAAAATCCAAAAACACTTAAAAAGTTGTAAAGTCAAAATCCCAAAACATCCAAAACATGTCAAATCCCTAAAAAGGTCAAAACATCGAAAATCCAAAAATAGTACCATGTCAAACTATGAGTCTCTAAGCTTGAAAGTAGGCAAGGCCACCATTGATGTGCCCCCGAGGCACCCTAGGTCAGTCCTTTAGGAGTCCATCATAGTAAACTAACAATCCATCAATTTTCCATATCTCATTAACAATAAGTCAAATTCAATCAAATTACGTGGTCTCTCATGTATAACATCATCTTTGATAAGCCCTCGAGGCCCCTAGGATAGTCTTTTAGGTTAGGTCTTGGTCAAATCTTAGAAAACCTCAAAAAATTTGAAAACTTGAAAACCCCAAAAATATTTGAAAACTAAGAAAAACACAAAAACATTTAAATATTTGAAAACCAACAACATTCACATAACTTTCAAAAAGACCAAAAACAACCTCAAAATATTTTCAAAACATCAAAAACATTGAAATATTCCAAAAATCTCAAAACCATCCATCTCATCTCGCTTTCACTTGAAACAAACATTTCATCCATAATAAATCACTCACCATCTTCAAACCTTGGTAAAACATATAGAAAAACAAGTATTGTAAGTCATAAAGTGAGAACCTAAGTTTCAAAATCTAAAGTCTAGATCATAGGTTCCTATCACACACTTAGTCTGATAAACATGTCTTAGGATGCATCCTTCTGACAATGGATGTTAATATCAGAAATCACCTTAGATATGTTACGTTGGCAAGAGATATAGATAACATTGACTATTTTTTTTTTATCTTTTCTTATGATTTATCTTATTGACCCCTTCCAATGACCTCTCAATGATGTTTAAGCAATTTAGAGAGAAAGGAATGGGCCATCAATCATTATCTTTCATTTGCTACGCTTGTGGGTATTCTTGTAAAATAATTGTGGCACATACTTGCTTAGTTGTGTGTAGGGAGGTCGTTTGGAGTAGATTGTTGACTATTACGTATGCTTTGGTCTAAGATATTCTAAACTTCTAAACTACATTTCAACGAGGTTTTCGTATGTCAATATGTGAACAAGAACTATCCTATTTGTTTGTAGAATCAAATTCCATTATACTAGATACAACACCATCCTGGTTTTCAATACCATGATACATCATGTCTATGTGTTATATTTAACATAAGGAATGATGGAAGTCCCAATCCCAAGATATGAGAAAATCATCCATCTCATCACCATAATCTAATAAAGTCTTGATGGATCATGGAATTGTTGGACTTCATAATCAATCTCGAAATAATGGTCAATCCATTAATTTTATTCTTCTATCTTCTTTCCACGCTAACATGGCATCATGACAGTCAATGAAAATCATAATGCATCTGAACTACATCCACAAATCATTAGCATACATACATCCTACATAAGCATATCATATCATCAACATATCATAAAGAACGACATAATGATATGAGAAATATGAAAGAAAATCATATCCATCTCATTACATATCATAGAAAGATATTGAAAAAGAAGATAACACATCCATTGCATTACATTTATATCATAAACATCACATATCATCAACATCACATCATACATCATCTCACATCAAATAGCATAAATAAAGAAATGCATCCATAACATAAACATTTGCATCCATTACACCCCTACATAATCATAACATGCAATAAATACAACACCACATCATAAATTCGTATCGGGTCATCTCATATATATCTGAAAAAATAACTGTCATGGTACAAATATCAGAGTCAATGTGTGTAACTATCATCAAAAATACATATACAAGAGGCTATAAAAAATGAGTCGATGAAAATATGCATGTATAGAATATGGATGTATATAAAAAAGGTGTTTACAAAATCGAGGAGGGATCTACCCCCTATTGCCTCTGTCACCATCTCTTGGTTGCTCTCTTCACTGCCTAACAGAGACTGATGCACTTGGATACACCTGGCTTTTGTGATCAAAATCAGACTTTCGGTGGTGTGGAGGGACATCTCTGTAATATAATGTCTGATAATATACAACCTCCTCCCTTGCCAACCCATACAACTAAGTTGCCACTATTTTTCCTACTAGACCCTGTGCTTGTTGAGCCTGCTACTGAGTGACAACCTCTGGTTTTTGTTGCCTACCCACCTTTTGAGCCAATTGAACATCAAATGTTTATTGGAGTTTTTTTCTCATGATATCACTTAGTGGTCAGTGCCACAATCTACTACTGGGCCTAATCCTGCTCAGTTGTGACTACCTACACCTGTTGTCTCAACTGATGAATCTATACATCTTAAGGATCTATCCCTAGAGGTGGCTACTATATGGGTGGTTGTTGTAGTGGACCCTATGGTAAATGCTACTATTTTTGTGGTGGCCCCTATGGTGGAGGTGGTGGTGGTCCCTGTGGTGGCTGTTGTGGGATCTGTCCCACCACCTACTGCTATCCATCCTAGCTCCCCTGTCCTTTTCCCTATCCCTGATCCTAGCCACCCTAGTCTCCTTGTCCCTTGCCTCTGCCTACTCCCCTTCCTCTCGGCATCCCTTTGGGAGGTATGCTTGCTAGATTTGTAAGGCATGGAGGGGGCACAAAAAAAGCATCGTAAGCTAAATTCGTCTAGGCATTGACCTGCCCTTGATCATAATGCCATGGTCTAGCAACTAGTTGTCTGAATCCCTCCACGGCCTCATAGGGCAGTATCTATGGTCCCCATGTAATCTCCTAGGCTAACTTAGCAAATGTAGTTGTATAAGCATTGTTCGGCCTATCCTGAGCCTCATTGAACTATCATGCCACCCTGTCCAGTAGGTAGCACTCTATCATTGTGTGCTCACGACATTGAATGTATCCAATTTAACAAGCAAAGAAAATTTGTTGGACGCCATCATACCAAGCAGGCATCTACAACCACAGTTGCCATCTGAGAACTGCCATGTCATCAAGGACTCTCCTCCAATAGGGGATCCCTAGCTAGCATGTATACTATAGTGTAATGGCCCCCTATACCTAAAGACCACTGGATCGCCTGGATCCACATCTACCATGTGCACAATCAATCGGAGCACGGTAATATGCTCCCATGCCCATATATACAAAAGTGTCACTCCTACACCAATCACTCCATCATCGTAATACATAAACCAGTGCATGTCGTGGTAGAGCGAGGCCAACATCACTAGCCCCCATGCATATCGTGTCCTCCTATAAATCATATGGTTCGATGCCAACCCTCATCCAGGACTGAATCCTCTACTCCACTAATCTAGGGAAACAATCCCTGAAATCACTGCACCGACTATCAATCTAAAAATCAAAGAGTGTCCTCTATACATCTCGAGATCGATCTATGAGCTCGCCAAGACAACAGTGTCCTGACGAAAAAATCATGACAAGCATCATACCCCGCGTTAGTATTATAAATCACTCAATATCCATGTATTGGCAACCATAGTATCCACCATACATCCTCTAAAATGACCATGGCCTCACCAGTGGGTAGGTGAAAGGATGAGGTCTCGCTATGCCATCGCTCGCATAACACTGTCATCATTTCCAAATGTGTCCTCACTATGGGTATGCATGCAACAAACCACAACTTGATCTCTCCAAGGTGCTTCTGTCAGAACTTGTCTAAATCATCTAATGCTGCAAGTAAACTGGGTCAATGCTCATGCGACATCAGGGGATGGATGATCTCCTGCATCCATGAAGCACACAACATCAAAATTTGGCTAAATCAACTAATTTTAGAAGTACCCTAAAATGATAATGGTGTCACCATTTATAAAGGTATCGCTATAATTAAAATTGCAAATAGTGTTGCCAAATTCCAAATTACGGATGGCATTGCTATATGCAGTGGTGTCGCACTTAGAAAAATTAAAACCCTAATTCCAAATTTCAAATTGGGTGAAGTGTCGCTATATACAACCACATCACTAAAAAAATGGAAACCCTACTTTTAAATCATGAGAAGTGACACCATTTACAATGGCATTGCTAAAATTGAAAAAAGCTTCATCGAAAATCTAAATAACGTTGCCATATAGCGACACCGACCTTGACTGATTTTCAAACCCTAATAAATGCATCAAAAAGTCAAAGTACAAGGAAATTTTTGAATTTCGTATTGGTGAACCTACACCTGGAGGCCTTTGGTACTCTGGAACTCAATCAAAAATGTGTCGTGGAAGCACATAGCATGCCATTTCGTTAGGAGGTCACAACTCAAAATGCACAAAATCTCTATAGTGTGAATGCACAAATGAATTGAAAGTGACCCTTTATCACATATTTATACCTAATAATTTGGGTTTTTTTGGACTAATTTGAGAGGAAAGCTAGGGTTTTAGCCTATTTCACCAATTCCTACGTAGTAAAGCTTATTTTACACTATTTTTTTTATGTTTTTTAGCATATTTTTGCATATTGGAGCCTTTTGAGACCCCTGAATCAATATTTCACCTTTGTCAAGAGACCAACCAAAAATTAAAAAAAAATTCCCGATCTCTCAAAGGGGTAGGGTACCAGCTTATTTCCTTCCACTGGGGCAGTTCAGTGGGGCATTAAAAAAAATAGATTTTGATCTGAGCAATAGTTTTAATCTGAAAAGTGTCAATCTTTGAACCAACGTTATAGGTACCTCACTTCAAAGAGGGAAAAAATGTAGACACTTAAATGTCTCGAATGATATACACACTTGAATCCAACATATTAACATCATTTCATCCTGAAATCCATCCTCTTTTCGCTTGTTTGATTAAATTATTCTAGCTATTTAATTTTATGCCTCATTTTCATCTATTAATCTAATTGACCTAATTGGGTTAATTCACCCCCTCTCACACTAACATTTCACCTTGTTTAATTAAATAGTACAAATTATTTAATTCAAAACCCTAAAAACTCTTATTTAATTAAATAACCCTAAACTATTTAATTAAATATCATGTTTTCATCCCCCTTTTCATTAATCAATTATTTAATGAATATCACATTATTCTCCATCTTGCACATTTAAATTTAGTTTTAATTAACTAAAATGCTAATTTTCCTCCAATACACTTGTATAGGGAATATTCCAAAGGAATATTCTCTTGTTTGACTCCAAAATTGAATGATTTCTTTCAAACAAACTTTATAAAAAACTTTAAAAGTTGTTACAAAATATGTTTGTTTGAATCATTCTTATCCCTTGATCTTTTCTTGATCCATGTGATCTTTGATTCTCATCCATTGATGAGAATCCTTGATCCATGTTTCATCCTTCTTTCATTATTGACCATTGATTGATCAAATTGATCTAAGCCCTTGATTTTTCATTTGCTTTCCTCTAAATAGGTCACTATTTGGAGAGAAATGGATCCATCTTTTGATAGAAAAGCTATGTTGTTGAAATTCATACTCCCATCCATATTGAGCATCATTTAGCATTTTAGTTTAATATTCACTCAGTTTTAGCTTAAGTATCCATTAATGGCTTCCATATTAGCTTAGTTTACATATATTTTAGTATATTTTGAATCTATGGCTTACATCTTTGAATTTTGTTTGCATCTAGCATGGATTAAATCCATTTTATCAAGCATATTAGCACTTAGAACTCATCTCATCATGTTAAACTAGTTTCTTATCATTTCTCATTCATATCTCATTGGTTTTGTTAGTTTTCCTTTACGTTTTCATGTTTATATCATGTTAGTTTAATGGTTTCTTATTCTTTGGAATTTTGAATATCTTATTGGGATCATTTCTTAGGGGATTAAATAGGGTTTAAATTCATTTGGATCTATCGTATTTAGTTCACACTATGACATTGGTCACACCATGTTTCGATTCAGCTTTATTATGTGTTATGAGATGATTATGGATGATGATGCATATATGCTTATGTTCATGTTTTGTACTCTTCTGATGTATGCATATGATGCGGATGGATGGATGATCTATATATTGATATGATATATGATGTTTTATTATGTATATGATGGATGTATGATTATACACGATACATGATGTTTTATTGCTTTATTATCATCATGATATGTATTGACAAAATTGTTGATGTAGGATGGATGTGGTACTAATGATATTGTGATGAAAGATGGATGTTTGTTAGTTAGAAGAAATGTTGGATCATGGATAGAAATTTGATGTTGTTAGTTACTGATGAGTTGCTTTTTCTTTGCATAGAGTCTTCGTATCTTTAACAATCCTTTTTGATGTAGCAAACAGATATGATGCACTAGGGTAATAATATCCAAGGTGGATTTGTATCCATTGTGTGTATTTTGACTCAGCATACAAAGAATATTCTTGCTCATACCAGACATATGAAAACCTTGCTAGAGTATATGGTTGAGTTGTGTTAAAAAAAATTGGACTAGTTACACAGAGAGGTATGAAATACCTAACATGCAACTGTTGCATGAATTGTCTCAAACCAACTTCCATACATAAAACAAAGCAAGTATTCGCCATGGTAGTATCACAAAAACATCTTACAAATAGAACTAACAAAAATCAACAGTTAATACCACCATTCCTTCTTCTCTAAATCCTTATTGACATCCTCGAGAGATCCTAGGAATGTGATATTATGATAAAAAAAAAAGATAAGACTATAAAAAGATAAACAATGTTGCAGTATCACTTGCCATATCTGTTTTGAGGTTTCAGGCTATTATCCAGTGTTGATAATGTCTATTGTAGGAACATTTTATTCATTAAGACATATCTTAGGATGTTGTTGGTGAATTTTCAATAGATAGGTAGTTAACACTTTGGAATTATTTTCACTTGATAGTTGTCTAATTGTTTTGATCTTCACTTTGGAATTTTTGATTTTGATGTTTTGTCATGTTTGTTGTTTGCGTTGTCAAAGGGTGATTGTGATGATTTTTTTATTATGGATGAAAAGTTTATTGTGGTTGGTGATGATGGAAGTGGGACCTTTGTTATTTTCTGAGTTTATTTGATGTTGTTTTTGTTTTTTTCAGGGGACTAACCTAGGGACTCAGGGGCTCATCAAAGATAAGTGTTGCCTACATTGTACATGTAGAGACTCGTAGTTCACTTGGTTTGATAATAACATGTTTTTGATCTTTTATATTTTTTGAATGTTTTTGGATTTTGAAATTTTTTGACTAAGTTGAAATAAAGCATGTTAGATACCTAAGGTTATTGACCTAAGGCCTCAGGGGCTGATAATACTTTCCTATGTTATACACGTAGAGACCGTGTAGTTCGATTGGTGTTGACTCAAAAGCATAACATGTTTTTGGGATTCTTTTTTTTGAACTTGTTTTGAATTTTTTTTTGTTTTCTAGATGTTTTTGATTTTTGATAGTTTCAATCATGATGGGATGTAGAAGGATTCAATCTGCTACTAGTTTTAGGAAGTTTTCCCCCAGTTTGAGACATGATTACCTTCACTAGGGGAGATAGATAATGATGGTGCAATAAGGTACAACACTGAATTAGTTATCGAGCCATGGTTGGTGATGAGACCATAAATTGTCTCATATTTTATCAAAGAAAATCATATATTTCTTCCTAATCCATTAGTGTTAAAGTGGACTTGAGTAATGATTGAAAGTTCTTTAGCTTGTTTAAAGTAAAATATAAAGTAAATGTTTGATTTATTTTTAGTAATTAAATATGATCCAAATTGCCTCTAATATGTCTCCATGAAGTGTTTAAGATGATATAATGCAGATAAATGGGTTATTAAATAACTCATGGTAAGAAGAAGCTTCATTAGACACTTGCCACATAGAGCTCTACACTTGAGACAACTAACTCCTAAAAGCTTTAGAAGGCTTTAAAGAAGTAATGAGAAGATAGAGAAAACTCCCAACACACTCCTACATTCATTCAAAATCACAGAGCATCATTCATTCCTAAATTAATGGGATGGGTATTTGTTTCATGTTGAGTTCAAAGATCTCTCACAGTTATTAAATTTCATTCTCCTTCTTCCACCAAAGATAACTCAAGTTACCACATCACTCAAATGTTGTTGCATGATTATAAAATGTTATTCATGTTAATTATCAATGATTTTGGAAAGCAAAGTGAAGAATAATTCCTTCATTCACGTGGAGAACTGAAAATTTCATAAAAATTAGGCATTCAGAAATAGTCAAAAATGCAGTCTTAGTAAAATAGCAATATCTCCCTCGTTTCTCAACAAAATTCAAAAATTCAAAATGATCTAGAAACTAGATTTGAAGATCTAAAAACCCTTTTAATAATTTGGCATGATTTGTAGTAGGAAAATAGCAGTAAGCATCATAAAATGACTGAGACAAAAGTGGCGTGATGGAGGACAGCAATTTCAAGTTTCTTAAAGTTTTATAAACGACTCCTCAAACCCCTCAAAAATAGGATCTTGGATCCATATTATTAGTGGATTGATATAGAATATGAAATCTATAAATACAATGTAATAATTTGATCAAAGGAAGGGGATTAGAAAGACTTGTTTCATCTTGAGGAAATAAAATAGATGTAGTTTCATTTACCAACAATGTATTTCCAACTTTCTACAATAAATTTGAATTCAAGCAAGACTTTTCATTTCCAGCAAGTGTCAAGTAGTTTAGCCCTTTAAATTCTTGCAAGTGTTCCTTATATTAGTTCTCTTTCATGAAAATTGTCTTTCATGCAAATTTCCTTTCATGCAAATAGGATTTATTTCATGCAAGTAGAATAGACTGTAGAATAGATTGTCAAACAAGTTTTCTACTTTCTCTCTTGTAGAGAGCCATGGACACCGCCTTGGATTGATAAATTAAATGATGAGGATTACAATGACCCCATCAGTTGGTGCACATGTTTTATTATGTGATGAATGGGTGGATGTTTTAAATAGTGTTGATAGATAACAATGTTGGTCTTATTCAAACGTAGCATCTATTTTTCAAGTTTTCACTATGATACACGTTCTAGAAGTGCCACAATGTGGTTTTCACTTAAAGAATGCTTTATTTCTCTTTAATTTTTTCTTGCTTTTTGCTTTTTTTTTCTTTTTTAACTTTTTTATTTTTTATGGATTTTTACCCTTTTTCCTGGGGTATTTTGATGTGTTCAAGTATAAAACTTCTTAAGGTTGTTGTTCTGCGATTCAGCTAAAGGCTTTCCTTTAGGAGTAGCCAATTGATAAGCTCTAGAGCCATAGCTACTTGTGATGATGAACAAACCTAACCAGTTGGGTTCAAACTTACCTTTGTCATCTTGATTCACCTGTACCTTCTGATTCTCTTTGAGTAACAAGTTACCAACTTGAAAGTTTCTATTTTTGATCTTTTTATTGTAGCTTCGTTTGAGCCAATTCTGATAAACAAAAAGATGGCTTAACGTGATCAAACACCTTTCATCTAGGAGTTCCAACTCATTCAATTTGGACACCCGATACTCTTCATTGTTGATTATTCCTTTTAGTGATATTTGTAGTGAGGGGATTTCAACTTCGATAGGTAAGACAACTTCATATCTGTAGACCAAAGGAGTAGGTTTGGAACTTGTAGGTGTGCAAATACTAGTTTAGTAAGCCCATAGGGTTGGGTTCAGTTGCAAATTCCAATCATAGTTGGTGTCACTAATAGTCATTTTTAGTATCTTTAGGATGGTTTTGTTACACTTCAGCCTGACCATCTCCTTGGGGGTAGTAGGGTGTGGAGAATCTATGCTGGATAGAGAAATGTGAAAAAATTTCTTGGACATCTTGGTTTTTAAATGGGGTTTCATTATCCATTATGATGGTTTGGGGAATTCCATATCGATAGATAAGATAATTCAAGATGAACTTGGATATCTATTTTCTTGTGATGTAGGTTAATGGAATTGCTTGTATCCATTTCGTGAAGTATTCAATTGTGGTAATAATGAACTTATGCCCATTGGAGGAAGTGGGAGAGATCTTACCTACCAAGTCTAATCCCCACTATGAAAAAGGCCATGGTATTTTGATAGGTCTTAGTTCTTGTGCTAGTGTGTGAAAAAGGTCACTATGTTGTTGACACTGATGGAAATTTCTTTAGTACTAAATGCATTTCTATTCCATGGAGGGCCAATAGTACCCTGTTCTTAGAAATTTTTGTACTAGGTTAGGTCCACTAAAGTGGGACCCACAAACACCTTTGTGTACCTCTTGTAAGGAATTTTGTGTTCTTCTATGTTAAGATATCAGAGTAACATACCATCTAAAATTCAACGATCTAAAGTGTCTCCTAGGATTGTGAATCGGGAAGTCCAACAAGCAAAGGTTTTCTTTTGGGTTGATGTCAAGTAAGGAGGTATGATACCATGCTGGATGTAGTCAAATGTGTCGTGGTGCCATGGTGAATTAGGAACAACAACAACACACACTAGCTCTGATTCTAGGATATCAAATGTCGGTATGAGAAGTTTCTCCACAAGAAATTTATACTTAGAAATGTTTTTTGGAATATCGAGAAGTGAACCTATCATTTCCATAGCGTCGGTTGCTCTGTTGTTGATTTAGGGAACTTGTTCAAAGGTGATGGTGAAAAAATATTGTTTGAAACTATCCACCATCCTTTTATATGGTATCATCTTGTCATCCTTTATTTGATACTCATCGTTTACTTGCCTGATTACTAGTTGAGAGTCACCATAGACCTACAATTATTTTATCCTCCATTTGATGGCCATCTTGAGTCCTGTGATTAGTGCTTCATATTTTTGAGATGTTATTTATACACAAGAAAGAAATTTTGTAAGCCTTAGGTATGCTATCTCCTTGTGGTGTGAGAAATAATATACCTACTCCTGAGCCGTGTTGAGTGTTTTCTAGATGTTTTTGATTTTTGATAGTTTCAATCATGATGGGATGTAGAAGAATTCAATCTGCTACCAGTTTTAGGAAATTTTCCCCCAGTTTGAGACATAATTACTTTCACTAGGGGAGAAAGATGTTGATGGTGCAGTAAGGTACAACACTGAATCAGTTATCGAGACATGGTTGATGCGCACATTTTATTATGTGACGAATGGGTGGATGTTTTAAATAGTGTTGATAGATAACAATGGTGGCCTTATTCAAACGTAGTGTCTGTTTTTCAAGTTTTCACTATGATACCTGTTCTAAAAGCACTACAATGTGGTTTTCACTTAAAGAATGTTTTATTTCTCTTTACTTTTTTCCTTTTTTTTGAATTTTTACCCTTTTTCTTGGGGTATTTTGATGTGTTCAAGTATAAAACTTATTAAGGTGGTTGTTGTTCCATGATTTCGCTAAAGGTTCTCCTTCAGGAATAGCCAATTGATAAGCTCTAGAGCCATAGCTTGTTGTGATGATGAACAGGCCTAACCAGTTGGGTTCAAACTTACCTTTGTCATCTTGATTCACCTATACCTTTTAATTCTCTTTGAGTACCAAGTTACCAACTTGAAAGTTTTTGTTTTTGATCTCTTTATTGTAGCTTCATTTGAGCCAATTCTGATAAAAAAAAAGATAGCTTAACGTGATCAAACACCTTTCATCTAGAACTTCCAACTCATTTAATTTGGACACCTGATACTCTTCATTGTTGAGCATTCCTTTTAGTGATATTTGTAGTGAGGGGATTTCAACTTCGATAGGTAAGACAACTTCAGATCTGTAGACCAAGGGATCAGGTGTGGAACTTGTAGGTGTGTGAATACTAGTTCGGTAAGCCCATAGGGTTGGGTTCACTTGCAAATACTAATCACGGTCGGTGTCATTAATAATCCTTTTTAGTATCTTCAGGATGGTTTTGTTAGACGATTCAGCCTGACCATTTCCTTGGGGGTAGTAGGGCGTGAAGAATCTATGCTGGATAGAAAAATGTGAAAACAATTCTTGGACATCTTGGTTTTTGAATGGGGTTCCATTATCCGTTATGATGGTTTGGGGAATTCCATATCGATAGATAAGATAATTCAAGATGAACTTGGATATCTATTTTCTTGTGATGTAGGTTAATGGAATTGCTTCTATCCATTACGTGAAGTATTCAATTGTGGTAATAATGAACTTATTCCCATTGGAGGAAGCGAGAGATATCTTACCTACCAAGTCTAATCCCCACTGTGAAAAAGGCCATGGTATTTTGATAGGTCTCAGTTCTTGTGCTAGTATGTGAAAAAGGTCACTATGTTGTTGACACTAATGGAATTTTCTTTAGTACTAAATGCATTTTTGTTCCATGGAGGGCCAATAGTACCCTGTTCTTAGAAATTTTTGTACTAGGTTAGGTCCACTAAAGTGGGACCCACAAACACCTTCGTGTACCTATTGTAAGGAAGTTTGTGTTTCTTCTATGTTAAGATATCAGAGTAACATACCATCTAAAATTCGATGATATAATGTGTCTCCTAGGATTGTGAATTGGGAAGTCCTACAAGCAAAGGTTTTCTTTTGGGTTGATGTCAAGTAAGGAGGTATGATACCATGTTGGATGTAGTCAAATTTGTCTTAGTACCATGGTGAATTAGGAACAACAACAACACACACTAGCTTTGATTCCAAGATATCAAATGTCGGTATGAGAAGTTTCTCCACAAGAAATTTGTACTTAGAAATGTTTTGTGGAATATCGAGACGTGAACCTATAATTGCCATAGCGTTGGTTTCTCTGTTGTTGATTCGGGGAACTTGTTCAAAGGTGATGGTGAAAAAATATTGTTTGAAACTATCCACTATCCTTTTATATGGTATCATCTTGTCATCCTTTGTTTGATACTCATTGTTTACTTGTCTGATTACTAGTTGAGAGTCACCATAGACCTACAATTATTTTATCCTCCATTTGATGGCCATCTTGAGTCATGTGATTAGTGCTTCATATTCTAAGATGTTATTTATACATAGGAAAGCAATTCTATAAGCCTTAGGTATGCTATCTCCTTGTGGTGTGAGAAATAATATACCTACTCCTAAGTCGTGTTGAGTGTGGGACCCATCAAAGTACAAGGTATAACTTGTATGTTCTATTAGCAGTATGCTTTCATATGGGAAGTCTATTGTGAGAGGTTGATGATCGTCCATTGGTGCTTCTTCTATTTTATCTGCTATATCTATCCTTTGATGGATTTCCTATCTATGTACTCTATGTCAAACTCGCTCAATATAATCACCCATTTAGCAATCCTTCCTGTTAGAGCTACTTTTGCTAATAGGTACTTTAGTGGATCTACTTTTGAAATCATCTTTACTTGTCTGTTCAAGATATAGTGTCTCAATTTTTGTGCCGCAAAGATGATAGAAATACACACTCTTTTTATGGGTGAATAGCTCAATTCATATCCCACCAGTTTTCAACTAATTTAGTAGATCACTCTTTTCTTGTTATTACCATCTAGTTGTGCTAAGAGAGCTCCTAATGTTGCTTGTGTTGTAGATACATAGATTATCATTGCTTTATCTGGAAAAGTTGGCATTAATACTAGAGGAGTGAGTAAATAATCCTTGACTTGTTTGAATTCCTGATCACATCTACTATCCCACTTGAATATGATGTCTTTGTGTAGTATATGGGTTAACAGATGGCACTTGTCTACCAGCTGCATGATGAATCACCTAATGGACTATAGTTTCCCTTGTAGACTTCTTAGCTACTTCAATGTATTCAGAGGAGGCATTTCTAATATGGATTTTACCTTTGTAGGATCTACTTCAATGCCTCTTCTTGATACTATGTATCCTAGTATTTTCCCAGATGTTACTCTGAATACACACTTTTTTGGATTGAGCCTCAAGTTATATTGTTCGAGCCTGTAAAACACTTTTGCAAGGTTGGTCAAATGGTCTTGTCTTTTAATGGAATTTGCTAGTATTTCATCCACATAATCTTCCATAATTGTATGCAACATATCATGAAATATTGTAGTCATTTCTCACCAATAGGTTGCTTCTGCATTCTTTAGACTACATGGCATGACATTCCAGTAGAAGGTCCCCCATGCACAAGTGATTGTTGTTTTATGTTGATCATCAGGGGATATCTTAATTTGATTATATCCAAAGAATTCATCCATCAGTGACAACATTTCATGTCCTGTTGTTAGATCTACGATCACATTAATACATGGAAGAGGAATGCCATCTTTTGGGAAAGCCTTGTTTAGATCTCAAAAGTATGTGCAGATTCTTATGCCCCCAGTGGGATTCAATACTAGTACTAGGTTTGATATCCATTCCAAATATTCAATTGGTCTGATGAAGCCTACATCTAACAGTTTCTTCAGTTCTACTTTTACCAAAAGTGCTATTTGGGGATGCATCTTTCATAGCTTCTGCTTGATGGGTTTAGCTCCAAGAAATATGACTAGGTGGTGTACGACCAATGTTGGATCTAGCCCTGGCATGTCTGCATATGTCCATGTGAATTTTATCTTCCTTTCATTGATGAACACTAAGAAGTTCACTTTCTCTTTAGGATCAAGTGACGCTACATGGTATGTGATCTTGGGTGTTTCTACTGTGCCAACATTGATAGGTTCAACTTCTTCAACTAGGAGTGTCAACTACTCTTGATATTCAGAAATAGGAAGATTGAATCCTCCATATTTGGGTGCCTTAGAGAGGTTTTCACCCTTAGATTCACCCTTTATTTTTCTCTTTTTAGGATCTGATAGAGCCACATCATGGTTTTCCCTAGGGGATCTCATGTTGATTTTTAAATTATCTTTTACAATTTTACGACTACAGGACACAATATCCCCTCCAAAATATTCTTCTTGTTTGAGTTCCATGATAAAACCTACTTTATGATCTCTTGATGGTATATCAGTTCAAAGTCCCATAAAATTTGCAATAGCTTCATCAATCTGGAATTGATCCAAAACAAGTGTATGATGTTGCTAGTCCCAATCTATCAACTGTGGGTAGTAGAGGGGCAAGATGTCATTGTTATTTGTAAAGTTTATGGAAATTTTCAAAGTGGTCAATATAGTTGTGGCATCATTCTCCCATTGAGTATCTAGGTCATTGTCACTAGAAGCAAGGGAATCCCATTCATACGTGTTGGAGTTTATTTAATAAGTATAGTCTTTAAATATAGGTTTTATAGGTTGAGTAGGGACTATACTTATTCTAAATCTTTCAAATAGGTCCTTGATTGGTAAGTCGTTGTTTATACAATGGTAGGTATCCAGTGTCTTAACGTCAGTAGGAGCTCTTTTCTCAAGAAAGGCACATCTAGTGTTTGGAGTAACCATGTCTATCGAACCATACCCTAGTCCCATGTTATTCTTTATTTGTTCCACTATAATAGGTTCCCATCTACCTTGTTTGTGTCACCCACGGCCACCTTTTCCAGTGTATCCCATTTGTTTAGCCAGTCGATACCCTTTACTGCTAGGATCAATCAGAAAGGGTTGTAGCTGTCCTGGCTCTTCTTATTCTTCTTTATAGGTCATTGACGAGAGGTCCTCCTTGAATATTTCCTCATCCTTCATATCTCCCCACTTGGTAAAGATCATGGGTTTGGATACTATTGTGACTATTTGACCATGTTTGATCTCCTTAGGCTCTCCATAAACCTTTGGTGTTGGGGGAAGTATTCCAATGCAAAAAAATTGATTGAAATGATAGTTTTTGTTACCCTTGTCAAGTACTTGGACCTTAGCATCAGATTTAGGTACCTCATTGGGTGAGGGTTTAGTTGAGGTTGATGGTAGGGTTGATGGGTCAACATATGAGGAGTGGAATGATATATCATTACTAAGTACTCGTATTTTGTTATATTTCTCCTCGAATTTTGCATAGTATTGGAAGGGTTTAGGATCAACGTATAATGTAACCTCCTTTCCTTTGTGAGGAAATTTTAGACACTGGTGAAATGTCAAAGGAGCTACTTGTAGTGCATGAATTCATGGGCATCCTAGAAGAAGGTTATATGGTAACTCAAGTTCCAATACCTGATATGTTGTTTCCATTGTTGTCGGTCCTATCTATATGGGAAGCCTGATGGTTCCTTTTGAATTTATTTCGAGGTCATCATAAGCTCTTATAGTGATGCTTTTTCCTTTAACAATTATATCATCAAAATACCCCAGTTGTTTAACAAATCTCAAGGTACAAATTTTTAGACCTACACCATTATCTATCAACACTCTTTTGACCTTATGTTTGTAGACACCAACCTCTATATAGATGGCTTGGTTTTGGAATTATTTATGTGGAAGGTCTTTCTCAGAAAATACTAAATGGTGAGTGGTCATGATTTTTCCAACCATGGCTTGAAACTGATTAGGATTGAGGTCATTAGGGATCGATGTTTCCAAATATTTCTCTAGTATTTCCTTATGTGCAGGTGATAATTTCAACAACTCTAGGATGGAGATCAAAGCAGGGGTCTTCTTCAGTTGTTCCATAATACTATAGTCATTGGATGACTTAGTTGTGGGTTTAGGTGGGGCTCCTTGTATTATGACTTTCCCTCGATGAGTAGTTATGTTACATTCAGGGTCCCTACCTTGTATAGTTAACAAATTGACCCTAGTGTCATCTGCTTGGGAGAGGGTACCTAGGATGGTGTCACCATAGGTGCAATTGGCACTATGATAGTATTGTTCTTTCCCTTTGTCATTTTTCTTAGCATAGTTAGGAATTGGATTCATGTAGATTTGGAGGTCTTTGTTTCTTGTCTGGTGTTCTATATCAACTTCTCCCTTGTCGATTAAATCTTGCACTATATGTTTAAGTATCATGCAATTAATTGTCATATGTCCTTTGATCTTGCGAAACTCACATAAGTCCTTTTCATTGTACCATGGTGTTTTAAAACTTGACTCTTTATAGTTTGTGCACTCGTTGACTTTGATGAGGTTTTTTTGAACTAATTTGTGCACAATTGTCTCAAGTGGTTCTCCTAATGCAGTAAATTTTCTCCTTGGTTGGTTATATTGTTTTTGTTGTCCTCCCTGATTTTTCTGTTGGTTATCCAATTGATTATTTTGTACGTTGTTGGGAGCATAGCTCGTTTGTGTAACTTGGATTTTGTTTTGCGGTCCATTAGGATTTTGCACGTTCCATGCAACTCTAGCATAAACTACTCCATCATTGGTAACATTCTTGTTCTTGGCCCAAATCTTTGGTTTTTCATTTGAAGTAGAAGGGTTGTCTTTTGATTTGTTCGGTTTAATGACTCCCCTTGCTATGAGAGCTCTTTCAATGTGTAGTACCTTTTCAATAGTCTCTTTGAATTTGTTCCATGCAGCTCTAGCATAAACTACTCCATCATTGGTAACATTCTTGTTCTTGGCCCAAATCTTTGGTTTTTCATTTGAAGTAGAAGGGTTGTCTTTTGAGTTGTTCGGTTTAATGACTCCCCTTGCTATGAGAGCTCTTTCAATGTGTAGTACCTTTTCAATAGTATCTTTGAAGTTATTGGGGCACAACATGGGGAGTTGGTAATTGATTTTTGCTTGGACATTTGAAACAAAGATGTCCACTAGTTATTTATTAGGAATAGGCCACTTGCAACTACTAGCTTTATGTCTCCATCTTTGTAGGTAGGATGTAAAGGATTCTCCTTGGCTTTGTTTAATCTTGTAGAGGTTAGTGATGGTGACATCCTGTTCTATGTTGAATGAGAAGTGGTTCAAAGACTTGTTGGTCAATTCATCAAAACTCTTAATACCTGGTGGTAGATGGGAGAACCATTCCATAGTGTGACCAGTAAGACCGCATGGAAAAAGTATCATTAGGTAGGAATCATTGTTTTGCACTTCCATGAAAGCTACAGAGAAATCTCGCACATGTTCTACTAGATCGCATTTTGCCTTGTACTTGTCAAACTTTGGTATTTCAAATTTTTTTGGGAAGGGGAGCATAGTAATAGAGTGATCAAAAGGGAATGGACATATATCCTGTAGAGTGTAGGTCTTCTTTGGTTTTCCAATCTAGATTTCCAATATAATTTGATTTAGGGCTTGTAGTTGCATGCCTACCTCTATGTTTGGTACATTTGTTTGTGGACCTTTTGTGTAGTAGCCTTGTTGTCCCACAATGATTTTTTGGTCATAGGTTGGGTATTGTGGAGGTATAGGACCTTCGTAACCATGTTGAGTGGAAGGAGTTAAGTACCTGTTGTATGAAAGGAGGATCAAGTCCTTGTTGAATGTAAGGAGGGTTAATTCCTTGTTGTATGGAAGGAGGATCAAGTCCTTGTTGAATGTAAGGAGGGTTAATTCCTTGTTGAATGTAAGGAGGGTTAAGTCCTTGTTGTATGGAGGGAGGATTAAGTCCTTGTTGTGTGAAAGGAGGGTTAGGTCCTTGTTTATTTTGTTGAAAAGGGGTACCTTGATAGTGTGTTGGTGGTACACCTTGCTGTGGTTGATTTTGCTAAAGGGTACCCTGGTAGCATGTTGGTGGTACACCTTGTTGTTGGGAAAAATTGTATTGAAGGTTACCCTGATAGTGCATTGGTGGTACACCTTGTTGTTGGGACAATTGTTTTTGAAGGTTACCCTGATAGTGCATTGGTGGTACACCTTGTTGTTGGGATGAACTGTATTGAAGGTTACCCTAATAGTGTGTTGGTGGTACACCTAGTTGGGATGAATTGTATTGAAGGTTACCCTAGTAGTGTGTTGGTGGTAAACCTTGTTGGATTGGTATGTTGGTTGAAGGATCAATATATGATGCATTATGTGGCACGTATTGTCCTTGTGGTGGGTTGTTACCTTGTGGCATGTATTAAGGTGGTCCTCCTTGATATTTTTGGGCCACTATTGCTTGTTCAATTTGGGTCAGTTTCCTAAAAAAAGGGTTGTGCATTGGTTGTTGTTTAGGTTGATCGTTGCTTTGTGAGAAGGTTGGTGGCATGTTTGGAATCTCCACTAGTTTAGGTATTTTTTGCAAAACTGATTTATCCCCTAAGGAAATGAGGCTAGGATCCTTAAGACCTTCCACAGTAAAGTATATATGCATCTTAGGACCACTTTGTGCTAATTTGAAGAATTATGTATTTGGATCCTTTCTTAGCAGTTTTTCCATCAATTTAAGTACCTTGAGATTGTTGGAGTGTTGAAAGAATTCTTCCTCATCTATTTATTCCTCACTATACAATTCTTCTATGACCATGTCCTTTGGGTTTTGGTTTGATTTATCCATCATTTCTTATTGTCTATGGATTACCTCCTCCTCACTTGGTGGTTGGTTTGGTGTTGCCTTAAATGTGGGTTCCTTTCGAGGAGTTACAAGGTCACTTGTTCTATAACCCCATGGGTCACTTCCATCATTTGTGGTGTTCATTGGGGGCATACTAGAGCTACTTTTGTTGGCTTCCATCTTTTTTCTATGTTGTGATTGTGTAGTTTTCATAAACAAGTGCCAAGACTTAGTGAAAGTTGGGGATTTCTAACTTATGGACTAAAATAAATGCTTTGTTTTTGGGATTTTTCTATTTTTTGAGTGTTTTTGGTATTTTATGGTTTTAAAAGGATAGTATCTATTGCCATGCAGGAAATGGTAATACGGGCCTTTTGGCTACAAGATTCACTTTTTGTTCCTCTTTGTCTAGGATATTAGCTATGATTCTCCACTAAGTTGGTGTTTCCTTTCTCTCAAATACAAAGCTTCTCAAACTACAAATGATGTCTGATTGTTCACCTTCAATTCATGTGAGGTTTGGTTGTATGATAGGTGTCATAAGATTTAGTTGTTGAATTGGAGCAGTAAGACACCAAATAGTCATAAAAGTGAGTGGTGTTTTGATATGGTTTTTGTGATATTCAAGACCCTAAAGTTTGAGTGATGTTTTGGATGACGTTATTTTTGGGACTAAAAATGTTGAAAACCTGGATTGATATTTCACTTCATTTTTCTAGAGGATATGTTTTGGAAAAAATCTACCTGAACTAGCCTTGAGGTTCAAGCAAATGTTGATATCTTAGAATTTTGAGTGAAGGAATAATCCAAATTTATGTTTTGATTTTGAATCCTAAAACTAGGATGAGGTGTTTGATTTTTCAAATGGATTATGATGTGTTTTGGGTGTCTAACTATTTCATTCTCGACAAGATTTGTAACTAGTTTCGGATGTCTTCTGATTTTCACCAAAAAATAGAGAAAAAGCGGTAATTTTAGAGTAGTAGCAGTAGTTTCTGTCAAAAGTGACCAGATTTATGTCAATACTAGCCAAGTCTTGATGACAACTACGGTAAGATTTCTCAAAAGCAGCTTTTGTTTCAAGTTTTCTATCTAGTAAACAGTGTAGGCAAAAGTGGTGGTTTTGGGAAAAAGCGGCCAGTTTTTCATCAATTGTGGGAAAACAAATAGTTCGAGTGTGGCACTGTTAAGATCAATTGTGGTAGGATTTCTCAAAAGTGAATTTTTTTTTATACTCATTGTCAAAAACCAGAGAGCAATAGTGGCCTATTTTTTATCAACTGTGGCAAGTTTATGTCAACAGCGGTAGAAACATAAGCAAGAGCGGTTTTCTATGTAGGTTTGTTTTCCAGTTTATGTTTTGGCAGTAGCTTGGATAAATTTACAGATTTAATATCTCATTTTGATCTGATTTGAGAGTTTTTGCAAGTGATATGATACAACACAACAATCAAAACTATTTGACACTAAATGTCTATAGCTTTAAGCATGTTTCTTTCCAAAAAAGCTCAAAGTTTGTGAATGTGGAAATGCTAAAGCCATAGTTCCCAATGTTGACTTTATTCTTAGTGTGACTTGAAATGTAAGCCTAAATATTCAAAAACCTTTAGAGATATTTGTTTAAGATATCTTTTAAGGAGTGTAAATATAGGGATCTTTTCAAAATATTGATACTAAGTCCAAAGGGTATGATTTTTGATAACCATGTTCAATGCTTGTTTTGATATGTTCATTTTAAAATTAAGCAAAGTGTTTGATGCCAATAAAGTAACCTTGGCATGCATCAATCAAGTCATCCTAGGTAGGTACACTCTTTTAGGTAGGCTTACCTCATGCCTCAAAGGGATTATTTTACATGCAATTTATGGAGGAGTGTAGAGGTATGTTAAGAATGAACTCTTAAGCTCTACGCCTCAACCAAAAATTGGAGTTGGTAAGTAACTTCTCAGAAGAAAATTTTTGATGCACCACTTTCAAAGAATGTTTCAAAAAACATGGATGGCTTCTAAAATAAGGCTTTTAATGACAAATTGTGAACACCATATGTACACTACCATTCGCCGGTCACTTAAGACTCTTTAACTATTCTCGTTCCACTTAAGGCATGGGATTAGGTACAGTATGTTGTCACCCAGGATTGAAGCTACTTTCTTATGATTTCACAACCTTTAACATAGCCCTCCAATAAACGTGCTTCGAGACCTTACTTATGAGTTCTCCATTGCAAGATGTATCTCATAGAAAGCTCCCTCATTAATGTAATGTTTGAAATGAAAAGAGTACAAAACTCAAAAATTCTTTTCATCACCCAAGATCACCAAAAGATGTGAGGGGAGAGGATAGAAACTTTAGATTTCCACACACGGAAGACACAACATACAATTCATTGCAATATTATTTTTAAGCCCCTCGAGTGACGCTATCAAAAGAAGGGAATGAAATGTGTACAAGATAGAAATTTGTTTTTTATGTGCACCAAAATGAAGTATTCTAGATTTCAAGCAAGTAGATAGCAGTGTGCAAATCATAATGTATTTGTCCAGTTTTAAGCACCAACTTGAGTGTTTCTAACAATCCTTGTCTTAAAGTGGTCAACAAAATAAAATTGCTCGTTTTGTCAACATAATGAAAGCATTTTTAAAGAGAGCATTTCATTTTAGAGAACCAAAAATAAAGTGTTGTTCTAATCTATGAAAGCTTTTGAAGGTTTTTTAAAGCATCGAATAAAGCAATCGAATCGAAAGCATGCAAGTTGTGGGGTTCATTTGTTAAGCACCAAATTAAAAAATTCCCCTAAACTATAAGATTTTTTTTGAAATATTATTTTAGAGCACCAAATCAAAAGCATGCAAGTTGTGGGGTTCATTTGTTAAGCACCAAATTCAAAAATTCCCCTAAACTATGAAAGCTTTTTGAATATTTGGGCTTGGACCATTCACCTTCTTTGCAATAAACATGTTAGTCGTTTTGGAGGTAAAGTGTACCATATCCTTGCAAGAGTTGCACAAACAAAGTCAGCAAACACAAAACATTCAAAACAAGCTCCCGTTAGCATTAGAAATGAATAGACATACTTGCAGATTTTAAATCAATAAAAACGGAGAGCAAAACCATGCAAATTAGTCAAAAGTGACCCTTTTGAGTGCAACTATAGACCTATTTTTGGAAGCAAAAGCGATCCAAAAACTCAACTACAGGCCTTTCATGTGCAAGAGCAGTCCAAATTTTCAAGAGTGGCCATGTTTCTACAACAAAAGAGGTTAGAAAATGCAAAAGAAATTAGAATAAAAGAAACTGTGGTAAAAATGAAGGAGCGATTGCGTGAATTTCTTGTAGCTTTTGCGTCAAAAAATTTCAAGTGTGTTTCTAGAAAGTACATCTACGTTTTGGAACCTACAATTGCTCAATTAAAACTCATAGAAATGTTAGTGTTAAGGACCATGGTCCCATTGGGCATGCTAGAATGTGTAAGGGGGAAATCAATAAGCGTAAAGAAATCAAATGTGAATGAATTAAGCTAATCTAATTCAAATGAAAGATTAAGATTCATACCCATTACTCACAAAATGAAACTACAAAGAAATTAAATCAAAGGAGAGAACATAAATTGAATTCATAAAACATAGCATTACCATCCTATGTCAAAGTGTATTTGCAATAATATTGGATCATTGTTGTATCAATGTGAAGTGTCCATTGATGCACTTGCAAAAGCTTCAAATGTGTGTTGATCAAAGATGTGTGTCAAATTTCTTCAAGAAATTGATTGTAATTTCAGCATTACTTCATTGTGCAAAAGATGTCAATTATCCAATTGTTTTTTAGAAGAAATGAGGTTGTTATATAGATTTTATGTTTTGAAATGAATGATCGAGATCATGTAGTAGAATATCCTGATCAACAGTTCAAAACCATTGAGAGGAATTAGATGGAAAGAATCAGTGTATTTTGATTATGTAATCAATGTGGTTGATGAAATCAATTTGAGTGTTCAGTGGAATTGAGGAAATAGATTGCCTAATCTATGGAATTGAAGAACAGATGAATTGATCAGGAAATAGATGAATCAGTCAACCAATCGAAGTGAGCAATCAGTGGACCGTAATTTTCTCAATCATAAAAGTGGGTGAGGGTAATTAATTAATTGAGTCTTTTGAGTTGAACGTGCAAGTCATGTTTGACTTTTGCAAACAAAGTTGCATTTGTTTGTTTTGACCTTTTGACTAATGTTTTGAATAATTTATTTAATTATTCAAGTTTAGGGGAAAGCGATTTAATTAAACTATTAAGTTCAATAATAGTTTAATTGATTTAGGGGAATAAGGTAAATTAGCAACATAATTAAATAATTGATGTTATTTAATTAATCGGGAGGAATAAAGTTAGATTAGGACTTTATTAAATAAATGAAATTTATTTAACTAGTCAAAAATGATGAAAAAGTGAATTAATTAAATAATGTAATATTATTCAATTAATATAGGAAATTAGGGTTTTTGATGTAATTGATGTGAAATGTAGTGATATTAGGTGATAATGATGTCGATGATGAGAAAATGTCATTGAGGATGTGCGATAAGTGATAGGTCACTTTTACATGTCCACTTATCCTTTCCATCAAGAATATATTGTGCTATTTCATTAAATATGACATATCTACTTATGATTAATTTATTATGTATAGGATCATATTGTTATGTGTTCCCATAACATGCCCCATGTTATCAAAATAACACAAGGGCTTGAAAGGTGAAACTAAAAAGAGAAGAGAAAATATGATGTCATATAGTGGATAAAATTTTGAAATAAAGTGTATCAAAAAAAAATAGCCCACATTAGAACCAAGTATCAAAGCCTTCACAATTGGAAGTAAGCAAGGAATAACCCATAGAGTTTTGATGAAGCTAGTGGAGAGGCTATATAATCGAGTGGGTATTTTATAAGAATGTTGACCTGAATGTAATGGTCTAACAAGTCAATAAGAAGAAGTGGTAATTCATTACGTTAAATTCTAGAGGAGTAGAATGAGTCATTCAATGAAGGTGTTGGTTAACAAGTGACGCAAGCATCGAGTTCCTACCGAGAGGTAAAAAACATCTAGCTATGAGTGAGAAAAAGGAATTAGATAGGAGATAGGAATATAAATGTATTAAATTTAGGTAGGAAAGTTTGAAATAATTTGCAATGGTGCATTAATGCGTGCAATGTTTAGCATCCATGGGCAACGTGGTCCCAAAATTGTATATTTGGGCACCATGTATACATGGACTTTTTAATAGATATTCCAATGAATACTTGTAATTTTATGAGTTTGTACACATTGGCAACAAGAAACATCCTTTATGATCTTATTGAGGAAGCAAAAATGTATTGTTGTTTTGTTTAAATTATTAAATGCAAGTAATCTTAAATGTTATACATGCATGCATGTATACATGTATCCACATGCACACAATGCATAAAAGAGTGAAAAGCATTGTCGGCATCAGAACAAGTCTTAAAGCACGAGGAGACTCAAGTTGCATTTGCACAATTTTTAATTTTGATTTTTAATAAACCTTTCGGCCCATAGATTCATTAGTGATTTCAATTTGAACAAAGTTTTGATGTAGGAATATTTCGAAAGCATCAAATATCATTTGCAACAATTTACAAAAACATGTGTCCAAAGGCCAAAAAATATCGCATTTTTTACATGTCCCCGCATTATTGCATATAGAGACATATCTATATGCATTTTCAAACAAAGTTTACCATACTTCTTTTTTTTGCTTCAATGTCTATTTCTAAATAAAATTATGTTTAGTGTGGTAGTGTAATGTGTATTTGTAAACTTTTTTAATTTAATATGAAACTTAGCTCTATATAAAGCTATTGATTTTACTAGAAATAAGATTTTAATTTTGTTAATGTAATACGAAAACATATTTTTGTGTATAGAACAATGTAATTATATTACAATAAATTGTTAGATGAATCCCTAGGGAGCTATTGTTTTTATTATAAATAAGATTTTAATCTTGTTTATGTAGTACGAATATATATTTTTTGTGTATATATATTAAACAAAAAATAATTTGCAAAGATACAAAGAACCTTATTACGTAAGATAAAATGTAGCTACACTAAAATAGTTGATATGTCTATAGCACTTTGCATTGAGAATAAAATGCAATAATTTGATTTATTAAAATGTAAAAATTCAAATAAATATTACAATAATGTTATAAAGAACCTTATTACCTGAGATAAAATGTAGCTACACTTAAATTATTCACATGTTTATAGCACTTTGCATTGAAATTATTGACAGAGAAACTTTTGTAACAATGCTCAAGGCATCTATGTATACATGTTTGCATGCACACATGTATCGATGTGCACATAATGCAGAGAAGAGTGAAAGGCATCCCTGACATTTGAACGAGTTTGAAGGAGCGATGAGACTCAACTTGCATTTGCAGTATTAAACGAAAGAAAATAGGAGAAAGAAACTACTTATTAGCAATGCATATATCGAAGGGAAGCATAGGAATAGGATCCATGTAAACATTTATACATGCATGGATGTGTACATGTGTCCATGTAATTTGGTATGTAAACAAGAATCTATAAATGCCTGCGTGCATAAAGCTAGAAATGTCAGAAACAATTTGCATTTGCAGTATTAAATGAAAGAAAATAGGAAAGATTAATTATTTATTAGCAATGCATATATCAAAGGAATGCATAAATATATGGATCAATGCAAACATTTAAGCATGTAACGCTGTGTACATGTGCCCATGTAATTTGGTACGTAAACAAGAATCTATATATTCCTGCTTGCATGAAGTTAGAAATGTCAGAAACAACTTGCATCTGAAAGATATACAAAAAACATTTATGATCAAAACAAAAGAATATTACATTATTGTTTTTTGAACAAGTGTATAAAGGATATCTAATGATGCATTTGAATGCATGTATACATGTAAATATTTGTTAAATGTAATGATACATTTTAGTCTCCAAGAAACTGTGATACGTGCTCTTAGTTATCTGTAATAAACAGGATGTAGAAAAAACGTTTTGAAAAGAATTCTTGAATACAATTGTATGTTATGGTAGTTATTTTGAAAGCCCTCAGTGTTTAATTGCATAACCTTGATATTTTCTTCATTTTTCCCTTTGTTTGGTATGGTGTGAATTTTGTTGTGATGGATGAAGGTATATTTGAGCTATAGATAGATAAAGCTATGTAAGGGTAATAAAGAAAAATGAACTATGTAAGTGCAACAAAGAGAAAGAATTGAGAGAATGATGAGATTGAAGTAAGGTATATGAATGCCTTATGAAAAGTATTTGATATGGGAGGCAAGGATATGTGAGCCTGGATATGAGAATGAATTGAATGGAAGGAATATTATGCATTCGCCCCGAATGCTTTTAACTGGTAGCATCGGCCAATCACATTTTTCCATTAAACATATTAATTATTTTTTTGTATAGTTTGAATTTGAACAGCTATTTGAACGTATAAATTGATTAAATAAATGTAAGCAAAGGTATAGTTTAAAAGTTAGCGGCTAGAGGTACGTAATCCATGAATGCAGATTAAATGCATTAAAATATCAGGAAAATGCGAGCGCATAAATTGATTAAATAAATTTAAGCGAAGGCATAGTTTATAGAACTGGAAGGTAGACGTACGTAATGCATGAATACAAATTAAATGCAATAAATGGCATATGGCTCGAGGTGAAGGCGTTGGAATGGCTTGGTGGCCACGTGTGGCCAGGGTACTTTGGTCATTTAATATAGAGTTAAGCTAGTTGTTATGCATCTCTATTACTTTGCATGTGTTGTTTTTGTGGTCTGTAAGTGCGTGTTCTGAGGAATGCAACACATTGGTGTGATTGCAAGGCAAGCATATAAATGGATGTAGAAATGTATTTGATTTGAGAAGAAAGGACGTACAAGGGTAGAAATGGTAATGAATGGAATCGATAGGGTATGAAGTGATCATTTCTTCCAACAAAGGGTGGAAGAATGTCTAGTTTGTTATTGGTTATGCTTTTAAAAATCATCATAGGGCTAAGTGTCTCAATACAAGCATAGAAAAAAGACTCATGTCCCATTTCTCACTCTCCTTCGTACTGAACAAGGTGCCGAGATCCTTGAGCTTCATCAAAATGCGACAAGAGAAGAATAGATATAAATATAAAATGATATTTAAGGATACAAGAGTCAAAAGAGAAAACTAAGTAGAAGTTATTATGCATATACTATGAAAATAAAAAATACATGGACTTTTTTGATAGATATAGCAATGAATACTTGTATTTCTACATGTGTATATGTATACATTTGCAGTAAGAAATGTACTTTATGATGTGATTCAGGAAGCAAAAATGTAGTATATTTTTGTTTGAATTATTAAATACAAATAATCTTAAAGATTTGTAAGAATGCTTGAGCCATCCATGCTATGTATACATGTATCCATGTGCTCAGAATGCATAGAAGAGTGAAAAGCATCCTTGACATTTGAACGAGAAATTTTGAATGGAAAACACTAAAATCGATTAGAAATAGAAATTTATAATCAAAGCATTTGAAATGCATCAAAGCACAATGAGACTCAACTTGCATTTGCAGTAGCAAACGAAAGAAAACAGGGAAAATGAACTACTTATCACCAATGCATATATGGAAGGAATGCATAAATACATGGATCCATGTAAACATTAGTGCATGCATGGATGTGTACATGTGTCCATGTAATTTGGTACGTAAACAAGAATCTATATATGACTATGTGCATAAAGTTAGAAATGTCAGAAACAATTTGCATTTGAAACATATACATTATTGTTTTCTGAACAAGTGTATAAAGGATATCTAATGATGCATATGAATGCATGTATACATGTAAATATTTGCTAAATCTGATGATACATTTTAGTCTCCAAGAAACTGTCATACGTGCTCTTAGTTATCTGTAATAAACAGGATGTACAAAAAACGTTTTGAAAAGAGCTCTTGAATACAAGTATATTTTATGATAGTTATTTTGAAAGCCCTCAGTGTTTAATTGCATAACCTTGATATTTTTTTCATCTTTTTCTTTGTTTGGTATGGTGTGAATTTTGTTGTGATGGATGAAGGTACATTTGACGTATAGATAGATAGAGATATGTGAGGGTAAAAAAGAAGAATGAGTTATGCATGTGGAACAAAGAGAGGGAATTGAGAGAATGATGAGATGCAAGTAAGGTATATGAATAAGTTATGAAAAGTATTTGATATGGGAGGCAAGGATATGCAAGAGTCGATATGAAAATGAATGGAATGTAAATGTTACGAGTTTATCATTTTTTAGTTATACGCTTAAAATTAAATGCAAGAAATAAAAATTTGAATGAGGAAGCTGGATTGAATGAAAAAGGGAATGCAACAGATTTGTGTGATCCAAGACAAGCATATAAATGGATTTTGAAATGTATTTGATTTCAGAAAAAGGAACGTGCAAGGGTAGAAATGGAAATGAATGGAATTGATAGGGTATGAAGTGATCATTTCTTCCAACAAAGGGTGGAAGAATGTCTAGTTTGTTATTGGTTATGCTTTTTAAAATCATCATAGGGCTGAGTGTCTCAATACAAACACAGAAAAAGACTCATGTCCCATTTCTCACTCTCCTTCGTAGTGAACAAGGTTCTGAGATCCTTGAGCTTCCTCGAAATGCGACAAGAGAAGAATAGATATAAATATATAATGATATTTAAGGATATTACCTTAGAATTTAAATTGCAATAACTTGAATATGACCTTCAAAAATATTAGAAAACCAATAAAATATTTATTAAATTAGAGAGATATACACTTCCTAAAATGAACTCTAAAATAACATATATCATTTTTACTTGTCGTCATAGTGCCTATATTATTGTGTAATACCACTTGTAATGAATCAAATTGCACAATAAAACAATAGAGTAAGAAATATACTACAAATACTTGATAATAGTAAGTCAGTTTCAAGAGACAAGTTCTCAAAGTTTCCAAGAAGAACACAATTCAGAATAGGATGATAATAAACTAACTACAAGCTTCTATAAACACCTTACTTATGTCTTAGAAATCACCCAAACTAATGTAGATTTAAAATATGGAAATATATGTACATTTTGTTTTTGAGCAGCGAATATCTTATATGTAACCATTGGAGTGAGTAGACCGTCTCTAGTAGGAATGCAAACAGATACGTCAAGACGGATTAGCATTACCAAAAACTTGTAAAAAAAGACAAAATGAAAACAATAAATATGGTAGGTCATGAAGCCGAAAAAATGCAAATGCTGATGCATTAGAAAACAATAAATGCATGGACAGAGAAATACGTAGAGCAATTCACAGATATATGCATGGATGCATCGACAGACACATGTATACACAGAAGACAAAACTACATGGACAGATAGAGAAATGAATTCATGTCTACATGGAACCATGCATATTTGCATATAGATACAAATGCATATGTTACATGAAAGGATGTATGGAAATATCCATGGATTGCATATGAATTTGCATAGATACATATATCCATGCATGCATGTATACATACATGCATGTATTGTAGTACACATGGATGCATGTATATGTGTACCTATGGGTAGGATGCATGGAAGCATATAAATAGAAGAATTTTGTGAAATGTCATAGCAATTGTCGTCATAGGCACATATGCAAAAAATAGAAGCATACAAAAGGCAAGTGAACTGTTTGACAAAAGTCATTGAATAGATTGATTAAATAAATTTAAGGAAAGGCATAGTTAATAAAACTGGTGAGTAGAGGTACGCAATCCATGACTGCAAATTAAATGCATTGAAATATCAGGAAAATGTGAACACATAGAGAGGTTAAAATAATTGAAGTAAATGCATTAAATGGCATCTGGGTCATGGGGAAGGTGCTGGAATGGCTTGGTGGCCATGGGTGGCCAGTATAGATGCACAAATGCATATGTGCATGTATTACATGCACACATGTATAGATGGATGCACAGACACATGTATACAGACAGAGATAGATATGTTACAGAGAGAGCTATACAGATACATGGATGTGTAGAAATATGCATCTATGCATTTGCAAATGGGCAGAGACAAAGACATATACATAGTGCATGAGTCCATAGATGCATATATACATGTATCCATGCAACATATCGATAGATGCATATATACATGGATGTGTGCATGTTATCCATAGGTGCATATATGCATAAATTGATGTATACATGTAGCCGTAGATACATCCATACATATATAGACAGATGCACAAAGAGATGGTGAGATATATGCATAAATTGATATATGCATGATTGCATCTATGGATACACAGATACATAATAAGATGAAGAGAAAGAGATATTTATATATGCATATCCCATTGTTTGCATTTATGCCTATGAGGACAATAAACATGACTTTTAACAAAATCCCTCTATGCTTTATGCTTTCATGACAACCGAAAAGCTCAAAGCAACACACTGTCGACTTATTCTTTGAAAGCATAGCTAAAGGTACATAATTCATTGATCCAAAATCAATGCATTAAATGGCATCTGACTAAAGAGGAGGCTGTTTGGATTCCTAATTAGTCTTTGAATATATAACAACTAAAAGAGAGTAATAAGTATAATTATCCTTGGCCACATTTCACATTTTCACCTTTCAATCAAAGTCAATAAACAAAATAGCAATAAGACCTAAAGAAGGTTCAAGGAGTATGCTGGTAGAAAACCATATTCTGGACAGTGGCTAGAGAATGTGTTGAAATTGCTTTATAAACTTTGAAGCAAATGCATTTTTCCTTCTGTTTACTTTCATTGTACATCTTAAATGGAAGTTGGGTGTCGCATTGCTGCAATGCATTTGGATACTTTGATTATAAAATCATAGTTAAGATCATTTTAGGTGTTATCCATTCAAATCTTTCATCCAAGTCTCGGAGGCAATGCACAGCTGTCCCATAAAGAGAGCTTTGGAACAAAAGTGTTGTCATAAAGGATAGAGGGGTATTGTCAAATATTGTGGTTATTGTCGTGATAGGCACACATGCAAAATATGGAAGCATAGAGAGAGCAACTGAACTCTTTAAAAATCCCATGAAACATAGTCTTTCTATGCATCCATGCATAGAGGTATGCATGTATATATGTGTACATGTAATCATCGTACATGTTGACATAATAATTAAAACAAAGAAATAATTACAATTATCCTTGTGTACATTTGAACTGTTGATCAAAGGCAATTGACAAATTAGCACTAGGAAACCATGTGTGTGTTAATATGTTGGATAACATGTACTTGTGCATAGGTGTATATGGATATGGAAACCTGAATTTGAAAATGAATGGAGTGGAAATGGTATGAATTTAACAATTTTCAGTTCTACATAGAAAATTAAATGCAAGATATAAGTAGATTATTAAATGTATTTGAAACAGGAAGAAAAGATATTGAAGCCTGGAAATGCAAATGAATGGAATAAAAAGCCTATGAAGTCATCATTTCTTTCATCATAGGGTGCAGCAATTGCCAGTTTGTTATTGGTTATGCTTTATAAAATCATCATAGGGCTGATTGTCTAGATAGATGTACAGAAGAAAAGCTCAAGGCCCATTCGTTACTCTTTGTCGTACACAACAAGGTGTTGAGATCCTTGAGTTTTTAGATCATGAAATTAGGAAAATGCGAATGGTAGTGCATATCAAGTGCACTTAGTGCTTGAGGCAATAAGCAATTGCATATCTTAGTATCTTTAGATTTTAGATCGCATAGGTAACATGTGCCTCATAGTCATCTAGTTAGGGTAATATGATCACTTTGTGCATATTGCTATTTAATTCTGGAAGTTGATGTTTCAAAAGTTTTTTTTTAATTTGGAAAGTGGTATTTATCTGTTTTGTTGTTTGTGTTTCAAAGTGAATGCATTAAATGGCATGTGGATTTGTCATGGAATATAGATTTAAGTGACTAGAGATGCATTGTGATTACTTTGAACATTTCAGTTTTGTTATTCTGCAGATCTGTGTAGTCACAGGAGATGTTGTTGTTGTAGAGTCAAGACCCAGAAACGAGCTACTTGATACATGTATCGATAGATACACGGATGTGGACATCCATCATGGTATCCATAGATGTGTAGATACATGTATCTATGAATACATGTATCCATAGATACATCAACACATATATGGATAGGTGCCTGTATACACACGCACATAGAAGCAGAGATACATATATGCGTGGATGCATCTATAGGTAGAAGAATACATAGAAACATAGTTACATGGATAGATAGATACATGCATAGTTGGATACATAAATGCTTAAATATGCATGTATGGAAATATCCATGGATTGCATATGAATTTGCATAGATACATATATCCATGCATGCATGTATACATACATGCATGTATTGTAGTACACATGGATGCATGTATATGTGTACCTATGGGCAGGATGCATGGAAGCATGTAAGTAGAAGAATTTTGTGAAATGTCATAGCAATTGTCGTCATAGGCACATATGCAAAAAATAGAAGCATACAAAAGGCAAGTGAACTGTTTGACAAAAGTCATCGAATAAATGTGGATCCATGAAATGTGGTTTGAAAGGGATTATGTAGAAGCCCTTTTTGTCTATTTGTTCACTGCATGTGAGTCCTGTAAAGACTATATATCTTCAATTGTTGTAGAGGTGTCACATAGAGAGAGCTTTAGAACCAATGTGTTGTTAACCTATGCCATAATGAGAAGTTTGGAACAATGTAAACCTAAACTCTGCAATTGTAGCTAAGGCATTCTTATACTTTGATTATAAATTCATATTTTAAACTACCTTTAGTATTATCTATTCAAATTTCTTGTTGAAATGAGAAGGTTTAATCTGCGTTTGATAGGAATTATGTAGAAACCGTCTTGTCCATTTTACTTCATGCATGTGAGCCCTGTAAAGTTTGTGTATTTTTTATTACTTCAAAGCGGTCCCATAAAGAGAGCTTTGGAACCAAAATTATGTCAATGTGTGCGATAATGAGAGTTTTCTCCTTGAACCTTGTTATATATTGAAAGACTAAATAGCAATCCAAACAGTATCCCCTTTAGTCAGATGCCATTGAATGCATTGATTTTGGATCAATGAATTATGTACCTTCAGCCACTAGTTTTAATCAAACAATGCATATGGATTCAGAATCAAAAGTTGTTTGTTGTGAACCCATTTTTAATTTTCCTATGCATTTTCCCGGAATGCTTTTAACTGGTAGCATCACCCAATCACATTTCGCCATTTAACATATTACTTATTTTTTTGTATAGTTTGAATTTGGAGAGCTATTTTTTATATTGGAAAATTAGCATTTATCTATTTTCCTATTCGTCCGAGTAGCTTTATAAATCATTTCCATCTTAAAAATCTGGGAAAATGCGAATGCATAAATTGATTAAATAAATTTAAGCAAAGGCATAGTTTTAAAACTGGCGGCTAGAGGCACGTAATCCATGAATGCAGATTAAATGCATTAAAATATGAGGAAAATGCAAACACAGTGCATGAATACAAATTAAATGCATTAAATGGCATCTAGCTAGAGGTGAACGCGCTGTAATGGCTTGGTGGCCACGCGTGGGCAGGGTACTTTGGTCATTTAATATAGAGTTAAGCCACTTGCTATGCATATCTATTACTTTGTGTATGTTGTTTTTTGTGTTCTGCAAGCCCGTGTTCTCTAAACCTAAGCTCTACAATTGCTTTGAGCTTTTTCGCTATGGTGAAAGCATAAAGGATAAAGGAATTTTGTGAACTGTTATAGTTAATGTGCTCATAGGCACATATGCAAAATATGGAAGCATATACAAGGGAAGCGAACTGTTCAAACAAACTCTTCAAAGAAATGTGGTCCCATGGAATGCATTAAGTATTCATAATGGACACTTTGGTTTTCGCATGTTAACTTTGTCAGGTAATGCAATTTGACATGTAATGGGTGAAAGAAACATATATGCATTGTCTTGTGGGGTAGAAGTGGGCATAGTATTCCAATATCTTGAATGTTCAGACCATTGATTGCATAACAATATCAAGGAAGAGCATAGAGGTCTATAAAAACTAAGCAACATAAGAAAAGAAATGTTGAAGTCATGACATGAACAATAGAACTATTCAACACTGAACTCAATGTCTCTAATAATTATTGTAAAAGTTGTTAATGCCATAGATGAAGTAATATGAATAAAAATTTAGTTTCTGCTTTTCTTGAAATGCAATTCAAAAACTGCTATAAATGCATAACACAAGGTTGTGTAACATATTGCCACTCCTGTGTCTAATTTCTTTGGACATAAATGCTTTACACATTTGATTGCAATAGTAACATGTCTACGAAAATGGAACAAGAGAGATGAGGAATACAAGATGGCAAAATGAAAACATGAAACAAATTTTATGTAGTCATTATATTGAAGAATTTCAATTGCATTTCAAGAAAAGCAAAAACACAATTTGGAAAGTTGACCTTGCAATGTGCTATTGGATGATCAAGTATACTTGCAGCAATGTAGAAAGGATTGTTTAAATAGACTTGAAAGCACCAATCGCTGTTACAAGGACAGTCTAGACAAATGAGTACAGTGAGTGACATATACTATGTTATTCATAAAAAGAAAACAGAATTCTTATGTAGATTCATTTTGACAATAAAGAACCTAAGTAAGAACTTTTGTTGCTTATAATGCAAATTGCATTTTATAATTTTAAAATACTTATTGTTATTTGTGTACCTTATAATATAGAACATATTTTGCATATGTATGCATTAGTGTAATTCTATTATTGCAATGGTGCCATAAGCTCTTTAAGATACACTGAAGGAGAAATACAATCCAAGGTTATTGGCATCCTGATAAAAAAGATGATGAGATACATCCAATTAATGTATGCCACAACATCTTATTCAATGAAGATGATTTGGATACAAACATTATAAATGAGAATCCTTATTGGTGTGTGAGTAATCCTCTTTTTCAAGACTTTTCAAGGAAATTGCATACGAATACTATCAGTAAACAGGTGTAATTAGATTTATTAATTGACTTTGATTGATCGGTCAAATGTGCACAAGGATAGTTATAATTATTTCTGTGTTTTAATTATTATGAATGTAAATACTATTTAACAGTTACCTAATTAATTAGATATGAAATGATAGAAGGGAAAAGAAGATTAATTAATTAAGATAATTTGATTCATTAAATAATAAGGTGAATTATCATTCAAAAGTACATAAATTAGAAGTTTGGGAAAATCCCTCTTTCCTTTATGCTTTAATGACAACGAGAAAGCTGAAAGCAATTGTGGAGTTTAGGCTTATATCTGTAAATTGCATTTGCCTGATAGTTTATAAAGCCTTCTCAACACATTGTCCACATATTCTTCCAAAGGTCCCATTATGGCACATGCTAACAGCACAGTAGCTCTAAAGCTTGCACTATGGAACAGTTCTGCAGTGATTGAAGATATGTAATCTTTAGAGGACTCATAAGCACCAAGTTATTGTTAAGGTCCCATATTGTACACTGGACAAAAGACAATTGTTCATCCAAGGAACCAGCCTATGAAGATTAGTGTAGGCTGAACACTGTGAAACCCAATTTGCCTATAGACTCTAAAATGAAAGAAAACTGACGAAAATAACTATTTATTGCCTGGAGTTACTTGTCTACGAGTGTCCTTTTTGGAACCATGATGACCTTTGCCCTATCACTGTAAACTCTTTCGTAGAAAAGACATATAGACACACACATATATATATACATATGTATACATATGCACAGATGCATCTATGTAGACACATAAATGCATGTATGGATGTAAACATACATGCATGCATGCATATAGACATAGATGCATTTATACACACATACATATATGCATAAATGCATAAATGCATAGATATATCCAAAGACATATGCATACATGCATACATGCATCTACAAATTTTTACATAGATATGCACATAGATAAATGCATATGTACATAGAGACATGTATACATATATACATACACCGACACATCACACACAAAGTGATAGTGATAGTCCAAGTAAAGCACTATGAAACACAGCTTCATTATGAACTTCAATGTAAGGAAACTCTGAAAATTAACAAATTATCACCTCAAGCAACTCGTTTCTGGATCTGGACTCTGTAACTATAACATCTCCTGCTCAATTGCTGCAAACTCTTCCTCAGAACATGCGTCTATAGAACTCAAGAACAACACACGCAAAGTAATAGAGATGCATAGCAAGTGGCTTAACCCTATATTAAATGACCAAAGTACCCTAGGCACATGTGGCCACCAAGCCATTCTAGCGCCTTCACCTCAAGCCAGATGCCATTTAATGCATTTAATTTGTATTTATGCATTACGTACGTCTACCTGCTAGTTTTATAAACTATGTCTTTGCTTAAATTTATTTAATCAATCTATGCGCTCACATTTTCCTAATATTTTAATGCATTTAATCTGCATTCATGGATTACATGCCTCTAGCCGCCAGTTTAAAACTATGCCTTTGCTTAAATTTATTTAATCAATTTATGCATTCACATTTTCCAGAATTTTTAAGATGGGAATGATTTATAAAGCTACTCGGATGAATAGGAAAATAGATAAATGCTAATTTTCCAATTTAAAAAATAGCTCTCCAAATTCAAACTATACAAAAAAATAAGTAATATGTTAAATGGCGAAATGTGATTGGGCGATGCTACCGGTTAAAAGCATTCTAGGAAAATGCATAAGTATTCCTGCCTTGATGCTAGGAACGAATGAAATTTAGACTATACAAAACAGTTTATCCAAGTGAGTGCTAGAAAGCCGAAGGAAAAGCTCTAGTCTTCAAATGCTTGGAAAACTTCCCAGTCAAACAGTAGACCATGAGCATTCCACACATACCAATCAATTCTATGATTTTAAAGATTGAATATATGCATATTTTAAGCCATCTGTTATCTATTCTTTGTATATGTGTAAACTTTTCTTGAATTCACTTGCAAGTTGCAATGATTGTGAAGCATTTTGTGTTCAAATGCTTTTAAATAAAGTTACACGAACATATGAACAATAATATAGTGTGGAATAGAATGGACGCCTATGCAAAGATGAAAATAGTCGGCTCTTCTGGCAATTTCTCAAGACTCTCTAAGTTAATACAGTTAGGCTAGGAATATGTGAGGTATACATATGATCATTGAAAAGAAGCTCTATCTGTAACAATACAAGGCAAAGAGGGAAATATTATTTTTTTAATGATTTGTGTATTTTGATTCAAAGTTTTTTAATATATGTGTTATTATCAGTCATGCATTTGAAAACAATGTTACTCCATATACAAATAAATTTAAGCAGAGGCATAGATCTCAAAACTCACAGCTTTTATTAATACAAAGGGGATGTTTACAGTGACAGAGCAAAAGTTCCTGTGCTCATTGAATGAACACCAAGAGACAAGTTACTCAAGGTAACAAATTGCTACTTTTATTTATTAAATCCACGTCTTATCATGCTTACATGAATGTATATATCCTGCTCTAAAGCTCCTATTTTATTAAAAGTAGGGAAAATGGTCAGAAAGATTGTGTATCTATCAATGTGAATAGGCAAGATTGATTCAACTAATATGGAGGATAAAGATGAGTAATAATTAAGTATGAATAACCACTCAACACAATTAATTCATTAGTCAATTAGCTTGATTGATCGCTGAATTAACTTGTTTGAAAGGTATCATGTTAAGCCAATTAGCTAATACACCACATACAGTATGACATTTGAGATTCAAATAAGTCCCATGTACGCAAATATGCTATCATGTTAAAGCCACATAAACATTGATGTTCCAACTCCATGGGGTCATTGTATTTCCATTTGCCCAAGTTCATTTCATTCCATTATCCAGCACTAATTATTAAATGTTTAAACCAGCTACATGCAAACAAAAATCACAACCCATAGTATCCACATACACCTATGCACAAGTACATGTTATCCAACATATTAACACACACATAGTTTTCTAGTGCTAGTTTGTTAATTGCCTTTGATCAACAGTTCAAATGTACACAAGGATAATTATAATTATTTCTTTGTTTTAATTATTATGTACTTAAAGACTAATTAGCAGCTGCTTAATTATTTAACTAATAGTATTGGCCTGTAATTTTGTTCACAAGTCTTCAAAAACAACATTATTCACACACCAATAACGATTCTCATTTGTAACCTCCCTATCCAAATCATCTTGATTCAATAAGATGTTGTGACATACACTAATTGGATGTATCTCATCATCTTTGTTATCAGGATGCCAACAACCTTGAATAGTATTTGTCCTTGAGTGTATCTGGATGCCATGAATTATGAATTCTACTTCCATGTGGCTTGATTGCACAAGTAATAGTAAGTGCTACATAATGGTACAAATCACAACTCATAGCATCCATATACACCTATGCACAAATACATGCTATCTAACACTTTAACACGCACATGGTTTTCCAGTGCTAGTTTGTTAATTTCCTTTGATTAACAGTTCAAATGTACACAAGGATAATTGTAATTGTTTCTTTCTTTTAATTGCTATGTACTTAAAGACTAATTAGCAAAATTTGTATATTTTTGATTACTGCAAAACAGTCCCATAAAGAGAGCTTTGGAACCAAAATTATGTCAACATGTGCAATAAT
>VDFB02000015.1:13573287-13665729 GCA_007258455.2 Sequoia sempervirens | reverse complement strand
TAAGTCTTCTGATTTTCACCAAAAAATAGAGAAAAAGCGGTAATTTTAGAGTAGTAGCAGTAGTTTTTGTCAAAAGTGACCAGATTTATGTCAATACTAGCCAAGTCTTGATGACAACTATGGTAATATTTCTCAAAAGCAGCTTTTGTTTCAAGTTTTCTATCTAGTAAACAGTGTAGGCAAAAGTGGTGGTTTTGGGAAAAAGCGGCCAGTTTTTCATCAATTGTGGGAAAACAAATAGTTCGAGTGTGGCACTGTTAAGATCAGTTGTGGTAGGATTTCTCAAAAGTGATTTTTTTTTTATACTCATTGTCAAAAACCAGAGAGAAATAGTGGCCTATTTTTTATCAATTGTGGCAAGTTTATGTCAACAGCGGTAGAAACATAAGCAAGAGCGGTTTTCTATGTAGGTTTTTTTTTCCAGTTTATGTTTTGGCAGTAGCTTGGATAAATTTACAGATTTGATATCTCATTTTGATCTGATTTGAGAGTTTTTGCAAGTGATATGATACAACACAACAATCAAAACTATTTGACACTAAATGTCTATAGCTTTAAGCATGTTTCTTTCCAAAAAAGCTCAAAGTTTGTGAATGTGGAAATGCTAAAGCCATAGTTCCCAATGTTGACTTTATTCTTAGTGTGACTTGAAATGTAAGCCTAAATATTCAAAAACCTTTAGAGATATTTGTTTAAGATATCTTTTAAGGAGTGTAAATATAGGGATCTTTTCAAAATATTGATACTAAGTCCAAAGGGTATGATTTTTGATAACCATGTTCAATGCTTGTTTTGATATGTTCATTTTAAAATTAAGCAAAGTGTTTGATGCCAATAAAGTAACTTTGGCATGCATCAGTCAAGTCATCCTAGGTAGGTACACTCTTTTAGGTAGGCTTACCTCATGCCTCGAAGGGATTATTTTACATGCAATTTATGGAGGAGTGTAGAGGTATGTTAAGAATGAACTCTTAAGCTCTACGCCTCAACCAAAAATTGGAGTTGGTAAGTAACTTCTCAGAAGAAAATTTTTGATGCACCACTTTCAAAGAATGTTTCAAAAAACATGGATGGCTTCTAAAATAAGGCTTTTAATGACAAATTGTGAACACCATATGTACACTACCATTCGCCGGTCACTTAAGACTCTTTAACTATTCTCGTTCCACTTAAGGCATGTTGTCACCCAGGATTGAAGCTACTTTCTTATGATTTCACAACCTTTAACATAGCCCTCCAATAAACGTGCTTCGAGACCTTACTTATGAGTTCTCCATTGCAAGATGTATCTCATAGAAAGCTCCCTCATTAATGTAATGTTTGAAATGAAAAGAGTACAAAACTCAAAAATTCTTTTCATCACCCAAGATCACCAAAAGATGTGAGGGGAGAGGATAGAAACTTTAGATTTCCACACACGGAAGACACAACATACAATTCATTGCAATATTATTTTTAAGCCCCTCGAGTGACGCTATCAAAAGAAGGGAATGAAATGTGTACAAGATAGAAATTTGTTTTTTATGTGCACCAAAATGAAGTATTCTAGATTTCAAGCAAGTAGATAGCAGTGTGCAAATCATAATGTATTTGTCCAGTTTTAAGCACCAACTTGAGTGTTTCTAACAATCCTTGTCTTAAAGTGGTCAACAAAATAAAATTGCTCGTTTTGTCAACATAATGAAAGCATTTTTAAAGAGAGAATTTCATTTTAGAGAACCAAAAATAAAGTGTTGTTCTAATCTATGAAAGCTTTTGAAGGTTTTTTTTAAAGCATCGAATCGAAAGCATGCAAGTTGTGAGGTTCATTTGTTAAGCACCAAATTAAAAAATTCCCCTAAACTATAAGATTTTTTTTGAAATATTATTTTAGAGCACCAAATCAAAAGCATGCAAGTTGTGGGGTTCATTTGTTAAGCACCAAATTCAAAAATTCCCCTAAACTATGAAAGCTTTTTGAATATTTGGGCTTGGACCATTCACCTTCTTTGCAATAAACATGTTAGTCGTTTTGGAGGTAAAGTGTACCATATCCTTGCAAGAGTTGCACAAACAAAGTCAGCAAACACAAAACATTCAAAACAAGCTCCCGTTAGCATTAGAAATGAATAGACATACTTGCAGATTTTAAATCAATAAAAACGGAGAGCAAAACCATGCAAATTAGTCAAAAGTGACCCTTTTGAGTGCAACTATAGACCTATTTTTGGAAGCAAAAGCGATCCAAAAACTCAACTACAGGCCTTTCATGTGCAAGAGCAGTCCAAATTTTCAAGAGTGGCCATGTTTCTACAACAAAAGAGGTTAGAAAATGCAAAAGAAATTAGAATAAAAGAAACTGTGGTAAAAATGAAGGAGCGATTGCGTGAATTTCTTGTAGCTTTTGCGTCAAAAAATTTCAAGTGTGTTTCTAGAAAGTACATCTACGTTTTGGAACCTACAATTGCTCAATTAAAACTCATAGAAATGTTAGTGTTAAGGACCATGGTCCCATTGGGCATGCTAGAATGTGTAAGGGGGAAATCAATAAGTGTTCAAATGTGAATGAATTAAGCTAATCTAATTCAAATGAAAGATTAAGATTCATACCCATTACTCACAAAATGAAACTACAAAGAAATTAAATCAAAGGAGAGAACATAAATTGAATTCATAAAACATAGCATTACCATCCTATGTCAAAGTGTATTTGCAATAATATTGGATCATTGTTGTATCAATGTGAAGTGTCCATTGATGCACTTGCAAAAGCTTCAAATGTGTGTTGATCAAAGATGTGTGTCAAATTTCTTCAAGAAATTGATTGTAATTTCAGCATTACTTCATTGTGCAAAAGATGTCAATTATCCAATTGTTTTTTAGAAGAAATGAGGTTGTTATATAGATTTTATGTTTTGAAATGAATGATCGAGATCATGTAGTAGAATATCCTGATCAACAGTTCAAAACCATTGAGAGGAATTAGATGGAAAGAATCAGTGTATTTTGATTATGTAATCAATGTGGTTGATGAAATCAATTTGAGTGTTCAGTGGAATTGAGGAAATAGATTGCCTAATCTATGGAATTGAAGAACAGATGAATTGATCAGGAAATAGATGAATCAGTCAACCAATCGAAGTGAGCAATCAGTGGACCGTAATTTTCTCAATCATAAAAGTGGGTGAGGGTAATTAATTAATTGAGTCTTTTGAGTTGAACGTGCAAGTCATGTTTGACTTTTGCAAACAAAGTTGCATTTGTTTGTTTTGACCTTTTGACTAATGTTTTGAATAATTTATTTAATTATTCAAGTTTAGGGGAAAGCGATTTAATTAAACTATTAAGTTCAATAATAGTTTAATTGATTTAGGGGAATAAGGTAAATTAGCAACATAATTAAATAATTGATGTTATTTAATTAATCGGGAGGAATAAAGTTAGATTAGGACTTTATTAAATAAATGAAATTTATTTAACTAGTCAAAAATGATGAAAAAGTGAATTAATTAAATAATGTAATATTATTCAATTAATATAGGAAATTAGGGTTTTTGATGTAATTGATGTGAAATGTAGTGATATTAGGTGATAATGATGTCGATGATGAGAAAATGTCATTGAGGATGTGCGATAAGTGATAGGTCACTTTTACATGTCCACTTATCCTTTCCATCAAGAATATATTGTGCTATTTCATTAAATATGACATATCTACTTATGATTAATTTATTATGTATAGGATCATATTGTTATGTGTTCCCATAACATGCCCCATGTTATCAAAATAACACAAGGGCTTGAAAGGTGAAACTAAAAAGAGAAGAGAAAATATGATGTCATATAGTGGATAAAATTTTGAAATAAAGTGTATCAAAAAAAAATAGCCCACATTAGAACCAAGTATCAAAGCCTTCACAATTGGAAGTAAGCAAGGAATAACCCATAGAGTTTTGATGAAGCTAGTGGAGAGGCTATATAATCGAGTGGGTATTTTATAAGAATGTTGACCTGAATGTAATGGTCTAACAAGTCAATAAGAAGAAGTGGTAATTCATTACGTTAAATTCTAGAGGAGTAGAATGAGTCATTCAATGAAGGTGTTGGTTAACAAGTGACGCAAGCATCGAGTTCCTACCGAGAGGTAAAAAACATCTAGCTATGAGTGAGAAAAAGGAATTAGATAGGAGATAGGAATATAAATGTATTAAATTTAGGTAGGAAAGTTTGAAATAATTTGCAATGGTGCATTAATGCGTGCAATGTTTAGCATCCATGGGCAACGTGGTCCCAAAATTGTATATTTGGGCACCATGTATACATGGACTTTTTAATAGATATTCCAATGAATACTTGTAATTTTATGAGTTTGTACACATTGGCAACAAGAAACATCCTTTATGATCTTATTGAGGAAGCAAAAATGTATTGTTGTTTTGTTTAAATTATTAAATGCAAGTAATCTTAAATGTTATACATGCATGCATGTATACATGTATCCACATGCACACAATGCATAAAAGAGTGAAAAGCATTGTCGGCATCAGAACAAGTCTTAAAGCACGAGGAGACTCAAGTTGCATTTGCACAATTTTTAATTTTGATTTTTAATAAACCTTTCGGCCCATAGATTCATTAGTGATTTCAATTTGAACAAAGTTTTGATGTAGGAATATTTCGAAAGCATCAAATATCATTTGCAACAATTTACAAAAACATGTGTCCAAAGGCCAAAAAATATCGCATTTTTTACATGTCCCCGCATTATTGCATATAGAGACATATCTATATGCATTTTCAAACAAAGTTTACCATACTTCTTTTTTTTGCTTCAATGTCTATTTCTAAATAAAATTATGTTTAGTGTGGTAGTGTAATGTGTATTTGTAAACTTTTTTAATTTAATATGAAACTTAGCTCTATATAAAGCTATTGATTTTACTAGAAATAAGATTTTAATTTTGTTAATGTAATACGAAAACATATTTTTGTGTATAGAACAATGTAATTATATTACAATAAATTGTTAGATGAATCCCTAGGGAGCTATTGTTTTTATTATAAATAAGATTTTAATCTTGTTTATGTAGTACGAATATATATTTTTTGTGTATATATATTAAACAAAAAATAATTTGCAAAGATACAAAGAACCTTATTACGTAAGATAAAATGTAGCTACAATAAAATAGTTGATATGTCTATAGCACTTTGCATTGAGAATAAAATGCAATAATTTGATTTATTAAAATGTAAAAAGTCAAATAAATATTACAATAATGTTATAAAGAACCTTATTACCTGAGATAAAATGTAGCTACACTTAAATTATTCACATGTTTATAGCACTTTGCATTGAAATTATTGACAGAGAAACTTTTGTAACAATGCTCAAGGCATCTATGTATACATGTTTGCATGCACACATGTATCGATGTGCACATAATGCAGAGAAGAGTGAAAGGCATCCCCGACATTTGAACGAGTTTGAAGGAGCGATGAGACTCAACTTGCATTTGCAGTATTAAACGAAAGAAAATAGGAGAAAGAAACTACTTATTAGCAATGCATATATCGAAGGGAAGCATAGGAATAGGATCCATGTAAACATTTATACATGCATGGATGTGTACATGTGTCCATGTAATTTGGTATGTAAACAAGAATCTATAAATGCCTGCGTGCATAAAGCTAGAAATGTCAGAAACAATTTGCATTTGCAGTATTAAATGAAAGAAAATAGGAAAGATTAATTATTTATTAGCAATGCATATATCAAAGGAATGCATAAATATATGGATCAATGCAAACATTTAAGCATGTAACGCTGTGTACATGTGCCCATGTAATTTGGTACGTAAACAAGAATCTATATATTCCTGCTTGCATGAAGTTAGAAATGTCAGAAACAACTTGCATCTGAAAGATATACAAAAAACATTTATGATCAAAACAAAAGAATATTACATTATTGTTTTTTGAACAAGTGTATAAAGGATATCTAATGATGCATTTGAATGCATGTATACATGTAAATATTTGTTAAATGTAATGATACATTTTAGTCTCCAAGAAACTGTGATACGTGCTCTTAGTTATCTGTAATAAACAGGATGTAGAAAAAACGTTTTGAAAAGAATTCTTGAATACAATTGTATGTTATGGTAGTTATTTTGAAAGCCCTCAGTGTTTAATTGCATAACCTTGATATTTTCTTCATTTTTCCCTTTGTTTGGTATGGTGTGAATTTTGTTGTGATGGATGAAGGTATATTTGAGCTATAGATAGATAAAGCTATGTAAGGGTAATAAAGAAAAATGAACTATGTAAGTGCAACAAAGAGAAAGAATTGAGAGAATGATGAGATTGAAGTAAGGTATATGAATGCCTTATGAAAAGTATTTGATATGGGAGGCAAGGATATGTGAGCCTGGATATGAGAATGAATTGAATGGCAGGAATACTTATGCATTCGCCCCGAATGCTTTTAACTGGTAGCATCGACCAATCACATTTTTCCATTAAACATATTAATTATTTTTTTGTATAGTTTGAATTTGAACAACTATTTGAACACATAAATTGATTAAATAAATGTAAGCAAAGGTATAGTTTAAAAGTTAGCGGCTAGAGGTACGTAATCCATGAATGCAGATTAAATGCATTAAAATATCAGGAAAATGCGAGCGCATAAATTGATTAAATAAATTTAAGCGAAGGCATAGTTTATAGAACTGGAAGGTAGACGTATGTAATGCATGAATACAAATTAAATGCAATAAATGGCATATGGCTCGAGGTGAAGGCGCTAGAATGGCTTGGTGGCCACGTGTGGCCAGGGTACTTTGGTCATTTAATATAGAGTTAAGCTAGTTGTTATGCATCTCTATTACTTTGCGTGTGTTGTTTTTGTGGTCTGTAAGTGCGTGTTCTGAGGAATGCAATAGATTGGTGCGATTGCAAGGCAAGCATATAAATGGATGTAGAAATGTATTTGATTTGAGAAGAAAGGACGTACAAGGGTAGAAATGGTAATGAATGGAATCGATAGGGTATGAAGTGATCATTTCTTCCAACAAAGGGTGGAAGAAAGTCTAGTTTGTTATTGGTTATGCTTTTAAAAATCATCATAGGGCTAAGTGTCTCAATACAAGCATAGAAAAAAGACTCATGTCCCATTTCTCACTCTCCTTCGTACTGAACAAGGTGTCGAGATCCTTGAGCTTCATCAAAATGCGACAAGAGAAGAATAGATATAAATATAAAATGATATTTAAGGATACAAGAGTCAAAAGAGAAAACAAAGTAGAAGTTATTATGCATATACTATGAAAATAAAAAATACATGGACTTTTTTGATAGATATAGCAATGAATACTTGTATTTCTACATGTGTATATGTATACATTTGCAGTAAGAAATGTACTTTATGATGTGATTCAGGAAGCAAAAATGTAGTATATTTTTGTTTGAATTATTAAATACAAATAATCTTAAAGATTTGTAAGAATGCTTGAGCCATCTATGTATACATGCATGCATGTATACATGTATCCATGTGCTCAGAATGCATAGAAGAGTGAAAAGCATCCTTGACATTTGAACGAGAAATTTTGAATGGAAAACACTAAAATCGATTAGAAATAGAAATTTATAATCAAAGCATTTGAAATGCATCAAAGCACAATGAGACTCAACTTGCATTTGCAGTAGCAAACGAAAGAAAACAGGGAAAATGAACTACTTATCACCAATGCATATATGGAAGGAATGCATAAATACATGGATCCATGTAAACATTAGTGCATGCATGGATGTGTACATGTGTCCATGTAATTTGGTACGTAAACAAGAATCTATATATGACTATGTGCATAAAGTTAGAAATGTCAGAAACAATTTGCATTTGAAACATATACATTATTGTTTTCTGAACAAGTGTATAAAGGATATCTAATGATGCATATGAATGCATGTATACATGTAAATATTTGCTAAATCTGATGATACATTTTAGTCTCCAAGAAACTGTCATACGTGCTCTTAGTTATCTGTAATAAACAGGATGTACAAAAAACGTTTTGAAAAGAGCTCTTGAATACAAGTATATTTTATGATAGTTATTTTGAAAGCCCTCAGTGTTTAATTGCATAACCTTGATATTTTTTTCATCTTTTTCTTTGTTTGGTATGGTGTGAATTTTGTTGTGATGGATGAAGGTACATTTGACGTATAGATAGATAGAGATATGTGAGGGTAAAAAAGAAGAATGAGTTATGCATGTGGAACAAAGAGAGGGAATTGAGAGAATGATGAGATGCAAGTAAGGTATATGAATAAGTTATGAAAAGTATTTGATATGGGAGGCAAGGATATGCAAGAGTCGATATGAAAATGAATGGAATGTAAATGTTACGAGTTTATCATTTTTTAGTTATACGCTTAAAATTAAATGCAAGAAATAAAAATTTGAATGAGGAAGCTGGATTGAATGAAAAAGGGAATGCAACAGATTTGTGTGATCCAAGACAAGCATATAAATGGATTTTGAAATGTATTTGATTTCAGAAAAAGGAACGTGCAAGGGTAGAAATGGAAATGAATGGAATTGATAGGGTATGAAGTGATCATTTCTTCCAACAAAGGGTGGAAGAATGTCTAGTTTGTTATTGGTTATGCTTTTTAAAATCATCATAGGGCTGAGTGTCTCAATACAAACACAGGAAAAAGACTCATGTCCCATTTCTCACTCTCCTTCGTAGTGAACAAGGTTCTGAGATCCTTGAGCTTCCTCGAAATGCGACAAGAGAAGAATAGATATAAATATATAATGATATTTAAGGATATTACCTTAGAATTTAAATTGCAATAACTTGAATATGACCTTCAAAAATATTGGAAAACCAATAAAATATTTATTAAATTAGAGAGATATACACTTCCTAAAATGAACTCTAAAATAACATATATCATTTTTACTTGTCGTCATAGTGCCTATATTATTGTGTAATACCACTTGTAATGAATCAAATTGCACAATAAAACAATAGAGTAAGAAATATACTACAAATACTTGATAATAGTAAGTCAGTTTCAAGAGACAAGTTCTCAAAGTTTCCAAGAAGAACACAATTCAGAATAGGATGATAATAAACTAACTACAAGCTTCTATAAACACCTTACTTATGTCTTAGAAATCACCCAAACTAATGTAGATTTAAAATATGGAAATATATGTACATTTTGTTTTTGAGCAGCGAATATCTTATATGTAACCATTGGAGTGAGTAGACCGTCTCTAGTAGGAATGCAAACAGATACGTCAAGACGGATTAGCATTACCAAAAACTTGTAAAAAAAGACAAAATGAAAACAATAAATATGGTAGGTCATGAAGCCGAAAAAATGCAAATGTTGATGCATTAGAAAACAATAAATGCATGGACAGAGAAATACGTAGAGCAATTCACAGATATATGCATGGATGCATCGACAGACACATGTATACACAGAAGACAAAACTACATGGACAGATAGAGAAATGAATTCATGTCTACATGGAACCATGCATATTTGCATATAGATACAAATGCATATGTTACATGAAAGGATGTATGGAAATATCCATGGATTGCATATGAATTTGCATAGATACATATATCCATGCATGCATGTATACATACATGCATGTATTGTAGTACACATGGATGCATGTATATGTGTACCTATGGGTAGGATGCATGGAAGCATATAAATAGAAGAATTTTGTGAAATGTCATAGCAATTGTCGTCATAGGCACATATGCAAAAAATAGAAGCATACAAAAGGCAAGTGAACTGTTTGACAAAAGTCATCGAATAGATTGATTAAATAAATTTAAGGAAAGGCATAGTTAATAAAACTGGTGAGTAGAGGTACGCAATCCATGACTGCAAATTAAATGCATTGAAATATCAGGAAAATGCGAACACATAGAGAGGTTAAAATAATTGAAGTAAATGCATTAAATGGCATCTGGGTCGTGGGGAAGGTGCTGGAATGGCTTGGTGGCCATGGGTGGCCAGTATAGATGCACAAATGCATATGTGCATGTATTACATGCACACATGTATAGATGGATGCACAGACACATGTATACAGACAGAGATAGATATGTTACAGAGAGAGTTGTACAGATACATGGATGTGTAGAAATATGCATCTATGCATTTGCAAATGGGCAGAGACAAAGACATATACATAGATGCATGAGTCCATAGATGCATATATACATGTATCCATGCAACATATCGATAGATGCATATATACATGGATGTGTGCATGTTATCCATAGGTGCATATATGCATAAATTGATGTATACATGTAGCCGTAGATACATCCATACATATATAGACAGATGCACAAAGAGATGGTGAGATATATGCATAAATTGATATATGCATGATTGCATCTATGGATACACAGATACATAATAAGATGAAGAGAAAGAGATATTTATATATGCATATCCCATTGTTTGCATTTATGCCTATGAGGACAATAAACATGACTTTTAACAAAATCCCTCTATGCTTTATGCTTTCATGACAACCGAAAAGCTCAAAGCAACACACTGTCGACTTATTCTTTGAAAGCATAGCTAAAGGTACATAATTCATTGATCCAAAATCAATGCATTAAATGGCATTTGACTAAAGAGGAGGCTATTTGGATTCCTAATTAGTCTTTGAATATATAACAACTAAAAGAGAGTAATAAGTATAATTATCCTTGGCCACATTTCACATTTTCACCTTTCAATCAAAGTCAATAAACAAAATAGCAATAAGACCTAAAGAAGGTTCAAGGAGTATGCTGGTAGAAAACCATATTCTGGACAGTGGCTAGAGAATGTGTTGAAATTGCTTTATAAACTTTGAAGCAAATGCATTTTTCCTTTTGTTTACTTTCATTGTACATCTTAAATGGAAGTTGGGTGTCGCATTGCTGCAATGCATTTGGATACTTTGATTATAAAATCATAGTTAAGATCATTTTAGGTGTTATCCATTCAAATCTTTCATCCAAGTCTCGGAGGCAATGCACAGCTGTCCCATAAAGAGAGCTTTGGAACAAAAGTGTTGTCATAAAGGATAGAGGGGTATTGTCAAATATTGTGGTTATTGTCGTGATAGGCACACATGCAAAATATGGAAGCATAGAGAGAGCAACTGAACTCTTTAAAAATCCCATGAAACATAGTCTTTCTATGCATCCATGCATAGAGGTATGCATGTATATATGTGTACATGTAATCATCGTACATGTTGACATAATAATTAAAACAAAGAAATAATTACAATTATCCTTGTGTACATTTGAACTGTTGATCAAAGGCAATTGACAAATTAGCACTAGGAAACCATGTGTGTGTTAATATGTTGGATAACATGTACTTGTGCATAGGTGTATATGGATATGGAAACCTGAATTTGAAAATGAATGGAGTGGAAATGGTATGAATTTAACAATTTTCAGTTCTACATAGAAAATTAAATGCAAGATATAAGTAGATTATTAAATGTATTTGAAACAGGAAGAAAAGATATTGAAGCCTGGAAATGCAAATGAATGGAATAAAAAGCCTATGAAGTCATCATTTCTTTCATCATAGGGTGCAGCAATTGCCAGTTTGTTATTGGTTATGCTTTATAAAATCATCATAGGGCTGATTGTCTAGATAGATGTACAGAAGAAAAGCTCAAGGCCCATTCGTTACTCTTTGTCGTACACAACAAGGTGTTGAGATCCTTGAGTTTTAGATCATGAAATTAGGAAAATGCGAATGGTAGTGCATATCAAGTGCACTTAGTGCTTGAGGCAATAAGCAATTGCATATCTTAGTATCTTTAGATTTTAGATCGCATAGGTAACATGTGCCTCATAGTCATCTAGTTAGGGTAATATGATCACTTTGTGCATATTGCTATTTAATTCTGGAAGTTGATGTTTCAAAAGTTATTTTTTTATTTGGAAAGTGGTATTTATCTGTTTTGTTGTTTGTGTTTCAAAGTGAATGCATTAAATGGCATGTGGATTTGTCATGGAATATAGATTTAAGTGAATAGAGATGCATTGTGATTACTTTGAACATTTCAGTTTTGTTATTCTGCAGATCTGTGTAGTCACAGGAGATGTTGTTGTTGCAGAGTCAAGACCCAGAAACGAGCTACTTGATACATGTATCGATAGATACACGGATGTGGACATCCATCATGGTATCCATAGATGTGTAGATACATGTATCTATGAATACATGTATCCATAGATACATCAACACATATATGGATAGGTGCCTGTATACACACGCACATAGAAGCAGAGATACATATATGCGTGGATGCATCTATAGGTAGAAGAATACATAGAAACATAGTTACATGGATAGATAGATACATGCATAGTTGGATACATAAATGCTTAAATATGCATGTATGGAAATATCCATGGATTGCATATGAATTTGCATAGATACATATATCCATGCATGCATGTATACATACATGCATGTATTGTAGTACACATGGATGCATGTATATGTGTACCTATGGGCAGGATGCATGGAAGCATGTAAGTAGAAGAATTTTGTGAAATGTCATAGCAATTGTCGTCATAGGCACATATGCAAAAAATAGAAGCATACAAAAGGCAAGTGAACTGTTTGACAAAAGTCATCGAATAAATGTGGATCCATGAAATGTGGTTTGAAAGGGATTATGTAGAAGCCCTTTTGTCTATTATGTTCACTGCATGTGAGTCCTGTAAAGACTATATATCTTCAATTGTTGTAGAGGTGTCACATAGAGAGAGCTTTAGAACCAATGTGTTGTTAACCTATGCCATAATGAGAAGTTTGGAACAATGTAAACCTAAACTCTGCAATTGTAGCTAAGGCATTCTTATACTTTGATTATAAATTCATATTTTAAACTACCTTTAGTATTATCTATTCAAATTTCTTGTTGAAATGAGAAGGTTTAATCTGCGTTTGATAGGAATTATGTAGAAACTGTCTTGTCCATTTTACTTCATGCATGTGAGCCCTGTAAAGTTTGTGTATTTTTTATTACTTCAAAGCGGTCCCATAAAGAGAGCTTTGGAACCAAAATTATGTCAATGTGTGCGATAATGAGAGTTTTCTCCTTGAACCTTGTTATATATTGAAAGACTAAATAGCAATCCAAACAGTCTCCCCTCTAGTCAGATGCCATTGAATGCATTGATTTTGGATCAATGAATTATGTACCTTCAGCCACTAGTTTTAATCAAACAATGCATATGGATTCAGAATCAAAAGTTGTTTGTTGTGAACCCATTTTTAATTTTCCTATGCATTTGCCCGGAATGCTTTTAACCGGTAGCATCACCCAATCACATTTTTCCATTTAACATATTACTTATTTTTTTGTATAGTTTGAATTTGGAGAGCTATTTTTTATATTGGAAAATTAGCATTTATCTATTTTGCTATTCGTCCGAGTAGCTTTATAAATCATTTCCGTCTTAAAAATCTGGGAAAATGTGAATGCATAAATTGATTAAATAAATTTAAGCAAAGGCATAGTTTTGAAACTGGCGGCTAGAGGCACGCAATCCATGAATGCAGATTAAATGCATTAAAATATGAGGAAAATGCGAACACAGTGCATGAATACAAATTAAATGCATTAAATGGCATCTGCTGGAGGTGAACGCGCTGTAATGGCTTGGTGGCCACGCGTGCGCAGGGTACTTTGGTCATTTAATATAGAGTTAAGCCACTTGCTATGCATATCTATTACTTTGTGTATGTTGTTTTTTGTTTTCTGCAAGCCCGTGTTCTCTAAACCTAAGCTCTACAATTGCTTTGAGCTTTTTCGCTATGGTGAAAGCATAAAGGATAAAGGAATTTTGTGAACTGTTATAGTTAATGTGCTCATAGGCACATATGCAAAATATGGAAGCATATACAAGGGAAGCGAACTGTTCAAACAAACTCTTCAAAGAAATGTGGTCCCATGGAATGCATTAAGTATTCATAATGGACACTTTGGTTTTCGCATGTTAACTTTGTCAGGTAATGCAATTTGACATGTAATGGGTGAAAGAAACATATATGCATTGTCTTGTGGGGTAGAAGTGGGCATAGTATTCCAATATCTTGAATGTTCAGACCATTGATTGCATAACAATATCAAGGAAGAGCATAGAGGTCTATAAAAACTAAGCAACATAAGAAAAGAAATGTTGAAGTCATGACATGAACAATAGAACTATTCAACACTGAACTCAATGTCTCTAATAATTATTGTAAAAGTTGTTAATGCCATAGATGAAGTAATATGAATAAAAATTTAGTTTCTGGTTTTCTTGAAATGCAATTCAAAAACTGCTATAAATGCATAACATAAGGTTGTGTAACATATTGCCGCTCCTGTGTCTAATTTCTTTGGACATAAATGCTTTACACATTTGATTGCAATAGTAACATGTCTACGAAAATGGAACAAGAGAGATGAGGAATACAAGATGGAAAAATGAAAACATGAAACAGAATTTTATGTAGTCATTATATTGAAGAATTTCAATTGCATTTCAAGAAAAGCAAAAACACAATTTGGAAAGCTGACCTTGCAATGTGCTATTGGATGGTCAAGTATACTTGCAGCAATGTAGAAAGGATTGTTTAAATAGACTTGAAAGCACCGATCGCTGTTACAAGGACAGTCTAGACAAATGAGTACAGTGAGTGACATATACTATGTTATTCATAAAAAGAAAACAAAATTCTTATGTAGATTCATTTTGACAATAAAGAACCTAAGTAAGAACTTTTGTTGCTTATAATGCAAATTGCATTTTATAATTTTAAAATACTTATTGTTATTTGTGTACCTTATAATATAGAACATATTTTGCATATGTATGCATTAGTGTAATTCTGTTATTGCAATGGTGCCATAAGCTCTTTAAGATACACTGAAGGAGAAATACAATCCAAGGTTATTGGCATCCTGATAAAAAAGATGATGAGATACATCCAATTAATGTATGCCACAACATCTTATTCAATGAAGATGATTTGGATACAGACATTATAAATGAGAATCCCTATTGGTGTCTGAGTAATCCTCTTTTTCAAGACTTTTCAAGGAAATTGCATACAAATACTATCAGTAAACAGGTGGAATCGGATTTATTAATTGACTTTGATTGATCGGTCAAATGTGCACAAGGATAGTTATAATTATTTTTGTGTTTTAATTATTATGAATGTAAATACTATTTAACAGTTACCTAATTAATTAGATATGAAATGATAGAAGGGAAAAGAAGATTAATTAATTAAGATAATTTGATTCATTAAATAATAAGGTGAATTATCATTCAAAAGTACATAAATTAGAAGTTTGGAAAAATCCCTCTTTCCTTTATGCTTTAATGACAACGAGAAAGCTGAAAGCAATTGTGGAGTTTAGGCTTATATCTGTAAATTGCATTTGCCTGACAGTTTATAAAGCTTTCTCAACACATTGTCCACATATTCTTCCAAAGGTTCCATTATGGCACATGCTAACAGCACAGTGGCTCTAAAGCTTGCACTATGGAACAGTTCTGCAGTGATTGAAGATATGTAATCTTTAGAGGACTCATAAGCACCAAGTTATTGTTAAGCTCCCATATTGTACACTGGACAAAAGACAATTGTTCATCCAAGGAACCAGTCTATGAAGATTAGTGTAGGCTGAGCACTGTGAAACCCAATTTTCCTATAGACTCTAAAATGAAAGAAAACTGACGAAAATAACTATTTATTGCCTGGAGTAACTTGTCTACGAGTGTCCTTTTTGGAACCATGACAACCTTTGCCCTGTCACTGTAAACTCTTTCGTAGAAAAGACATATAGACACACACACATATATATATACATATGTATACATAAGCACAGATGCATCTATGTAGACACATATAAATGCATGTATGGACGTAAACATACATGCATGCATGCATATAGACATAGATGCATTTATACACACATACATATATGCATAAATACATAAATGCATAGATATATCCAGAGACATATGCATACATGCATACATGCATCTACAAATGTTTACATAGATATGCACATAGATAAATGCATATGTACATAGAGACATGCATACATATATACATGCACCAACACATCACACACAAAGTGATAGTGATAGTCCAAGTAAAGCACTATGAATCACAGCTTCATTATGAACTTCAATGTAAGGAAACTCTGAAAATTAACAAATTATCACCTCAAGTAACTCGTTTCTGGATCTGGACTCTGTAACTATAAGATCTTTTGCTCAGTTGCTGCAAACTCTTCCTCAGAACATGCGTCTATAGAACTCAAGAACAACACACGCAAAGTAATAGAGATGCATAGCAAGTGGCTTAACCCTATATTAAATGACCAAAGTATCCTGGCCACATGTGGCCACCAAGCCATTCCAGCGCCTTCACCTCAAGCCAGATGCCATTTAATGCATTTAATTTGTATTTATGCATTACGTACATCTACCTGCTAGTTTTATAAACTATGCCTTTGCTTAAATTTATTTAATCAATCTATGCGCTCGCATTTTCCTGATATTTTAATGCATTTAATCTGCATTCATGGATTACGTGCCTCTAGCCGCCAGTTTCAAAACTATGCCTTTGCTTAAATTTATTTAATCAATTTATGCATTCGCATTTTCCCGGATTTTTAAGACGGAAATGATTTATAAAGCTACTCAGACGAATAGGAAAATAGATAAATGCTAATTTTCCAATATAAAAAATAGCTCTCCAAATTCAAACTATACAAAAAAATAAGTAATATGTTAAATGGTGAAATGTGATTGGGCGATGCTTCCGGTTAAAAGCATTCCGGGCAAATGCATAAGTATTCCTGCCTTGATGCTAGGAATGAATAAAATTTAGACTATACAAAACAGTTTATCCAAGTAAGTGCTAGAAAGCCGAAGGAAAAGCTTTAGTCTTCAAATGCTTGGAAAACTTCCCAGTCAAACAGTAGACCATGAGCATTCCACACATACCAATCAATTCTATGATTTTAAAGATTGAATATATGCATATTTTAAGCCATCTGTTATCTGTTCTTTGTATATGTGTAAACTTTTTTTGAATTCACTTGCAAGTTGCAATGATTGTGAAGCATTCTGTGTTCAAATGCTTTTAAATAAAGTTACACGAACATATGAACAATAATATAGTGTGGAATAGAATGGACGCCTATGCAAAGATGAAAATAGTCGGCTCTTCTGGCAATTCCTCAAGACTCTCTAAGTTAATACAGTTAGGCTAGGAATATGTGAGGTATACATATGATCATTGAAAAGAAGCTCTATCTGTAACAATACAAGCCAAAGAGGGAAATATTATTTTTTTAATGATTTGTGTATTTTGATTCAAAGTTTTTTAATATATGTGTTATTATCAGTCATGCATTTGAAAACAATGTTACTCCATATACAAATAAATTTAAGCAGAGGCATAGATCTCAAAACTCACAGCTTTTATTAATACAAAGGGGACGTTTACAGTGACAGAGCAAAAGTTCCTGTGCTCATTGAATGAACACCAAGAGACAAGTTACTCAAGGTAACAAATTGCTACTTTTATTTATTAAATCCACGTCTTATCATGCTTAGATGAATGTATATATCCTGCTCTAAAGCTCCTATTTTATTAAAAGCAGGGAAAATGGTCAAAAAGATTGTGTATCTGTCAATGTGAATAGGCAAGATTGATTCAACTGATATGGAGGATAAAGATGACTAATAATTAAGTATGACTAACCACTCAACACAATTAATTCATCAGTCAATTAGCTTGATTGATCGCTGAATTAACTTGTTTGAAAGCTATCATGTTAAGCCAATTAGCTAATACGCCACATACAGTATGACATTTGAGATTCAAATAAGTCCCATGTACGCAAATATGCTATCATGTTAAAGCCACATAAACATTGATGTTCCAACTCCATGGGGTCATTGTATTTCCATTTGCCCTAGTTCATTTCATTCCATTATCCAACACTAATTATTAAATGTTTAAACCAGCTACATGCAAACAGAAATCACAACCCATAGTATCCACATACACCTATGCACAAGTACATGTTATCCAACATATTAACACACACATGGTTTTCTAGTGCTAGTTTGTTAATTTCCTTTGATCAACAGTTCAAATGTACACAAGGATAATTGTAATTATTTCTTTGTTTTAATTATTATGTACTTAAAGACTAATTAGCAGCTGCCTAATTATTTAACTAATAGTATTGGCATGCAATTTTGTTCACAAGTCTTCAAAAACAGCATTATTCACACACCAATAACGATTCTCATTTGTAACCTCCCTATCCAAATCATCTTGATTCAATAAGATGTTGTGACATACACTAATTGGATGTATCTCATCATCTTTGTTATCAGGATGCCAACAACCTTGAATAGTATTTGTCCTTGAGTGTATCTGGATGCCATGAATTATGAATTCTACTTGCATGTGGCTTGATTGCACAAGTAATGGTAAGTGCTACATAATGGTACAAATCACAACTCATAGCATCCATATACACCTATGCACAAATACATGCTATCTAACACTTTAACACGCACATGGTTTTCCAGTGCTAGTTTGTTAATTTCCTTTGATTAACAGTTCAAATGTACACAAGGATAATTGTAATTGTTTCTTTCTTTTAATTGCTATGTGCTTAAAGACTAATTAGCAAAATTTGTATATTTTTTATTACTGCAAAGCGGTCCCATAAAGAGAGCTTTGGAACCAAAATTATGTTAACGTGTGCGATAATGAGAGCTTTGGAACAATGAGTCAACAGTGTGTTGCTTTGAGCTTTTCCATTGTCATCAAAGCATAAAGGATAGAGGGATTTTGTTTAAAGTCATGGTTATTGTCCTCGTAGGCATAAATGCAAACAATGGGAGCATACAGAAAACAGGTGAACTCTTTGAGAAAACTCGTCAAAGAAAAACTATTATATATGATTATTTGTTTATATATTCATTCATTTGTAGAAGGAAAAATGGGAAACTAATACAACAGTAGGTAGTTATAACCCCCAAAAAGAATCAAACCTGGAACATGAGCAACATCCATAAAATTGTGCTTTAAAGTACCTAATGCACTAGAGAATTTACCATAGCAGAATACAAATTTTCATTTGCACAGAGATAGACAAAAGAATGCAGTAGAAACCTATTTTCTGCCAGCAAGCATTTATATTCTGTCAGAGGTCGTGGTGATTGTTCTCGTAGGCAAACATGTAAAATACGAAAGCATTTATAATCCAAGTGAACTGTTTTACAAAACTCCTCAGGGAAATGTGCTTCCAGGGAATGCAATGAGCAATATGAGACGGTACAAGGGTAAATGAGAAATATGAACTTGCCTAAATCAACATGAATGAAATGTGAAATAGAGCTACTGCGTAATATGCTACATATACTGTGACATTTAAGCTTCAAAGATCTTGCCCAGAGATACACATATACATGCATCCATGTGTACTGTAATACATGCATCTATGTATACACATATACATGCATCCATGTGTACTGCAATACATGCATCTATGTATACATGCACCCATGGATATGTGTATCTATGCAACTTTATATGCAATTCATGAATATTTCCATACATGCATATTTAAGCATTTATGTATCCAACTATGCATCCATCTATCTATCGATCTAACTATGTTTCTATGTATTCTTCTACCTATAGATGCATCCATGCATATATGTATCTGTGCTTCTATGGGCATATGTATACAGGCATCTATCCATATATGTGTCGATGTATCTATGGATACATCTATTCATAGATACTATCTATCCATGCAACTATGTTTCTATGTATTCTTCTACCTATAGATGCATCCATGCATATATGTATCTGTGCTTCTATGTGCATATGTATACAGGCATCTATCCATATATGTGTCGATGTATCTATGGATACATCTATTCATAGATACATGTATCTATGCATCTATGGATACCATGATAGATGTCCACATCCATGTATCTATGGATACATGTATCAAGTAGCTCGTTAATGTGAAATGTGCCCAAGGATAATTATACTTATTTCTCTCCTTTAATTGTTATATATTCAAAGACTAATTAGAAATCCAAATAGCCTCCTCTTTAGTCAGATACCATTCAGTAATTTTGCATCAATGAATTATGTACCTTCAACTATGCTTTCAAAGAATAAGTCGACAGTGTGTTGCTTTGAGCTTTTCCGTTGTCATCAAAGCATAAAGCATAGAGGGATTTTGTTAAAAGTCATGATTATTGTCCCCATAGGCATAAATGCAAACAATGGGAGCATACAGAAAATAGGTGAACTATTTGACAAAACTCATCAAAGGAAAACTATTATATATGATTATTTGTTTACATATTCATTCATTTGTAGAAGAAAAAATGGGAAACTAATACAACAGTAAATAGTTATAACCCGCGAAAAGAATCAGACTTGGAACAAGAGCAACATCCAAAAAATTGCGCTTTAAAGTACCTAATGCACTAGAGAATTTATGATAGCACAATACAAATTTTCATTTGCATAGAGATAGACATATGCATTTGTAGCTATATGCAAATATGCATGAATACATCCTTCCATGTAACATATGCATTTGTAGCTATATGCAAATATGCATGGATCCATGTATACATGTATTCATTTCTCAATCTGTCCATGTTATTATGTTCTCTATGTATGCTTCTCTAAATTCGGTTTGCTTAACAGCTTCCAAAGCATTTTGAACACATTGTCCTTACATTCCTCCAAAGCTCTTGCTATGTGACAAGTCCAAAGCACATTAGCTCCAAATCTCTCACTATGGGAGAGCTCTGCACAATGGACAAAAGGGTTTCTACATAATGCCTATGAAACCACATTTCATAACAAGTTCTACCTGTTGTTCAATGCCAAACTAGTTGCCAATGAACAGGAAAAGCTTTAAAACTCTCAGTTAACATGTAAAGGGCTGGATAAAATGTATACATAGACACATAGCTGCACACAAGCATTTAAAGCAGATGCAATAGTAATCTGTTATATACACACATACATACATGGTAACATAGATACATGCATACATATATTCATAATTACATGCACACATATATACATGCATTCCTGTATGCATGGATGCATAGAAAGACAATGTTTCATGGGATTGTTAAAGAGTTCACTTGCTTTCTATATGCTTCCATATTTTGCATGTGTGCCTATGAGGACAATAACCACAATATTTGACAATATTCCTCTATCCTTTATGACACCACATTGGTTCCAAAGCTCTCTTTATGGGACAGTTGTGCATTGCCTCTGAGACTCAGATGAAAGATTTAAATGGATAACACTTAAAATGATCTAAAGTATGATTTTATAATCAAAGTATCCAAATGCATTGCAGCAATGCGAAACCCAACTTCCATTTAAGTTGTACAATGAAAGTAAACTGAAGGGAAAATGCATTTGCTTCAAAGTTTATAAAGCAATTTCAACACATTGTCTAGCCATTGTCCAGAATATGGTTTTCTATCAGCATACTCCTTGATCCTTCTTTACGTCTAACTGCTATTTTGTTAATTGACTTTGATTGAAAGGTGAAAATGTGAAATGTGGCCAAGGATAGTTATACTTATTTCTCTCTTTTAATTGTTATATATTCAAAGACTAATTAGCAATCCAAACAGCCTCCCCTTTAGTCAGATGCCATTCAATGCATTGATTTTGTATCAATGAATTATGTATCTTCAGCCATTAGTTTGAATCAAAGTATGCATTTGGCTTCAGAAGCAAACTCTAAAAATAAAAAAGACTATGTTTAAATTATAAAGTACAATCAACCACCAAAGAAATTGATTGGATAGTAATTGCATTTCTGATATCATGTTATTGCAACGAAGATCTACTTTTGAACCCCAATCGCTTAATTTTTATGAACCATATAGCATATGCCACTCACAATACCCATTTGTAAAGATTGTCCTTGTAACAAAAAGCAACGGTATGTCTACAAGTACAATCAATATAGTGAGAATCTTGAATTAACCTTTTTCTTTGTCTACTCTATGCAATTGTAAACAAAGGACAAGGTTCATTCTAGAAACTCACCTTGTACTCTTTTCTTGAAGAATTTGCTACAGTTGGACCGCTACACCACCTCTCCTCCTCCAATCAAAAGCATTGCACCATGTAATAAGCTTTCATTAGAAAACAAAGACCATTTGTTTGTTTTTCTAAAAGAATAGCAATAAAGCTCAAGGAAATGACCAAAATGCAAACAACTCCCAAAATTACATTTGCAATATATAATACTCCTACTGCGATGGATACTAATAGCCAAAACCAATAAAACACTAGCAAGCATTTTTTAGATTCAAGAGACACAAGTATAAATGTAAATCAGATTAACTAGACAAACTAGTTCCCATAGGTTCTTGTACCAGAAATCTTCTAGCAATGAATTTAACTGCTCTTTTGCACAAAGTCTAAAATTATTTCATCAAGCAATATTACTTCACTGCTCTATGGCAACATTGCAATTTGAATTCTAAAACATACTTGGCATAGCTTTTTATAACCCCAAGATACAATTTTCTAACTTCCCAAGCATTCAGTCTAAGTTTACCAATTACAAAATCTCAAATTGTTGTTTGCTTGGTATGTTTGTTCCTTGAATTTGATCACTAGGTAAAATGTGTACAAGGATAATTGTAATTTGTTCTTTCTCTTAATTACTATGCATTTAAAGACTATTTTACAGCCACCTAATTAATTAGTTATCTAATGATACAAGGATAAATGACAAATATGGAATTGACTACTTTGACATGAGTAAAATGTCACATGGACCTATTAGCTAACACGCTACATATACTGTGACTTTTGAGTGCTTAATCCATCTACATGTAAGTACAAATCACAACCCATAATTAAAATGTCCCCAAGGATATTTATAATTATTTCTTACTTTTTATTATTATGTATTTAAAGACTAATTAACAGCCACCTAATTAATTAGATATCAGATGAAAGAAGAGTAAATGAGAGCTACCAACTCAATTAAAATGCCAAAGTTAACATGTGAATATCAAGGTGTCCAGATTTAATACTCATTGCATTCCCCGAAACCACATTTTCTTGAGGAATTTTGTAAAACAGTTCACTTGTCCTATAGAAAGCAAGTGAACTCTTTAACAATCCCATGAAACATTGTCTTTCTATGCATCCATGCATACAGGAATGCATGTATATATGTGTGCATGTAATTATGTATATATGTATGCATGTATCTATGTTACCATGTATGTATGTGTGTATATAACAGATTACTATTGCATCTCCTTTAAATGCTTGTGTGCAGCTATGTGTCTATGTATACATTTTACCCAGCCCTTTACATGTTAACTGAGAGTTTGAAAGCTTTTCCTGTTCATTGGCAACTAGTTTGGCATTGAACAACAGGTAGAACTTGTTATGAAATGTGGTTTCATAGGCATTATGTAGAAACCCTTTTGTCCATTCTGCAGAGCTCTCCCATAGTGAGAGCTTTGGAGCCAATGTGCTTTGGACTTGTCACATAGTAAGAGCTTCAGAGGAATGTAAGGACAATGTGTTCATAATGCTTTGGAAACTGTTAAGCAAACCGAATTTAAAGAAGCGAACCCAAACTCACAATTGCTTTGAGCTTTTTGACTGTCAGCAAAGCATGAAGGATAGAGGAATTTTACTGTTATTAGATGTCGTGGTTATTTTCCTCCTAGGCACACATGCAAAATATGGAGGCATAGACAATACAAGTGAACTGTTTGACAAAATTTCTGGGTGAAATGTGGTTCCCTGGAATGCAATGAATATTTAGTCTGCGCACCTTGATATTCACATGTTACCTTTGTCATTTTTATCTAGTGTCTAGTTCTCACTTACTCTTCTATCATCTCATATCTAATTAATTAGGTAACAGTTAATTAGTGTTTAAATACATAACATTTAAAAGGAAGCAATAGTTATAATTATCCTTGTGCACATTACACCTATAACTCAAAGCCAATTAACAAAACAACAATAGAAAACTATGTCCATGTTAATATGGTAGACACTATGTATTTGTGCATAATTCTATAAGGATACCATGTGTTGTGATTTCTACTTGAATGAAATTTGATGAAACAGTTAATAGTTACTGCTAGACAGCCAAATGAAATTAACTTAGGTAAATGGAAATAGAATGACCCCATCCAATTGCAAAATGAATATTTATGTGGCTTTTACATGATAGCAGGCTTACAGCCACGAGACTTCTTTGAAGCTTAAATGTCACAGTATATGTAGCATATTACCCAATAGCTCTATCTCACATTTCATTCATGTTGATTTAGGCAAGTTCATATTTCTCATTTACCCTTGTACCGTCTCATATTGCTCATTGCATTCCCTGGAACCACATTTTCCTGAGGAGTTTTGTAAAACAGTTCACTTGGATTATAAATGCTTTCGTATTTTACATGTTTTCCTACGAGAACAATAACCACGACCTCTGACAGAATTTAAATGCTTACTGGCAGAAAGTAGGTTTCTACTGCATTCTTTTGTCTATCTCTGTGCAAATGAAAATTTGTATTCTGCTATGGTAAATTCTCTAGTGCATTAGGTACTTTAAAGCGCAATTTTTTGGATGTTGCTCATGTTCCAGGTTTGATTCTTTTTGGGGGTTATAACTACCTACTGTTGTATTAGTTTCCCATTTTTTGTTCTAGAAATGAATGAAAATATAAACAAATAATCATATATAATAGTTTTTCTTTGACAAATTTTGTTAAACAGTTCACCTGTTTTCTGTATGCTCCCATTGTTTGTATTTATGCCTATGAGGACAATAACCACGACTTTTAACAAAACCCCTCTATCCTTTATGCTTTGATGACAACGGAAAAGCTCAAAGCAACACACTATCGACTCATTGTTCGAAAGCTCTCATTATCGCACATGTTGACATTATTTTGGTTCCAAAGCTCTCTTTATGGGACCGCTTTCCAGTAATTAAAAATATACAAACTTTCCAGGGCTCACATGCATGAAGTAAAATGGACAAGAGGGTTTGTTTCCCGTTTTTTGTTCTACAAATCAATGAATAGATAAACAAATAATCATATATAATAGTTTTTCTTTGACGGATTTTGTCAAAGAGTTCACCTGTTTTCTATATGCTCCCATTGTTTGCATTTATGCCTACAAGGACAATAACCACGACTTTAAACAAAATCCCTCTATCCTTTATGCTTTGATGACAACGGAAAAGCTTAAAGCAACACACTGTCAACTCATTGTTCCAAAGCTCTCATTATCGCACACGTTGACATAATTTTGGTTCCAAAGCTCTCTTTATGGGACCGCTTTGCAGTAATCAAAAATATACAAACTATACAGGGCTCACATGCATGAAGTAAAATGGACAAGAGGGTTTCTACATAATTCCTATCAAACGCAGATGAAACCTTCGCATTTCAACAAGAAATTCGAATAGATAATACTAAAAGTAGTTTAAAATACGAATTTATACTCAAAGTATAAGAATGCCTTAAAGCACTATGAAACCCTACTTGCATTTCTCGTATCAAATAGAAGAAAACAAATAAAGTTACCTCTTCTGACCTCAAGCAATTCGTTTCTCGCTGTCCAGTGCGCAATTCTGCAACTACAAAATCTCTTGCTCAATCGCTACAAACTCTTCCTCAGAACACGCGCTTACAAAACACAGAAACAACACACGCAAAGTAATAGAGATGCATACCAAGTCGCTTAACTCTATATTGAACTACCAGAGTACCCTGGCCACGCGTGGCCACCAAGCCATTCCAACGCCTTCACCTCGAGCCTGATGCCATTTAATGCATTTAATTTGTATTCATGCATTACGTACGTCTACCCGCCAGCTTTATAAACTATGCCTTTGCTTAAATTTATTTAATCAATCTATGCACTCGCAATTTCCTGATATTTTAGTGCATTTAATCTGCATTCATGGATTACGTACCTCTAGCCGCCAGTTTTATTAAAACTATGCCTTTGCTTAAATTTATTTAATCAATTTATGCGTTCGCATTTTTCCGAATTTTTAAAACAAAAATGATTTATAAAGCTACTTCGACGAATAGGAAATTAGATAAATGCTAATTTTCCAATATAAAAAATAGCTCTCCAAATTCAAACTATACAAAAAAAAAGTAATATGTTAAATGGCGAAATGTGATTGGCCGATGCTACCGGTTAAATGCATTCTGGGCGAATGCATAAGTATTCCTGCCTAGTCGGCAGGAACTAATAATGTTTTTTTGTAAATCGGGTAATCAAAGTTTCGGGAGAAACTTCTAACATAGGAAAATCTTGATATCTGCCTATAGAATTAGTAATCCCTAAAATTCCTTGCAAATGGGAATTCCCAAAAGTCATCAAAATTCCAAAAACCCGAAAGGGCTAAGTAATACGAAATTATGGTCATAAGCATGCTTTGGAAATGATTAAGTTAGCTAAAGGGAAAATATTTGATAATGATTTGTTTTGGTAAAGTAACTGAATGCATGGTATTTTACTTGGGGGATAATTTTACCGTGATGCGGGCAACTAAAAGTGGCAGGATGTGGAGGTAGATGTTGTTGCGAGTAGCAAAACTTTTTGTCGATTTCAGTAGTGGGTGTTTTTCTCGATATTGGAAATATTTAATACAATGTGGGGATTTTAAAGCTTCTATCAGTAGAGGTTCCAAAGTGCTTTTTCCACCTAAATTCTTCGGGATTCAAAATATTATTTATACGGACCAAAGAGATGACGCATAATTCAAATCTTCCCCTCTGAAGTTTTCGCGTGACACCCCATGTGAAAGAATATATCTTTGTGCCATGTGTCATTTGACAATTGAATTGTTTTCTCTTTTCCCATGTGAAAGAATATATCGTGTAACCAACTCTTTTCTTGTGCTCTATAAAAGGTAGAAAGTTGCTCTTTTATTAGGATCAAATTTTGTTGATACAATAGAACATAAATTGGAATTCCATCAATTTTTGTTTTATTTCATGTTTTTTGTTTAATTATATATTAAAGACTTGTATGTGTTAGGATTTTATAATGCTGAAGAAAATAAAGGTCATATACAATCATATAACATGTGTGACTGTTTACTGCTCATCTTACTAATATAATCAATTTGTTACATCATTTTTGGGTAAATTTTGAACATGTCTCAGTGATGAAATATTCTCTTTCTTTAAACTCTTACACTATTTTATATGTGACTATGAAGCAATATGTTATAGTATGAAATAGCACAGTTTAAAAATTTCTCAGTGCACACATGTGTAATAATTAGGAGCCCTTAATTTCTTAGGCTTTATTTCTCCTAATCTTGATCTTCTTATAGTTTTACTTTTGAAATGATTTTAATTAACAAAAATTTGGAAGTGATTCATGTATTATTTGTTAGAATTATTACATCAATGACTTGTTTCAGTGGAAGCAACTTGTGAATACCAACAAGCCCATTATATTTAATAGCAATTGCATAATGAACCTTGAGAGAACCTAGTATGTCAAGACTTGAAATTCTTGAGACTTAGGATAGACAAATTCCCTAACTTGGAAATTTGGTGATTCTTTCAAGATAAATAGGTTTTATTGTTCAAGTAGAAAATCTTTATTTACATGTTGTGTGTGTAACAACCACATCAACACATACAATATGTAAGATTTTTTTTCACAATTATAACCAATAAAATGCATTTGAGTCTTTGTTCATCCAACTTTGTCATTTTTTCTCTAGGTATATGTGTGTAAGCAACACAACCAAACACCTTCATATGAAAACATATGGTGTAAAACTAGACCAATTTTATTTAGGAGTCATTCCATGAACCACCTTTGTGGGACTCCTATTCAAAAACTAGACTAAAGTAGTGATGACCTCTACCTATATTTTTTATCTTGGTTATTTTCTTTCATCATGCTTCCATCCATTTCAATAATACTCTCATTCTCATTTTAGTAACTTCATTTTGATGTGTAGTGAAGGAAGTGGTAAACCCTCTCTAAATCCCATGTTGTCTACATAAATTGAAAAATACATTTGACATATACTCACCCCCATTATTTGATCTAATGACCTTTATGCAATGACCACTTTAGTTTTCAACTAACTATTTGAACTTGGCATACTTATCAAAAAAAATTGATTCATCACCCAAACAATAGATCCAATTTTTATGAGAAATTTATCAATAAAAGTGAGAAAATACTTGGATTTATTTAGAGAGATTTGATATGGGACCACACAAATCAATATGAATAATTTCAAGAGGTTTTCTAGCCCTTCTAGATAAACCAATTAGAAAATTGGCTCTATGTTGTTCTACCAAAAAGACATTCTCCACAAACTTCCCATTTATTCTTAAAAAATGGCAATCCTTCAACCATATGTTTCTTCTTAAGTAAAAGTAAAACAACCAAAATTGAAATGCACATACCTTTAATGCTATAGACATCTATCATGCAATTTTGTTGTGCTCAAGACTTGATTGCATGAAGAAAATAAAAGGGGAACATGCAATCACCTATCATGCATGCTCGTGCAACCACTACATGTCTTTGTGACTTGTCTTTGATTATACATTCATTCATATCAAAATTAACTTGATAATTATGTTCAATATTTTGACCAATTAAAGTTAAATTCTTTTTAGAGTAGGAACTAACAAAGTGTTAGAAATATGCTTAATTTTACCATGCTCATTAGTTTTGATGCAGAGAAGAAAAAATACAGCATTCCACAAACAACAAAACACCACCAACCTTGAAACTAAACTTTAAGATCCAAAAGGGGGAGAGCATTGAGCTCAGCAAAACCAACTGGAATTCAACCATATAATAAACCTCACACCAAGAGAAACACTCCCCACTGGAAGCAGGAAGAAAACCAAACCTACACCAAAATAGGAACCAAAGAGCAATAGCCTCCCTGCCCAAAAAAACAACCAACACCAACAAAGAGACAGTGGGCCTTGAAATATGGACAAGACAAGGAAAGCCTCCAAACAGATAAAGTAGAGAGCCGACAAGACAATGAAGACCAACCTCCAACCCTACATGCCAGTCAGGGTCTGAAACATGCCAAAAAATATCTACAACCAACTCCACCAAAGGCAGACCAACAACCTTAACCCCAAGCACTGAAAGCACCCATACAAAGAAAAAGAAGCCCCAAAATAGCCAGAGAGATCCAAAAAAACCAACTGAAAGAGAAAGAGGAGAGATGACACATCAAGAGAAAACCACTTCCAACCCCACATGCCAGTCAAGGCCTGAGATAAGGCCACCATTCTCCTCAGACAACCCCTTAGCAATAACTCCAAGCACCATGACCAACACCATCACCAAAGAAGAGACAGAGGGACCCAAAAGAAGGAGGATAAGGCAAGGAAAACCTCCAAGCAAAGAGAGGAGAGAGTCGGCAAGACAATGAAGAACAACCTCCAACCCTACATGACAGTTAGGGTCTGAAACATGCCAACAACTATCCACAAAAAACTCCACTAGAGGCAAACCAACAACTTCATCCCTAAGCAACAATATCCCCCACACAAAGGAAAAACCCCAAAAAGGCCAAAGAGAACCAGGAAAACCTACAGACAGAGAAAGAGGAGAGAAGGGACAACAAGAAAAACCACTTCCAACCCTACATGCCAGTTAGGGTCTAAGATAAGGCCACCAAACTCCTCAAACAACTCATCGGCAAGAGCTCCAAGCACCACCACCAACACCACACACACAGACATAGAGAGCCACAACCTAAAAAATAACCCCTTCCTAGCACAGATCCAGAACAATAAGGGAGGCCTCGAGTAGAGCCAACACCAAAAATGCAAGGGAAAGGACCCATAGAGGAAGCCATGCCCCCAGTAACAAAACGGAGCAAACCAAGAACACCAAATAGCAACACAGGAGAACTAGAGGTGCCATACAATCCTCCCAACACCATCTCCATCCTCATCTGGGTCATCCCCATCACCATTGTCCCTTGTGTCTTCCTCAAAATTCAAATTCAAACTTTCGCTCCCTCTCCCACCCGTCCCCATCTCAAACCCAAGATGAGCACCATGCTCATTACTTACTTCATTTTTTCCTTTTCCTTTAGTCTTATGTGATTTATTATCTCCCAATACAACATTAGTATTATGTTTTTCATCTATATCAATAAATAGATTCTCAATAGAAGCCATATGTGAAGATCAACCATAATCAATATACCATAAATTATCTTTGTTGGAACTTGTATTTAAAAATAAATAAATAAATTTTGTGTATCTTCTACAATAATATGATTAAATTACTTATGCTAACATTTAAACTCATAATGGTCAAATTTATTACATTAAAAATATTGGATTTGTCTTTCATCTCTAGTTGTATTCCTACTTCTACCTTGGCCTCTACCTTTTTATTTGTTACTTCTTCCCTAGAAACTAGAACCTTTTCCTCAATCATAACCCCCACCTCTAAAATCACCTCTATTATTATTTTTAGGATGATAGTCATTAGCATGTTTAGATTGTGTTATCCCTTATAAAAAGTATTCCTTTTACCTCTTATATTTGCCTTATGATCCTACTCTAAATTTTCTTCACTATTTTCATTTATTCTTCTACAATTTAATAGAATGCCACTTAATTCATTAATTTCCATCATTTTGAGATAATTTGAGATATCGATTGTATAAGAAAAATTATCAAAATTTGGATTCAAACTTCTAAAAATTTTATCAATCACATGTTGATTACTCAAATTATCACCTAGAATTATTATTTGATTTATCATCCCTTCACATTTGTGAGAGATTCATTAAGTAATTCATTTGGAATCATTTTAAAAATTTCAAAAATATTTCTTAACATTTATATTTGTGTTGCATGAGCACCTTGATATGCATTTATAACAATATTTCATGCTTGTCTTTTATGTACAACACCATTTATCCTAGGTTGATTGACCGAGTGTGCCCTAAATTACAAACAAAACTTCAATTTTTTTTAATTTTTTTTTTAAGTTCTTGTTTCTATTGGCTATTTAACAAATTAGTATCATTAGGTTCTTCATACATCATAATAACAAGTTTCCACAAATCCTTATATTTTCACAAATTTTGCATATGTGTACTCTAGTAAGAAAAATTGGTCCCATCAAAAATAGGATTGAATAGCCTTGATGTTCTTAGCATATATTTTCCATCTAAAAAAACATAACAAAATACTTTGAAAAATGAAGATATTTTCAACATTAAAATCCTCTAAAAATGACACAATTTCATAAATTTCAACAATACTCTTTTACTAAAACTAAAAGTGAAAAAAAATAAAAATTCCCAACATTCATTATATCAATCAAAGGGGAATTTTTTATTTCAATAATGGATTTCATTATCCTATAGAGAATAAGATCTAATACATCACATGAACACCACATAGACATTGTGACATATTAAAAGGAGAGAATGCATGTTTTCTCCTATATTAGAAGTTTCAATAATAAATTGGTATGGTGTTAATTTTCTGAATGAGACTACATTAGTGGTGACCATAACAATTAGATAGGGTATCAATAAGACATGTACACCATGGGATATTCATGTAGGTTCATCCTCATTGTGAAGCATGTCACAAGTCAAAATATAACTATTAATCTTATAGTTTGAATAATAAATCAATTCAAAACATGAGACTAGGGAAATACAAATTCAAGAGACATGTAATAGTGATGGAGCTATTGGGTCCCAAAACCACTACTCCACTTCCTAGAACAAAATTTCGCTTTCAAGGGTAGGGTTTTTGTCATGAAAATAAGACTTTCTCATCCACAAACCATGTTGGGTTAAAGTATGAGAGTGGGTTATTTCCCCGATGCTTTGAGCTCATCTTAGACTCAAGAGGGTGGCAAGACGAAACATATAATTTTGATTATAATTTTTCCTTGGATCTTAGAAAACCACCATGGAGACATATAGTTACATGAAGATACATTAAAAATATTATTCTTACACTATTACAAATTATATCCCTTCATTTTCAACTAAAACAAGCATCATTTGATGCCCTATATCAATTTTAGACTCAAATTGACCAGAACATTGGCTTAGCAACCAACTTGTAATATGCCAAATGAACATATATTTATAGAACCCTTTTTTTGTGACCAAATATGAATGGGATAATGATTCTTGAATATATGTAATCAATATAGCATGATCTTCAAGCCGATATCCATAAAATCTACTACAAATGGCATCCTTAAGCATCCTTGATAACTAAAAATGTGTTCAAAACCAACCACTACAATAAAATGGCATGGTAATCATCACCATAGTCTTAAATACATTTATATCAATGCCCTTATGATGAACAATGGTTTCTAGGTTCCAACATGTCAAATATGGTGATTATAGGAGATTGAGATGTATTGATGGTGTCAAGTCATTTGAGAGGGTAGGTGGGAGTTTTGAACTATCAAGGGTTAGGGTAACATATACAACATTCCAAGGATAAGAGTGTTAGGGGATCTAGAAATCAGGGGTGACAAGGAAGTCATGCTAGAGGATATGTGAGATGGGGGAAATTTGAAAGGAGAAATCTAATAGGAACAAGGCATCATGATGTTAAGATTGAGGCTTCAGGATGCAGCTTAACTTGGTACTGAGTTAAGGAAATGACTGAAAACCCAATTTTGATGTTAAGAAGAGTTGAGGATTCTAGCGTATGCAAAGGACTTAGAATTTTAACAGAATTTCAGGCTTCAAGGATTGAGAATACCAAAAGAATGGTACAATGGGATGGGAGACACTGACAAAACAACACTAAGATGAAAATTTAATAGGGACTTAAGTGGATTGTTGGGATTAGTAGGGAAGGTATGCAAGTATGGACAACCCCAAAAGTTTGAAAGATCGACAAACACATAAAACACAAAAGAAAACACCAAAAACAACCTAGAATTAGAATATTTATGGATTTTTGTATATTTTGACAGTTAGGGGACCCATTTAGGATGTCTCATATCAATTATGAATAATGGGTCAGAAATGACTTAGTCACATAAAATGTAAGGACCTTGAGAAAAATGAAACTTCATATTTGAGTTCCAATAGTCAAGAAAAGTGCAATGTATGATGTGGAGTTCTTTAAGGAAAAGGATTATGGTCCTCTAAAATCAAACAAAAGGGAAACCTCAAATAAATACAAAAACTTTGACCTTTAATTGTTGATATGGTTGAGGGGGTTTTGAGAAAAGTGTCTTTGTTAATTTAGTTGTGGATCTATTAAAAATATATACATGTAATTTAATAAATATGAGCATATATCAAGCATGGAAGTACTTGAATCATTCATGGGATGATGATGACAATAACAAAGAAGAAAAGTTTATAAAAGGAGAAATGGAGGGTGAGAGTTGTGAAGAGGTATTTTTAGATGACAATGAGGACAATGATAGATCTACCAGCTTGTTGATGTTCCTCACCCCAAGCATCCACAAGATCAAGTGTGTGTCAAATGTCTAACTAAAAGTCTAAAAGATAGATAAAAATAATAATTTCAATGAATGTAAAGTCACTAATATAAGAGGAGAGGTTTAAAGTAATGAGGTTAATCGGTATGGAGCATCCTCTATAAAAGCTCTAGATGAACTAGAAGGTGCAATTAAAATAGGGAACCTTTTTATTAGGAGAATACCATTTTCTATGTTCTTATGGGTTTTACATGATTTTAGAAGTTTCTTTAAGGGATTTTGAAAATCTAGAAATTCAATATTTCTCTGTGATGGATGCATTTAGGAGAAACTAGAAAGACTCGAGATATAATCAATTGTATGTTTTATTAAATTCAATGCATCAAAAAACATTTAATGTGTGCATTGTGCAAAGTGAGGCCAATATGAAACACCTATGGAGGCTCCATTCAAATTCTAAGCCTACAATAATTGATTGAAGGATTTTTTATCTAAAAAAAGTTGTGGAGAAGCATCAATCATGATCGTTATTCAAGTTTGATTAAAATCATTAGATTTAATTAGTTTTAAATTTCTATTAGGTAAATCTGATACTTTGTTATTATTTATTTCAAAATCCTATTTACTAAAAAAAAGTACATTTTGACCACTAAGAATGAAGACTACAAGAAAATGTGATTTACTAAAAAATAGAAAAAATTGGTAAGAATGAAGATAACGGACAAGGAACACAACTAACCAACAAAATGAACGAGTCAAGACCAAGTTGCTTGTACTTGAAATGATTGTAATGCATGAGTTTAATGCATCAAGGGATTTTATGACTTATGTGACTTTGTTCGATCCACATAAACAATTTTTGTTATGGATGCTTTGATATCATAGATTTTTATTTTTAACATACTTCGATGTTACCATGGATACATTACACTCATGCATGTATGTTATCTTTATCGATATGGTTTTGCAGTGTTATGCAACTAATTGAACTAATCTAATTATCTTGCTATCATTGTTTTATGAGCATGTGATTATATGGGTAGATGGATTGTGATGGATACTACATGTAGTACACTCATGTTCAATTATGTTGAAGTTGATGCTATTAAAGTTATGGTATTAATGCCATGGGATGAATGAATGTGGAAAGTTCCTTTAATTTCAAATGCTATAATATAGATATCATATTGTACATTTCATGCTTCATTTTTTCATTATGGATGATGGATTAACATTTGTAATTGAGTGTGCAGGTTTAGTCCATGACCAGTGGACCCGGGGAAATACCAAGGTGATATATGTACATTCTTGTGAAAACTGACCTAACTCATTGGAGAGGATAAGGTCTTATATGTCATGCTTCTATGTAATGTGGATAATGTGTGTGATGTGATAGTAAGAATTATTGTTTAAGGTCCAGTGCAGTGTCTTGTGTAAATTGATTATGGTGACATTTTAAGTCTAAGTTTTAATGTGATTTAATATGTTTATTTATGTTTTAAGGTTTTTTCATGACCCTAGTCATAAGGATATGGCTTGGGGATAATTTCATGGGTTTAAAAGTTAATTTTAGAGCCTTAGGACCCCTTTTATGAATTCTTTTTCATAAGTGATGAAATTCAAAAAGTGGATAAGGCATGGGACTCTTAGGCATGCTTAAAAGAACTCTCACACCAAAAGTGTGAAGGGTTGGGTTGAGAGTGATGGGTGATCAATTGTGGAGGTGACACTTGTTGCCCTCACAATTGAAGGTGAGGAATTAGGGTTCTTATGGGAGTTTTTTTTTTTGAAAAAACTCTAGAATTGGGATTCACTCATTCATTCTAGTTTGGCTATCAACCTTGAGGGGTGTGAAGGAAGCTTGGAAAAAGGATCTTGGAGGAGAAGTATTGCTAGTTTTGCATCTACCATTTCCAATTTGAGGGCAATATTGGTTGGTATTGCTACCCTTTTTGTATTTTTTTTTTATGAAAATGAGTGTGAGCATTTTGCATGTAAATATTTTGTGTTGTTTGTTGTGGTTGATGTGTTGTGTGTTTCTTGCCATGTAGAATGAACCTACCATTTGTATGGAGGTTTCATTATGTGTGGGGTTGAGTAGGTGAGATGTCCATAGAGGGGTTTTTGTAAGGGTATGAGTACCCATGAAACTTGCTTTGGGTGTGTGAAAAAAATAATGAGATACATAGTATGGTGTGGAGGTTATTGAGTGTGAAGTGGTGGTTGTGTAGTGGAAGTATGGTTGTTGTTATGTGATGATAATATGAGGAGATACAAGGTTGTATATGCTCAAAATTCTATTGCTCTTCCCCTCTTTTGTTGATGTCCCCACTCCCCCTTTTTAGAATCTTGAAGGAGAGTCTTGTGTTTGAGGGTATTGTGTTGTCAAAGTACCTATAATGTATTCATTGTTTGAAGTTGTTGTGTAAAGTGTTGTTGGTTATGTAAAAAGGTTGTTGCAAAATTTATATTATGGTTGGGAGTGTTTTATTGTGCAAACCCTTGTCATCTTGGTGTTTCCCCTAGCTTGGGGGTGGGTTGTTTTCATCCCCTATGGTTGGGAGGTGAGCTCCCACTGGTTATGGAAAATTTGCTTGTGTGTTGTGTGTAGAAAACCAAGAGGAAGAAGGTCTATTTTGGAGTAAAAAATTGGTTTCCTATCATGTTGCTACTATCATTTCCAACTTGAAGATGAGCATGGTTGTATTAAAGAATATATATAGCATAAGTAATCTGTAATCATTAAGTCTAATATAGTTGATACTATTTTGTATGAAATTTTTTGTTAAGAACCATTAAACATAATGTTATTATGTGTGAAATTTTTTCCTAGGGTCAGAGGTCATGTAAGCTCTATATTAATGTGCTATATAAAAGAAAATCTCTACAATAACTATGAATGGACAGATAAGCTATACTACTTCTTGTTTACAAAACTGTTCTGATATGGTGTTGAGGTTGATTGAAATGTGCCTCCTTAAGAGAAAATTTCTTGATAACTATAGAGTACCTCCTATAGAGAAAACAAGAAGATTATATCAGTTCGATCATGTTTCAGCTTGATTGCATAAATGAGTTTTGAAAAAAAAAGGGAAGAAGAAATTTGTGTTTGTGTGCTATTTCCATTACTATTATGAAAGGAAAAAGAAGAAACAAAAAAATGCTCTCTACATTTGTGTTTTATTCAATACTCCTACTCATAAACTATTTTTGGTTATGTTGTTGCTACTAAATAGTTGGTTCTATCTCCACCCTACTTATCATTCAATGAATATTAGAGAAAAAATACGTAGGTAACATTGCATTGTAATCCGGTTGTCTTTCTTTTGTTTCTCCCATACTGTCAAATTTTGATGAGAAGGGAAGGTTAGAAGGAAGTGAAGGAATCACATTAGTTTTGGTAACCCTATTAACAATAGTAGTAAACAAACCCCCTGCATGACAAATACACAAATATATGAAAATGGGTATTTATCTCCAACTGGGGAACACCCACATTAGCACATGTGCCCTGTTAAAGATAAAACAATAAATACACATACATCAACCCAATTTGGTTTAAAATAGGGTAAAAAGGAATAAACAATTTTTTTTGCTTGCTGAGAGGAGGTCACCACTCGTAATGTGACGTGACCATTCGATAGGAACCATGATTCCTTAAGGAAGACACAGTTTTCCATTACCGCTCTCTGCTCATCGTGACCTATAGGGAAAAACGTAGTACACATTACTTTACCAGAAAAATAAAAGATATAACAAAATAATAACAATGAAGATTCCTTTTGTTAAAATAACCCTAAAACAAAATGAAGAGGGCATGGACCCTTTCCTTGGGCATGACCCCATTGAGGGAGTCATAGCCCTTTGTGGAGGTCGTGACCTCCTCAATGGAGGTCGTACCCTCTTGCAATAGGGAAACAAAAAAAATGGACCCCTTACGTCATGCGCTATCTGAACATCCTACCCTTGTGCAAGTGAAAGAGGGTAGAGAGGAAAGGGTTTTAATGCCAGAAGATAGATCAAACACTCTCTTTACTCCAACCTCCATCGCTGCCCTGCTCAATGTCACAACTAACACAAAGATAGGGCTTGAATTAACATGATTAGGGTAGAAAATACAATTGATATCTTTTGACCTTTTTTTCCTTATGAAAACATTAGGCGCCTCATTAGGTTTGAAATGGACGCATAAAAAATGTTACGATAGGCTAAAGTGTATTTAATAATATCAATTAGTTTGTAAATAAAACCAATATGCATCTCCTTTGATATTGGAGGAAACTCTTAACCAATGGTTGATGCCATAATAATAAAATGGAGTTGATTTAAAAGTATCGATCAATAATAACTAGTAAATGATTGAGTTGTGAAAAGAAAAATGATTTAACATTCACGTTAAAGCAAGGAGGAGGCAAAAATGTATATGTGTCAGTTATATCGATCTTGCCAAAGTGTTTTTGACTTAATATAAAATTGTATCAATTCTCACCTTAATATGAAAGGTCGTAAATCTAATATAAATAGTAATTCAATAAAATAAAAATAGAGGTAAAATTTAGATAATGAATGTTGGCTATGTTAGTAACATTCATAGTATAAAGGTTAACCTCCATATCTATAAGATTGATATTAACTACAATAACAAGAAAGGAAAAAATATATATACATATATATAGTAATAACATTAATATTTAATGTTTTTGATAAAGTAAGCTACATTTACAAGGTGCGATACCTTTTACACCAGGATCCCAAAGGGCCAAAAATGATAAAGAAAAACAAAAACTATCATCAAATAGTCCAATAGTAGAAACAACAGATAAACACCAAAAACTTGCAGTAGCAACAAACTAACAACAAATAGAAAACCAACCCACACACCCAACCCATTACTTTGCTAAGCCCTCCCACTCCTAAAAAAGGAGATCCAGAATATCATCACCCACCCATTTTTCGCTAGTTCCATCAACATTCTTTTTGTCAACCTCCTCATGCAGCACACCAGACAGAGTAACAACGGACTTGTGGACGACCCGAACCATGAAGCACATGAGCGTAGTGAATTTCCTTTCCAAATTTTCCACATGGGACCATAGATTTTCAAGCTCCTCCTTCTTCTTAGTTTCCGCCTTTTCTGCTTCCTCATTCCCAGCCAGGTGTTCAGAAGATTCTGGAGTGGAATCTTCACAAAAAAAAAAATTAGCTACAAAAAATGGCTCATCCCTTCAACATAATCCTCTATTTCTTCAATGGTATTGTTTTCTCTCTCATCCTTACCCCCTCCTACTCATAATCAATGGAAATCTCATCAATAGGTTCCTCCTTTTTTGTTCTTGGCCAATATGTTAGAATGTCTGACGCTAGCTCTACCCTAAGTCCACACTGGCAGCAAAAAAAAATTCCCCATGGGAATATTTGTCAGCAAATTCCCCCTCCTCAATGTCCATGTCTGACTCCACCACATGGCATGGGGTGCCCTTTTTTCTCTTTTTAGGTTTAGGTTTGTTCTTGGCAACTGATTTACAATCCTTTTTAGTGGGAGTGTTCTTCCACAAAGTCTAGTAGTCACTTTTGACTGAGCTAGAACCACTCCCCCTTTTTTCTTCTTAGCCAGGGGTTTAGGTTTAGGGTCATTAGGGGTTTAACAAGGCATAGGGGGATTCTTCCTTTTGGTTCCAATTGAGGTGACCAGGGATAATTTATCAAGGGAGTGGCCAAAGGTTTCCTATTCCTCAATTCTGACTTCAGAAATAGGTTTAGGGGGAAGAAGGGTGAGATGAAAGTGATAGAGACAAAAAATTAGGCCTTGGTGTAGGGGAAAAGGTGTCGATTTGTCAAGGTTCTTGGCAGCCAATTCAAAGGTTTTTCCTTAACATAAATTTCTAGAGATGAAAGTAGGAAGAAGGGAAAACTTATAAGGATTTTGTGTCTAAGATGGTTCAGCAAGGGCAGATGGTAAAAATAAAACACTTTGAATCTCCCCTCCAACGTAATGTACTTCATAATGGCTAGACATACTTGGTTCTAAGGCTTCGGAAAAGAATCTCTTTCGAACCCCATGTGCAACTTTGTTGGTTTCTCATTCCCTTGACAAAAAGTATGGAGGCTTTCTAGATCCTGCACTTTAGTGTTTTTTTTAAGCTTTTGCCCCGTGCATAACAGACCAATGGCCTTGGCTATGACATCCTCATTAATTTCAAAGGATATGCCACCAACTGTGACTCTCCTCTCATTCCACAATCTCGCAAACTACATTGAGAGCCTCTCATCATGCCCCTGAACACATTCCATTAGATGTGTAATGCCTCCATCAATGCAAATATGCCAAACAAGGGGGTCCCTACAAAACTCTTCACAAGAACGCGACTCCATTTGAACTCTTTCGCCACCCATTTTATCTCCCAACTCATGTTTTTCTAGTCTGAATAGCAAAGCTAGATTTAATTCAAAATGCCAACGAGAAAAACACACACCCTAATTATCGGCACTACTATACCATAACGGAAAAATATTTCCTAATTAAGGAAATCAGATTTTTGCATGTACTAGTGGTCATTTCCAAAGAGATTAGGGCCACAGCGCAGAAAAAAAATATTGCTTAAGTACCTCAAAGATAATCCAAGAGCCATCATGATATTAATCGGATCAGTAATAGCCAAAAATTTGAAGATAGTTTTGGCCTTACGCATGTTTTCATAAACGTGGTTCTGAAATTGGTACTTTTGACAAGACAACTCATGAATGTTTTGAAAAGACCATCCACTCTTCGCAATCTTCCCTGACCCCCATCCAACATCCCCCTACACCCCTCCCCCTCATCATGCCAATGCCACATCACTATGATCCCAAGGGGGTAGTACCAAATTCCTAACTCCCATCCAAACCTTCACCCGCACCCTTCCCACTCATCATGCAATGGCCACATCACCATGAGTCCAATGGAGTAGTACCAAAAGTAACTTGCAACACAAGAAATGTTAGTTTTCATCATTCACAGTAGTGATTTTTTATTTTTTGCAAGGATAATTCCCTATATGTTCATGGGGAGGGCCTCCAATCTTCTCCAACATTTAGTTAGTGTCCATGAAGAGCCAAAGTTGGCTAAAGAATTAGACACTTGGTTTCCCTCACAGAAAATATGACTCAACTTCTTTCTTTCAAGTTTGGTAAGTAGAAAGATAATATCCAGCAAAATGTCTCTAATATTCCAACCATGGCAATGATTAAGATTGATGGAATCAATCACCACCTTAGAGTCTCCTTTAATGTGCAATTTTTTTAAGCCAAGACTGACATCAATTTTAACTCCCTTGAGCAGGGCTCTGGCCTCAATAGTCATGGAAGTCTATGTTTTGATGCCACCAGCATACCCTACCACCAAGTTGCCTTGTGAGTCTCTGATGATGCATCTTATGCTTTCCAACCCAAGGTTCCCTTTCACTGCACCATCAAAGTTAAGTTTGTGCCAACCAATTTCAAGAGGTTTCTAGACTATAGCAAGTCTAGCCAAATCTTTAGAGTTGTCAAAGGAGTTGATCTCTAATTTCTTGTTCCAAGAATTAGCCATGTTGATCTCCCACTTAGTAGGAGCTTTGTCTAGGTGTTTACAAATATATAAGGAGACATTCTCAGAGATGAGTTTGAGACCAATATTGAATAACTCCTTAGGGATTTTCTCCACACTTCTAAAAATCTGGTTATTTCTTTCTTTCCATGAACACCAGCATAAAATAAGGGGGACTTGTCTCCAGATTTCTTTGGGAAGTGGGTGATGACAAGGGCCAACACAATTATCAATTAAACTCTTAAGGTTAGCATTCATGGTCCAGTGAATCCCTAATCTTCCAAAAGTCAATTCCCAAACTTTGGTAGCAAATGGACAGTGGAGTAAAAGATGAGGGATAGACTCTTCGTCATTTTTACACAACATACATCTATTCAAGATTTGGAATCCCCTTTTCCTTAAGTTTTCCTGAGTGAGAATCTTGTTGTGACAAGCTCTCCACCAAAAGAAATTAATTTTTGGAGTTAGTTGTCTATTCCAAACTTGTTTCCATAACCTGTTATGATTCCCCTACACTGACAACAAATCATAGGCAATCTTGACAGAGAGGTTACCCTTACTCTCCTTAGTCTAATAAAAATCATCCTCTAGGTTTGAGATGGGAATTCTAGTTAGTGAGAGGATATTGTGTAGGGTCCTTGAAAGGTTTCTTAGCTCAAGGGATAGAGGGCAGCATGACTCCAAAACTTTCTATTTCAAAGAACCAAGAAGACTGCACAAGGAGTCTCTAACATTCTTGCCAAAGAATAGCTTAGTAGGAACCATCAAGTTCTTGAAGTTTGATTGAGAGAGAGGAATTTCAATCAACCAGGGATCCTCCCAGAACCTAATGCTATTGTCATTCCCCAACTTCCATTTCAATCTAGATTGAAGTAGCTTTTTCATCTTGTAGATGGTATTGCATAGGTTGATTGGTCAAAATTCAACCATGGTCTGGGGGTCCTCATTTTTAGGGATGAGAGAAAGGAAGGTATGGTTCAACTGCTTTAAGATTTTACTTGACTTGAAGAAGTCTTGGCAGTAAGAAAAATGTCCCCACCCACAATGTCCCAATACTCCTAGAAAAAAGATGGGGGATAACCATCCTGTCCTAGGGCCTTGAAAGCCCCCATACTGAAGACAACAACTCTTACTTCCTTAGGAGTGACAACACTAAGGATAGCCTCATTATTTGCACCAATTAGCAAATCAGGTATGGGGTCCAGTAATAGGTCATCAACAACAGAGTCAGGAATCTCCAAAGGCATGGATAAGGCAAGTTTGAAATATCTAGAGGTCATTGAACCAATCTGAGTCAGAGTAGTAGCTTCTATTCCCAAATCATCTTTCAACTTTTTTATCTAATTTATTTTTTGTGTTTGAGGGTCGAGACATGGGTGAAGGAAGTGTTGCGGTCACCTTCTTTTAGCCATTGAATTCTAGATTTTTGCTTCCAGAATATTTCCTCTTTTTTCAAAACATTTTCCCATTCAGTATGTTCACCCTTCTACTGACAGGTCTGCATGCTGACATCCCCCTCCTCCATCCTTTTTTGGGTCACCTTAAGTTTGTTAGTGATCATCCTTTTTTGGTGGAAAACAACCCAAAACACTAATTTATTCCAACCTTTAACCATGTTTTTAATATACTTAAGTTTGTGGAAGACCCTAAAATGCGGGAGCCATAAATAGGGACATTCCATCAACTAGGAATTTTATTCCTAAAGCCCAAATGGGAGTTGCACATTAACTCAAACCGAAAAGGAAAGGGACCAACAACAAAGTGTTCATTCAAAGTAAGCAGCAGGGGTTATGGTCAGAGACCTATTGAATAGGACAACTGAGAGGGGGAGGTAAATCAGTTGTCATAGATTTTAACCTTTAATTCAATCACCAGAACTAATACTTAAAACTGCTTAAATGATTAATCATCAAATGCCAATGCAAAAACTCAAATCCAACACATAAACACAATAGCACCAGATTTACATGGAAAATCCAATTAGGGAAAAACCACATTGAGGATTAACTCACACTGCAGAGAATATCAAAACCGATTACAAAAGGTTCACTGCCTGAGATAAGGGTCACTACTTGAAATAAGGACTCACTTTCTGGAACAAGGACTCACTTTCCAATAGGGCTACAACCCAAAGGGCTCATTGCCACAAAGATACAAAAAATACAAAGAATACTTGCTACAAAGAGACTACAATCCCAATACAACAAAGGATTCCACCACAATTACTTGATCAACTTGCATGAATGATAGAGTTTGCCTCCTGCTCACTGCATCCAGAAACTCAACATTAAGCTTCACACTGATATACCACACACACAACTCACACACACTTTATGAATAGCATCAATGTCACATCTACTCTTTCACTTATCTTCCTTCTTTTCTCTTGTATATTTTTCATTACTAGCTCATCCTATATTTCTACTATCTCCAACTTTGAAAAATATCCAAAGTTGGCCATCCAACTTCAAATTCAAATTAGGTTGGTGCCAAAAAATTCTAGGGTGCAATTAGAATGAGGGCGACCCAAACACACTATTCATCAGAACCCAAAATAGATCCAACACGCTTCATCAACTTCAAAGATAGTGCTTAACACAAGGTCATCCAAACCAGTGTAAAACACATAGAACAATTAAGCTCGATACTTCTAGAAAAAAAAATATCTTCCATGCAAGCAAAACATCTTAACTCTAGAACCACAAGTCAAAAGACTTCATCAAAGAGAAATACAGACCAACAACATTTCTCTCGGACCTCAACCATAACACAAAAAACATAGTTCACAACTGGTGAACACACCTCAAACTTCACAATGAACCAGCAGCAAAAAATCTAGATATAACAACCTTCAACAACCATGACCAACATATTTGAACCACAGGAACATAGGGGTAAATACTGGATCATTATTCAGAGTAACAACTGAATACTTGTAAACTTTCTTTAATACAATTTTCTCAATATCCTCGACATATATAGCCAACAACAACTAGTAGATAACCAGTTGACCAGTTGACATCAATGAAAACACCTTCATTCCTTTTTTCATTCTCGCAACAATCTCCCCCTTTGTCATTGATGGCAACACTGATGTGAAAAACCATCAAAGACACCATACCAGTTTTGAATATACTTCTCAATATTTTTTATTTTTATTTCTCCCCCTCAAAAGATCATCTTCCTCATTACCTATTGTCTCACATTAGCTTTCTCTCCTTTTCACATGCTTTTTCTCCCCCTTTGACATCAATGGAAAAGGAAAAACATATGTTCATTTAATCTTTTGTAATGTCATAAAATTGCACCTCTTGCAATTTCACATGCATTTTTGTATCCACTTTAGTCTCCACTCCCTTAGCATCTTGAGTAGGCTCATTTTAGCCCCTGCATCAGCCCTTTTCCCTTCTCGGGATGCTCAACATCCTTTTTAGCAGCTACCCTCATGTGTTAGCTTTGCATCAAACTGTGCTTTTCCCATTCATGTTATTTTGTAGTGTGATGTATGCGGACACTAGTGCGGCATGTAGACGTCCACGCACCGTGCTAGCATCCTATGACATTTCAACATTCAAATGATCGTTTCCATGCATGTTTTTCACTTGTAACCTCCTTTGGTCAATGGTAACAACTCGAGATGCCTTGTAACCACCTAGGAAGCTTCTTTTTTCTTCCTTTCTCTCCTTAAATGCTATCTTTTCAATTAGTTTTCTTCTTCCAAGTTCTTCTAGCTTCACTCTAGCTTCATTCCAACTTCTAGCTTACTCTTCCACTTCTTGGCACCACCCTTTGCAGCACTCTCAAGCTTTCACAAGCTTTCACAAGCTCATTACAACAACACTCTTGGCTCTTGCAGCTCTATTGCTCTCTTCATTTGGATTCCTTAAGCCTTGCAACTCTATCTCCCTCACCTTATGCTTGTGAGCATCCTGGGATTCCATATCCCCCAGCTATTGCATCCTTACTTTGTGACACGGGTTCTCCTCCTCGAGCGGGGATTATTTTTGTCACCCATAATTGGTGGTAGGAGTTCTACTCCAGAAGCGGGTTTTTCTTTCACCACATGCTTTGTCCATTTTAGTTCATCTCTCTCTATCTTTTGGTTGTCCATGGAGGTGGGAACACCAAAATGGGGGTTTGACTGAGGCAAACCCCTATACAGCCCCGACACTTTTTCTAGATCTTACGCATGCAGGTATTGAAGATATTCACTAGCTAGAGGCTTCATTACTTGGGTTTTCGTGAACATTTTTCTATCTTTTATTCTCTTACTTTATCATTTATTCTTTACTTTGCTTCAGTCCTATCACATTCCATTATTTTCCTATGATTTAGAAGTTCTCAACAACTGGAGTAGAAGTAGTCATTTGGCTATTTTCTGATAAATTCGCTTTTTGGTCCGTATGAGATGCCAGCGCACCTCTAGGATGCCAACGCGTTGCACTGTCATCTATATCCTGCACTATTGTCCTTTGGCCAAGAGCTTGTTAGTTTATCCAAAAAATCTTTGTGACCTTCTCTTTCAGATTCTGAAACTCTTGTTGTTGTTCCTTGAGGTAGTTTAGGGAAGTTCGCCCCGTGAGGCTCTCTAAATGAAAATAACTCGTGAATAGAGAATCCCCCTTCTCTACATTTTGGTGAACCCGATGTGAAGAGGGTATTTTTTCAAAAAACTATAAATTTATCTACCCCTACTTTTTGGGGTCATAACTTTTGACTCAGTGCTTAGAATTCAAAACCGTTTGCACAATTGGAAAGGGCTTCTAGAGAAATAGTTCAATCTCTAAAATACTATTCCTTTGACTATCAAATTTTAGGGACTGACGCAAGTTTCAACCTCAAATTCTGCTTCGAAGACCTCCAAAAATGCCAATTACTAGAACCTAGAAAATACCAAAAAAATCTAAAAATCTAGATTTTTAATTTTTCTTAGTTTTGTCACCAAAATGAATTTAATATCTTCTTTTATGAATTTAGTATCTAATTATATTCAAAGTATTAATGATGTACCATTTCATGCATGTGATAGTGACTTGGCTTTACCCATGTTACTTGGTGTCTTTGATCCTTCTCACGAAATTCCTCTTACATCAGAGGATATTTTGTTGCAAGAAGATGAAATCCTCAATGTTACTCTACCTTCTATTCATTCCAATGCACTCTCTCCTAGAGACGATGCATTTGTGAATGATGAATTTACCCTTCATTCCAATGCAATCTCTTTTGGAGATGATGCATTCGTGAATGATGAATCTCATCTTTGTTCTGATGCACTCTCTTCTAGAGATGATGCATTAGCGAATGATGAAATTCCTTCCACATCTGATCCTCCTTAGGTCAATGTTGAGAATATTTCTTCAAATAATTATTCTACTAGTTGTGAGGATTCTGTAAATGTAATCTATGTCTCGACAACCCATCAAAGCCTAAGAGACTAGTCATTTACGTGACTCCAGCTAGTCCTCCTAAAAGGATTTGTTCTATTGATGGTGTTCCATGTGATGGTGATTCTCTTGATCTTTGTAAGGCTCCCTCTTATAGAGTAGTATCCCATACTTATGAGAATAGAATGAATAAACAACCAAGCCTTCCTCAAGCACCTAAACCTACAAGTAAAACACCTAGTGATTATGATCTTGTCGAGCAACTCTACGTTACTCCGGCTAAGATCTAACTATGGGACTTGCTTTAGTCTACACTGGTTTATCAAGGTATGCTTCAGGAAGCCTTGCAAAATATCCTCTTGCCTTCTTCCGCTAGGCCGATAGACGTTGATGTGTTGATAGATCATATTTGTGCATATTCACCAAATATTACATTCTATTTGTAGGAACTCCCGTCTCCAGAAGTATAGAAGCAAGAAGATCCTCTAATGATTATAGTTAACATTAATAATATCGGCATTAGACATACTCTCATTGACGCTAGCTCGACACTCAATATATGCAGCATTGATCTATTTTCTAGGATTAATATTGATTCATCTTCTCTTAATGCTTCTTCTATTGTCATTTGTGGGTTTGATAATGTTGGTTGACAATCCCTAGGCACAATAGTATTACCTTTGCAGCTTGGACCCATTACTATACCTACCCTTGTATATGTTATGTAAGAAAAATTACCATATAACCTTCTAAGTAGACCATGGATTCATGCTATGGGTTCAGTCCCATCTACCTTGCATAAATCTATTAAGTTCATTTGTGATAATAAATTAGTCACAGTCAGAGCTGACCCTGATGCTATGCACTTATGTGAGATGGAAGCTACCGGTTAGGCTTTGGTTGTGCCTACTCTTATTCCTTTAGTGTCTTCCAATGTGTTTGTGTTTACTCTAGCATTACCTACTACAAAGGATACTCTTGAGATAGATGTCCCTAAAGAAGATCCTCCTCAAGAAAGAAATCTTAAGTCTACTCTTTCTACTTCTCAAAAGAATGAATGTCTTGGTGATGATTAGGGTTCCTTAGACTTTACAAACTCCTTCATTGGGGAATATAAAGTTGACCCAATCCACTTAGACCTTCCAATAACATCATCCACACCTGCTATCAAAGATGGTTATTCTTCTATATCGCGAGGTAGTGCGAGCAATAATTGTAATGTTCTTAGTATTGATCCTCCCTCTAAGGAAGATGATTATGCTTCTGCTCAAGAGGATAATGTTGATAGTCCTAATGATGGTGATCTCATAGAGGAGTCTGATCCCCATTGCTAGAATGATGCTCTCTATGAATATCCTCCTTCTCAAGATTTGCAAACACGTTATGGCCCCTGCTTTAAGCTTGTTTCTAAATATGGTTATGAGCGTAAAGGTTGTGGGCGTAATGAACAAGGCATTCAGGTTCCTATAGAATTCACACCCTGTAAGCACAATTTGGGGCTTGGTTGCTCGAATAAATGATCTAAATAGAATCCATGGTTGAGTGACATGAATTCTTCTCAACCTCGTTCTGTTGAAAAGATTCTTCCTCCATTGTCTTATATCTTTGTGTCTTCTTCCTATGAGCGGTCAATTTTTTCTCCACAAGAGAAAGGGTTGCTTCCTACTCCTCATCCTCTATCTGAGCAAGAGCATATTTTGTTATGGCTTCTAAAAGCTCGCTTAATCACTCTTCCTTCTCCTACATGTAAGAAATTGCATGAACATGATAAAGAAAAAACATTCTTTCTATGTGTACCATCGAGTGCCTGGCCATTCCACTAGTGAATGTAAGGTCTTGAAGGATAAAATAAAACAACTTCGTGATTCAGGTGCCATCACCCATTTACTTACTAATGCACCTGCTTCTTCTTCAAATGAAAAGTGATATCGAGATTTTCCTCTATCCTATATGATCTAAGTATCTTGCATAGTTTTCCTCCCCTATATGTTGGGGGTAGTGATAACTTATTCAGGAGATGTGCATCCTTCTAAGAACCCCATCTCTTCTCTATATCTTTCAAATGAAGTGTCCCTTGAGTGGACCCCTTTTCTTTTGAAGGGTTCCTAAGGGACCCCTTTGAAATATTTCCAACTTGTTGACAGTCTCCATGACTTTTTGCTTACTTGCCTGCATGGCTGATTTCACTTTCTAGGTGTGCCTATGAAGCCACTTTTCGACTCTACGGAGTCCCCTTCCTTGGGTTTCCTCCATGTGAGAGATCTTGGGGGATACCTCCCTACAATTCTGGGGTCTGTAAGGCACTTCTTCTGAGCTTCCTCCATGAGAGAGATCTTGGGGGTCGCTCCCCTATAGGTCTGCGGGTTTGTAGGGAACTTTCTTTGGGTTTCCTTCATTTGAGAGATCTTGGAGGACACCTTCCCTATAGGTCTACGGGTCTGTAGGACACTTTCTTAGGGTATCCTTCATGTGAGAGATCTTGGAGGATACCTTCCTTGCAGGTTTGTGGGCTTGTAAGGCACTTACACCTCTGGGCTTCCTCCATGTGAGAGATCTTGGGGGACACCTCCTTATAGGTCTGCGGGCCTGTAAGGCGCTTTCATCTGGTTTCCTTCATGTGAGAGATCTTGGGGGATACCTTCTTGCAGGTCTACGGGCCTGTAAGGCACATACTTCACGGGGCTTCCTTCATGTGAGAGATCTTGGGGGCTGCCTCCTTGTAGGTATGTGGGCCTATGAGACACTTTTATCCTATGAGATATGTCCATCATTGGTCTGCGGGCCTTCGGTGTGGTTTGTTCAAACTCTCCTTGGATCTGAGGACCTATGGAGCCATCTCTCTTGGAATCTTCATTCCTTTCCAGCTTCTTCATCTCTCTTAAATTCTCTTTTCTTCTCTTCTCAATTGTGTATACCAAATCGAAGATCTATATTCTTTTCATTCTGAGTATATGCCCTTTCTTCATTTTAGAATTCTTCTAAGTGTGTTATCTCTCAATTTGGGGACAATGCATAGTACTGAGACAACCTTTCACATCGAGGTCTCTTTTACTTTGCTAACTCAAATCCTTTAGTTTTTTCTGCTCTAACATTGTTGTCTGGTGTGGGTTCTTTTTGTCTAATGCATTTGTTTTGTAGGTATTCAGCTTGGGGGCATGCTTCCATGGTTTGAAGAGTTGTCTACTTCCTCTACAGTATCCTTTTGGCATATGATGTTATTTATGTTTAGTAGATTTCCTTTAGCGTGCATATTAGTGTAGATTCATATGCCAACTAAAATGGGGGAAAAATGTAATGTCATAAAATTTCACCTCTTGCAATTTCACATTCATTTTTATATCCACTTTAGTGTCCACTCCCTTATCATCTTGAGTAGTCTCATTTTAGCCCCTACATTAGCCTTTTTCCCTTCTCAAGATGCTCAACACCCTTTTCAGCAGCTACCCTCACATGTCAGCTTTGCATCAAACCTTGTGCTTTTCTCGTTCGTGTTGTTTTGTAGCGTGACGTTTTTGGACACTAGTATGCCACAGTAGTGTCCTACGATGTTTCAACATTCAAACAACTATTTTTGTGCATGTTTGTCACTTGTCACCTCCTTTGGTCGGTGGTAACGGCTCAAGATGCCTTGTAACCACCCAGGAAGCTTCTTTTTGCTTCCTTTCTCTCCTTAAATGCTATCTTTTCAATTCTATTGCTTCTTCCAAGTGCTTCTAGCTTCACTCTAGCTTCCTCTTCCACTTATTGGCACCACCCTTTGCAACACTCTCAAGCTTTCACAAGCTCATTACAACAACACTCTTGGCTCTTGCAGCTCTATTTCTCTCTTCATTTAGCTTCCTTAAGCCTTGCAACTCTATCTCCCTCACCTTAGGCTTACGAGCATCCTGGAATTTTGTATCCCCCAAATATTGCATCCTTACTTTGTGACACAAGTTCTCCTCCTCGAGCGGGGATTTCTTTTGTCACCCATACTTGGTGGTGCAGGTTTTTCTTTCACCACATGCTTTTTCCATTTCAGTTGACCTCTCTCTATCTTTTGGCTATTTGTGGAGTTGGGAACACCAAAATGGGGATTTGACTAAGGAAAACCCCTATACAACCCCAACATTTTCTCTAGATCTTACACATGCAAGTATTGAAGATATTCACTAACTGGAGGCTTCATTACTTGGGTTTTCGTGAGAATTTTTTTTATCTCTTATTCTCTTACTTTATCATTTATTCTTTACTTTCCTTCAATCCTATCACATTCCTTTATTTTCCTATGCTTTAGAAGTTCTCCGCAATCAGAGTAGAAGTGGTCATTTGGCTATTTTCTATGATAAATTCACCTTCTGGTTTGTACGAGACGTTAGCGTGCCACGCTATCATTTGTATCCCGCACTGTCGTCCTTTGACCAAGAGCTTGTCAATTTATCTAGAAAATATTCATGGTCTGCTCTTTCAGATTCTAAAACTCTCATTGTTGTTCCTTGAGGTAGTTTAGGGTAGTTTTCCCTGTGAGGCTCTCTGAATGAAGAGAACTCATGAGTAGCGAATCCCCCTTCTCTACATCTTCCTTTGACATGAAAATAGAATACTCAAAATGACAACACCTGAAACTACCTGCTCCCCCTGAGAGGTAGCTAGCAAAAAATTAGTCCAAAAAGATAGAACCATGAATCCACTAGACTGATGCATCTTAGTTTATGAAAGGAGGGGCAATAAACCCTAACTTTTCCCGGAGATACTCAAAAGTATCTTTAGGAAGAGCCTTTATAAATATATCAACGATCTGATCCTTTGTTGAAACATACTCAAGCTTTACTTTATTCTCCATGACCTTCTCTCTCAAGAAATGATATCTGATAGATATATGCTTTGTCCTTGAGTGCATCATAGGATTCTTTGAAATGTTAATTGCACTTGAATTATCACAGAAGATAAAAATAGGATCATCATATAGCACTGTGATATCTTTCAATGTTTGTTTCATCCATAGAACTTGTGTACAACAAGATGCAATAGCAATATACCCAGCTTCAATAGTAGACAAAGAGATGAAATATTGCTTCTTACTCAACCATGCCACCATTCTACATCCAAGAAATAATGAACCACCACTTGTACTCTTTTTTTCATCTACACATCCAACCCAATCTGCATCTGTATAGGCACTAAGTGTAAAGTCAGTATCTTTAGGATACCACAATCCATAATTCAGAGTGCCATTCAAATATTTGAATATTCTTTTAACTACAACAACATTTGTTTCCTTCGGATCTTCTTGAAATCTAGCCACAAGACAAATCACATGCATAGTATCTGATCTAGTAACAGTCAAATACAATAATCCACCAATCATAGATCTATATTTTCTCTGATCAGCCTTAGGTGAATCAACATCTTTACCCAATTTGAAACCAGTCACCATAGGAGTACATACTGGTTTGGAACCATCCATCCCAAACTTCTTCAACATCTCTCTCACATACTTAGACTGTGAAATGAAAATTCCTTTCTCCGTTTGATTGATCTGTAGCCCAAGAAAGAAATTCATCTCCCCAAACATAGACATTTCAAATTATTTTTGCATCTCTTCCGTAAACATCTTGCACATCTTTTCATTTTTTCCAAAGATAATGTCATCAACATATACAACTACAATCAATATTTTGTCATTTTCAATCTTAAAGTACAAATTATTGTTTGGCATACCTTTGTTAAATCTTTGTTGAATCAAATACCTATCTAACCTTGCATACCAAGCTCTAGGAGCTTGTTACAATTCATATAAAGCTTTCTTCAATCTACACACCATATCTAATTGATCTGTTAATTGAAATCCTTTTGGTTGTTCCATGTAAACTTCTTCTTCTAACTCACCATTCAGAAATGCTAACTTGATATCCATCTGATAGACTTTTAAATATTTATGAGAAACCAATTCCAAGAACATCCTTAAAGCTTCCATTCTTGCTACCGGGGCAAAGGTTTCCTAAAAATATATACCTTCCACTTGTGAGTAGCCTTTACACACAAGCCTCAATTTTTTTCTGACTTCTCCATTCTCATTCAACTTATTTCTGAATACCCATTTTGATCCAATGATATTTTTATATGTTGGTCTTGGGACCAATTCCCAAGTCTAATTCTTCTCAATTTGCAAAATTTCTTCTTTCATCGCTTCCTTCCAATGTTCATCTTTACATGCTTCACTTACTATCTTCGGCTCAATCTTAGAGAATAAACAAAAATTTACTTCAGCAACAACTTTGCTTTTGGTTAACATGCCTTTTGTCTTGTCTCCGATAATCTAATTTTTCTGAATGATTCCTCTATACATATTTTGGTGTCCTAGGGGACATCATCGAAGCATCTTCTTTTTTTCATCCTATTCATCCTACTTCTGCTCATCTTTATTTTGTTCTTTCACAATTTCTTCTATTCTAGCAAAATCATGTTCATCAGACACATATCCATCAATATCAATATAATTCTCCATTGTCTCATCAAGCTTCACATTCGAGCTCTCTACAATATTTCTTAGTCTTTTATCGAAACATTTGTATGGCTTTCTTTTAGTAGAGTATCCAATAAATATGCCTTCATCACTTCTTGCGTCAAACTTTCCCAAAGTTTCCTCATCTCTTCTGATATAGCATTTGCTTCCAAATACCTTGAAATATTTAACTATAGGAATTATGTCGTACCATAGCTCATAGGGAGTCTTTGTAATGTTTTCTCTTGCTTGAACTAGATTGAACACATAAATAGTAGTATGAATAGCTTCTTTCTAGTAAACTTTCGATAAACTAGCTTCAGTGATCATTGATCTAGTAGCCTCTTGAATTGTTCTATTTTTCCTTTCAACAACTCCATTATGTTGAGGAGTTCTCAGAGCATATAACTACCTCTTTATTCCATGCACTTCACAAAACATATTGAACTCATGGGAGGTGAATTCTCCACCTCTGTCAGATCTTAGACATTTTATCTTCAATTTCACTTCATTTTCAACCATTGCTTTGAATGCCTTAAATCTATCTAATGCATATGATTTCTCTCTAAGAAATGTAACCCATGTATATCTAGAATAATCATCAATTAAAAGCATAAAGTAACTTTCACCAAGTAGACTTCTCACTCTCATAGGACCACAGAGATCTGTGTGAACTAAATCGAGTAGTCCAGTAGTAGATTGTTCCTTTGATCTGTAATGATTTCTTTCTTGCTTCCCAAACTAACAATTCCTACAAATAGCATTAATAGTCTTTATAATTCTTGGTAAATCTCTCATGACCTAAATAGCACTAATCCTTTCCAAGTTATCAAAATTCATGTGACACATTCTCCTATGCCATAACCAACTATCATTTATTTGAATCATAAAGCATTGTCCATCAGCACCCTTAAGTTGATAGATATTCCCTTCAGATTTCTTTCTTGTAGCAATCAATGTTTTGGATCCTTTCCAGATCTCACATTTCTCATCCTTAAACACAAGATCATATCCTTTTCTGCACATCTGACCAACACTCAACAAATTATGCCTTAAACCCTTAACATAGTAAACATCGTTAGTATGATGCTTGCCATCAAAACTTATTGAAATTATCCCACAGATTTTAGCACCAATATCATCTCCAAACATAACTAAGCCTCCATCATATTTCTCAAGTTTAAAAAACTTACTCTTATCACCAGTCATGTGATGTGAACAACCATTGTCAACTACCCAAAGATTCTTTTCTTGTTTAGCATGTAGGGAAGAGATAACTGTACCTTCATTTTTCTCCTTCTTCTCCAGAGGGCTTTCCTTTACCTATTTTTTTGAATTAATAGAAGTAGTTTCATCCTTAATCTCCAAGAACAAGCATTCATTGTCATCTAGATCTTCATATTATGAATCTTCATCAGAAATACTAGTATTCTCAGTCACATAGTAAACTTTGTTAATCTTCTTTCCTTTATTTTATTTCTCATTTCTTTGTTTATTTCTTTTAGCTCTTTCCAGACATTTTGCAACTTAATGACCCATTTCTCCACAACTAAATCATTTAAAGGGAAGCTTACCTTCATATTTATTGGAACCTTTTCTCATTCTTCTTACAAAGTTAGCTTCTATTTCATCAAAGTTCTCTTCATCCAGATCTTCAGCTTTTGTGGTTTTAAAGGCAGTTTCTGATTTTCCTCCATTTCTTAGACTCGACTTCCTCATCTCATAAGATGTCAAAAATCCTAACAGTAGATCCTTAGTACAAGTCTAATAATGTATAGTCTACTCAATAGCACTCACCTTCTCATTGTAAGCATTGAGAAGAGTTATGAGATTCTTCTTTACAATCCTGGTTTCATCTATAGTAGTGCCAAGTGATCGCATTCCAGCCACTACCTCATCCAATCTCTGTACATAAGCTTTAACATTTTCATCTTCAGAAATTTGTATAAGATCAAACTATGTTTCCAAATTCTACAATTACACCTCTTTAACTCTTTCATCACCATCATGTGCTCTTTCTAAAGCATCCCAAACTTCCTTAGCTTTCTTCAAGTTTTGAACCTTAATCAACTCAAAATATACTAGACTATTCTTCAAGATGAAATTCACCTTATTGTTTGCTTCATGTAATTTGATCTCTTCAGGTGTACTCAAACCATTAGCAAGAGGAGTGTAAGGATTCTTGTAAGATTTCTCCACATCATATCCACAATACTCTAGATATTCTTCCATCAATACTTTCTAGATATCATAATTAGTTCCAGCAAACCTATGATAATTAAAGACCATCTTGCTATCCATCTCGGACCTTCCTCAAGCAGTTAAGATCTTCACCAAGAAACCAAGCTCTGATACCAATTTTTGAATAGGAAAATTGAGAGGGGGGTGAATCAATTGTCACAGATGTTAACTTTTAATTCAATCACTGGAACTAATACTTAAAACTGCTTAAATGATTAATCATCAAATGCCGATGTAGAAACTCAAATCCAACACATAAACACAATAACACTAGATTTATGTAGAAAACTCAATGGGGGAAAAACCACGGTGAGGATTAACTCACACTATAGAGAATATCAAAACTAATTACAAAAGGCTCACTATCTGAAACAAGGCTCACTACCTGAGATAAGGCTCACTACCTGAAATAAGGACTCGTTGTTCGAAAAAAGGAATCACTATCCAAAAGGGCTACAACCCAGAGGGCTCACTACCACAGAGATACAAAGAAGACTTGTTACATAGATACTGTAATCCCAATGCAACAAAGGATTCCACCATAGTTACTTGATCAACTTGCATGAATGATAGAGTTCACCTTCTTCTCACTGCATCTAAAAACTCAACATTAAGCTTCACACTGATCTACCACACACAACTCACACACACTTTTTGAATATCATCAATGTCGTATCTACTCTTTCACTTATCTTCCTTCTTTGCTCTTGTATATTTTTCATTACTAGCTCATTCTGTATTTATACTATCTCCAACTTTGAAAAAGACCCAAAGTCGGCCATCCAACTTCAAATTCAAATTAGGTCAATGCCAAAACATCCTAGGGTGGAATTAGAATGAGGGCGACCCATCGGGACCCAAAATAGATCCAACACGCTTCATCAACTTTGAAGATAGTGCTTAACATAAGGTCAGCCAAACCAGTATAAAACACATAGAACAATTAAGCTCGATACTTCCAGAAACCAAATATATATTCCATGCAATCAAAACATCTTAACTCTAGAATCGCAAGTCAAAAAACTTCATCAAAGAGAAATCCAAACCAGCAACATTTCTCCTAGACCTCAACCAGAACACAAAAAAACATAGTTCACAACTAGTGAACACAACTCTAACTTCACAATGAACCAGCAACAAAAAATTTGGATATAGCAACCTTCAAAAACCATGACCAACATACTGAACCACACGAACATAGGGGCAACTACCAGATCATTATTCGGAGTAGCAATTGAATACTTGTAAACTTTCTTTAATACAATTTTCTCAATATCCTCAACATATATAACCAACAATAACTAGTAGATAACTAGTTGACCAGTTGACATCAATGACAACACCTTCATTCCTTTCTTCATTCTTGCAACAATACCGTCTAAGGAAGAGCCAATAGATTGGAGTTAAGTAGAGCAGTCTAGTTAGGGGAAAAAATAAATGTCAATTCTGACCTAGATAAGGTTATCTCCTATTCTCCTATTAGTCTAGGTAAAGTGTTGGCCCTACAAGTCAATTTCCACCAACCCCATATCACTTAAAAGATCAACTAGGTCAGCCATACTATCATTTAATCTACCAAACCTCCATTCTTTTCAGAGGGATATAAAGGGGAGTTGAAATCTCCTGCCACTAACCAATGGGCCACTTTAATTTTTTGTATCCAACCAGTAATTTCCTGCCAAAGAGCTTTCCTAGCATTCCTTAAGTTGGGGGCATAAATATTTATTAGCATCCAAGAAGACCCAGAGTGGGTGAATTGGATACCCAAGCTATTCTTGTTTTGAAATATTTCAATACCCTCAAGTCTATTAGGGTTCCACATAATATTCAACCCCCTGAAGCCCCATCTACATCACTAAAGGAGAAGTGAGCATTCAGCTAATTTTTTTTTAGCTATGGGTTCAAATTTTGTTTTTTTTCATTTTGACTTCTTGTAGTAGTAGAACATCAAGCTTATGCTCCCAAACATAATTCTTCAAAGTAAGCTATTTATGGGGGCTATTTAGCCGTCTCACATTCCAAGACAATACTTTCATTTAGACATCTTTTTTGAGGACACTTCCAATGTCCTATGTTTCCCAATAGCAATCTCTTTGGTTGTCTCCCTATTTCTAGTTTGTCGCTAGTTAGGTCTTCCTGGTTTGGTATCCACCCCCACATCTACGTTTCTTGTTTTGTCTCTCTTTATTGGAGTTGTCCAACCATCTTCTTCATTGGTTTGGCTATGTGAAAGATTAGCTATAATAGTCTCTTCAACACCAGATCCCTCCCCATCTAGAACAACTCTAGGTATTTCTCCCTCTTCCATATCCTTAATCAAGCCCATATTAGTTGGGTGGGATCAATCTCCCAAAACATCCACCTTAAAATCCTTAGTGACCATTGTTTCACAGAAAATACTCTTTGAGGGAGACTCAACCTTCAAAGGGGTGGGTTTACTAGGCATTTTCATAGCCAAGTTTGTGCCAGATAGAGCGGTTTTGCTTGGAAAATTCACAACCAAGCTTGAGGTGGGGTTCACAGAAGGACCAGATTTGGTCAAGGAATTAATGATCTTTAGGATTTCATTCTTGAAATGGTAGTTATTTGTGATTTCATCCACCAAGGGGTCACTTGGGATGGGTTTGTTTGTTACGATGGACTTGCAGTTAGAAATGAGGTGCCCAAGTTTGGAGAACTTTTGACAGTAAAGCATAGCATTTTCATAACATATTTGTTGGTTCCAAGACCCATACTTAGAGCTCAAAGTCACAGAATTGGGTAGCAACTTGTTAATATCAATATTGACACAAAACCTAGGAAACACTAACCTGGATTTCATTTTGTGATGGTATCTAAAGTAATGTAGTGGCCCATCGAGTCCCCTATACATTGTAATATTGACTCGTCCCAATATTCCAAAGGCAACCTTGGTAGATAGACCCAGACTGGAGTAGATTTATTGAGGTCCACAACAGGATCAAAGCCAGGCTTCCAACGATAGACACTAGTAGAATTTGGCAAATAAATGACTACGTGACTAATACTTTTAGTCACAACAACTAAAGATGACTAAATTCTACTCATTTTTTGCAACACAATTATAAATGACTAAATAAATGACTAATTTGATCATCATAAGTGACTAATTTGATCATTGGGTAAAAAATGACTAGTCACACAAATAAAAATGACTAAATAATTAGTCACACAAATAAAAATTGGACAATATGATATTAAAGTGGATAATTAAAAGAATATTTCGAATTGAGGGAGTGGGTTGTATTATAATATAATATAATAATAATATATTATATTACAATACAATATATTATATTATATTATAATATAATATGATATTATGTAATATAATATATATTATAAAATATATTATTATATAATATTATATTATATTATTATTGTATATATTATATAATATTATATTTATATTATAATATATTTAATATTATAATTTATATAATATATAATATATAATATATAATATATAATATATATATATATATTATATATTATATTATAATATAATATTATATTATATTAGTGGGAGATTTAATTTTGAAATCCTCTTTAGCAATGAAAATCAAATGCATTTGAAATTAAATTTAAATGAAAAAAAAGCGAGAAAAGGAGATTTGAAATGCATTTCAAATCAAACTTAAATGAAAAAAAAGTGGGCAAAGGAGATTTGAAACGACTTAGGGTTTTAAAAAAAAAGCGAGCACACTACTATTTTTCCATTGTAAAATAGCTCAGTAGCTATGGTTTCAATGACCCCCTCGCAACAAAGACACTAATCAGACGATAAGATCTCGTTGGCGAGTAACTAACCCCTTCTTCCTATCGATCAGAGAAGAAAGTTCATTTTTCCTATTTGCAAGATCGATTTGTGGTAGATTTGTGGTAGATGAGGGGATACTCCATTTGAATAATGTCATCGTATAGTTATCCAGTGAGGAAGAGTTCGAAGGAGCTGAAACTAATTGCGGCAGGGAAAGTAGCAAAAACAACAAAACACATAAGGTAAAGGAAGCCATAATGTAAAAACCTAAATGTGCTCATTATCAGATCTTGGCCGTAATTTAATTTTAATAAACATACTCTAAAACCCTCGTTGAAACCTTATTTTCAGGCTACAGCTCACCAAATTGGAGAAGTGAAAGGTGAATACCAATGAGGAAGAGTTTTTGTTATGCTTCCTTTTTGTTTCATGCTACTGCTCACTATCAGGGCTTTAGGGTTTGTTGGTACCTTAAAATTGGGTGCCTTGATGGCCTACACTCTATTTTGAATTAGGTAGGATCTTCACTCTTGATTCTCCCTGTTTATTTTACACTTCTAGGAAAATTTACATTGTAGTTTCTACTCATCATAATTACCCCTTGTCCTATCTTTGTTCCGGCATCAATGGCTTTAGGATCATTTATTTGCTAAGTGTTATGGTTCCTTTTGCTTTTGATTATGTTGTTTGCTTGGCTCTTCTTATGCAGCTCTGTCTACTTCTACTTGATACTAGTTGCTTCTTCTCTTTCTTCTTACTAGAGTGTGCTACTTCTGCTCTATTTCCTATGTGCTAGCAACCTCTATATTGATCTTCACAATTCTCTTATAATCAAGCGAGAGCCCTTTTCCCTAGATTAATGTATCAAAAACAAGTTTGAAGCAGTATTTTACTCAATTTAGAGTTTTGGAATTTGTTACATATTTGTAGTTTGATATAAACATAAGATTTATGTGTTTTCTTTTATGTCAGGGGACAATGCCAAATGGAATAAAAATTGTAATAAAGAAACTTTTTGTACAATCATTGCAAGGAAAAGAGCATGAGCTGAGATGGATGTTTTTTGAATAAGGAGAACACATTTTATAGTTTTCATTGTGTTGCAGGTGCAGAAGTAAAGGTTCTTGAGTTTCAAATCCAAATGAAACTTTCAAGAAAAGAAATTCATTGATATAGAGTGATTCTCTGTTTTTATGCCTTTTTGAATTCTTCAATAAATGTTGTAAAACAGTCAGTAAGACAAGTTTCCAATGAGGCACATCATTTATATGTTTTTATTTGCTAGTGAGGTTGTAACCATTAAGGTTTTGATTTGCCAGTGAGGCTTAATGAAGTAAATTTTTTCCACTCATAAATATTGTGTTGTGGCTCCTCTTGATTTGTGATTTGTTTGTGTCTGATCAATCATATATGTTCAAGAATTTTAGTCTTCATTTCATGGTGCTTCTCTCAACATTTGAATATCTATGATACTTGAAGTTTATATGCATAAATTTGTGAGGATTAATTAAGTTAGATTTGATTTGTAACTTGAATCAGTGATTCATCCAAATAAATGACTAAACCATGACTAAATAAACAACTACCATGACTGAAATAAATGACTACCATGACTAAATAAATGACTACAATGCCTAAATAAATAACTATCATGACTAAAATAAATGACGACCATGTGACTACCATGACTAAATAAATGACTACAATGACTAAATAAATGACTACCATGACTAAAATAAATGACTACTATGACTAAATAAATGACTACCATGACTAAATAAATGACTACTATGAATAAATAAACAAATACCATAACTAAATAAATGACCAATTAACAACAATCAATGACTAAATTAACGAGTAAATATACTACCAAATTGATCAATCAAAACAACAAATAAATGACAAAAAATGGTTTAGTCATGAATTTGGGTGTTATAAATGATTGGCAATAAAATACTAATGGTCACGTGACCAAGCTAATGGTCATGTGATCAATTATTAGTAGTTTTTTTAATCATTTATTTCTGTTTTGTACTAGTGAGAGGGAAAGGCTATGTTTCCCATAAACCCAGGGGCCCAAGGATAGAACAAAGAGTCTATCCTCAAAAGCTATAAATTTGAGCAAGAATATTCCTCCATCCATTGCATAAATGTCAACACTACCCTTCAAATTTCATTTATTCATTGACCATCTTCTAACCATATCCACAGTAGGGTGAAAGGAGAAAAAAATTCCCATGATTGAGTTCTCCATTGAAGAAATGATCCTATCGCAGGTGGATTTCGAGATCAGGATTTCAATGGTAGAGATGGAGTTCACCACTTCCAGTCGAGGGAGAGACTTAACCGTTGTAGGAATTTGGGAGGAGTTAAGTAACACATTCTTCCAACCCTTAGGTTCTTGAATGATAGGAATCATGGGTCCTTCTTCAACAAACAAAATAAGAGAATCACGGGCACATCTTCAATAGACGAAATGAGAGGGTCCCCTGAGGAAGGTGGTGGTGCATGTGTTGAAGGCATGTGGTCAGATAGGGACAAGGGAGGGGGACCGTGGGGTACCCCCAAGGAGGCATCCACCATGCACCAAGGGAATTCAAACTAGTAGAGCGAGAAGGCAGAGTAGGAACTAGTCCTATATTTGATTATGTATTTCTAAGAGTTAATTTTTTATTAATATTTAATGTTGATGATTAAGGAAATTAAATATTAATATTTAAAAATTAATGTTTACCGATTTATTATTAATGTCACCATTAATAGATATAATCTTAACTCTAATGTTAATATTAATATCAGTATTATAAAGAAAATAAAATACTAACATTGTTAGTAAGAGGTAAATTTTAGATAGTGCATTAGTTATTATTGCACGTTGATGATGATAATAATTTAAGTTGACATAATTATGATTAAGTTGGTATAATGTGGGTCTAAATGTAACACCATTAATGTGTATATATGTATGTTTAGGTATAAACAATGTGTACCATAAATCTAATAATACTATCCTCAGAAATAACATCATGGTAAGGATGACAATTCTAATAAGTAACAATAGATTCAATGTTGGGTACATATTATTCAATATAGAGAGATACCTTTGTATACCATGATATTAATAATAATAATAATATCAAGAGAAAATGTAAGTGTGGCAATTAGTAGTAATTTTCATGTTGGTAGGATGGATAAACATTAATGTTGTTGTAATTGGATCTATCGCATAACCTTATCATTCAAAAAAAATTAATAACACTCATGACATTAACAAACTTCAAAATTAAATAATTAAGTCATTACAATGAAAGTATTAATGCTAAACAAGGGTTAATGTTCCCCGTTTCAAACCTTGATGACGCTACGGGGGTGTGAAATGAACTATATATAGGAATAATCATTTTACTTCATATAAATAACTCATGGAATTAATGTCCATTTTCTACCTTCGATGTTAAATATTGATCATGCAACATTGTCGGGACTTGTAACCCTGCGTGTGTATGGTTTACTCGTGCACGTCAGTTTTCACGTGTTTCAACAAACAAACAAACAAAAAAATTGCATGTTGTGTTCATGTCTTGTGAGTAAATTTTAGGGCATGACAGCTAGTATTCTACATCCAATGTGCCTATATATACATTTGTAACTTATTTTAAAGGGTTGGGAACCCATGGAAATTCAAATTTGAATACACTATGCTAATTTTTATTCCATTGGGATCTCATGTTATGATGTTTTCAAATTCTATGCATTTAATTCATCTAATGTTTAATGGATTTAACATATGTCTATACTACTAATGCCTCACTAGTAGCAATGTATTTTGTGTTCTTATAAAATATATATATGTACACTAAAATTTAATAGCAATCATGTGCATGATTCTTAATTCCTTTGAAGATCGCATTGTCGCGTATGTGCGTTGTGGGTAACATGTCTATTAGAGATTGGTTTCATGTTAAGTTATTTCATTCTCTAAATGATGTGTGGAAGGATTGAAGAGAGTTTCAAACTATTTTTATTATCTCTTTAACCCTTTCCTTCTCCTTTATATTTTTTGTTATTTTTTATACTGATGTTAGATTAGAGTTAGTTATGGGTTTTTTGTGATAAATTTCATTTACAAAAGGCATTAAATTGTAACTTTTTGACTTCCATATTATAAATTTTGGTATATTATCATAAACATATTTTTGTCCTAAAAACATAAAATGTAATTCTTCAAAATTAGAATAAATTTTCATGAATAAACTTTTATATTCTACCCAAGAAATCTTGATGGTGTACTTGACATGTTTTAAGGGTTTTAATCACCCTTCAACTCAAATTAATGTTAAAGTACTTATGATAAGTCAAATAAACTGAAATTAAAATCATGAGCATGTTTAAAAGTGAAATAGAAGGATTACAGTAATTAATTTAGTAAGTAATTTACAATAAGTAGGCCTCTTTTTCACATGAATGACTCTTGATATTAAATATATCTCCTTGAACAAACCAACCAAAGTGTTCTCCAACTGAGAAATTCAAATAAACTTTGCAAAAGTAATTGATGAAGACTCTTGAGGCTAACCATGTTCTAAGTAGGGGAACCTTTTGTCATTCCAACCTATGGTATGTCATGATCCACAAGAATCTTAGTATGTAAAAACCCACAATAATAGGTCAATATGCATGTCCAACGATGATTTGGAGATCCAATACATGACCAATGTTGCATGCTCATTTTCCCTCATAGTATTTTCCACTTTGATGGAATCCCTCCTAGTGTTCTTGTACCCCTCTTTAAGTGTTCTTCCTCTCTTTTTTCTCATCCTTTTGGCCTACTAGACTTTTTTTCCATTTGAAATTCCTGATGCCTACCTTAAGTTGTAGGGGTATATATGAGACCTTGTGGTCACTTGGGCTACCCTTGTTAAGCCATAGGGTCACATGGGTAACAAAAATTGGTAAGAGAGGTGACCCATACTTGACACATGTGACCCCATTATTTTTGGCATGGTTGTAATTCATTCAAATTTTCTTATTTTTTCTTCATTTTACTTTCCAAAACTTAACTTTTTCAATGGGATATGACACGTTTTATTCCTTTCCTTCTTTGTTTATTTCAAGAAGAGATTTATTTCCTTCTTTAGTTTGATTTTTAATTTTCCTATATAAACCCCCATTCTCTCATTTGTAAGGAGAGTTGAGCGGGTTTTAAAAAGATTCTTAATTGAGTAGTTTTGAATAAGTAGTTCATCTCTTTGTAGGATAGAAAGATTGTTAGACTACCTCTACAAGAATTTTTTATAAGTTCTCATGCCACCCACAGTGCATCATCCTTAGAATATTGCATGCCTCTAAATATTTCCTCAATCCCAGATCATGTTATTTAGTTATAGTAGGAAGTTAATGTTATCTTCCTCACTAATTCCAATCTTCTCTTTCCATCAAGAGGAGAATTTTTGTATGTACAAGATTTGAGTCATTTCAAATAATTTTTTCTCCCTACAAGGATAGAAATATTGAAAGGCTACCTCTATAATTATTCACCAAATTATATACATCCCTTCTCCAAGAATTCAATCACCCTAGGGATTGCAAACATCACCGGTAAGCCCAATCCCAAATCCTTGTTTATGAGAAGCTAATGGTATCTTCCTCATCCCAATATTCCCTTCAATAAAGTGGAGTATCCCAAGGATTGAAGAGGAAAAGATAATATAAATATAAGCTAGACCATTTGAGGGAACACTTATGATGATTGCATAAGAAGCTTCAAAATAATTTTCTAGGTTCATTTATTTTGAAAAGGAATTTTTTTATGCAAAGTTTTATTTGTTAGTGACTAGATCACAAACCCTTGCCTAAGGACTATAACACTCTATTATTTCTTTTTAGTTTATTCTAAATTCACTATTATTTTATTAGGTAAATTAGATTTAAAATACCTTTGTTTGTTTTCCTTGCAAATAGATTAACTTCATCTGAAAAATATATAAAAAATAATAAAATAAATGCATGATATAATTACATTTGAAAATCCATATATAATTTGTAATTTTTATATAGATAATTAATTCACATTTCAAATTGGAAAAGAAAAAATAATTCATCTGAAAAATATATAAAAAAATAATAAAATAAATGCATGATATAATTACATATGAAAATCCATATATAATTTGTAATTTTCATATAGATAATTAATTCACATTTCAAATTGGAAAAGGAAAAAGGATGTTCAATAGATAGAAGTTCTCTTACATGAATTTTAGAATAGAACACTTAGTTAAAATCATTCATAAAGGAAAAAAAGAAAGATAAAATCCCTCAATGCCACATCATGTGGCATTCAGCAAGTTGTCAACAAATTATCAAGGAAACTATAAAAACATCACAAACTCAACACAATAAGTAAAAGAATAAAAACCACTCTCTATAGTTTCTTATCCCTCACTTATATTACGATAAAGAATACATGCCCCTTTTAGGAAAGTTTGAGAAGAGAACAAATAATGAAAGATAAGGAAAGAGTATCACATAAGAGAAAGTTCCTTTTAGATAGAGATCGTTGAGATTATTTGATGGTCATCTCACAAAAATAACACTCCAATGAGCTGCAAGATAATGTGCAAACATACCAATAGCTCAATGAACAACCACATAAAATAGCCCAATAATCCACTGTTCAACCCCCCTTTCTCATGAAGTGAACAAGACTAGTAGTGTGATCATATCAACAATTATAATATCACTTTTAAAACTCTACAATTTCAAGAGGAGGATAGTCAATTTTATTTTCATTACTTCATTGGATTTTTCCACAAGAGGAGTAGATTGTGTTTTATCCATCAAGAAAAAGGTGTGGTGAAATATGATGTTTTAAGTCCACAACGTCACTTTGGGGATTGAGGTATTTTTAGAATATCACTTAATCATGAATAAAAATCCAATGGAATTGGGAATAATCTAACTAACCACCCTCTTCATGAGGAAGGAGAGTCTTGCAAGTGTTAGTTATATTAATGCATACATTGGATGTCACACGAAATTGCTAGCTTACTTCACAAGGTAGGAGTTATGAATGGTAGAAAATTATTTTAAGGCATAGAGTTGGAGTAGGGATGTGTGCATACTACTTGGAAAACCTTTGAAGAGGTGTAGTTATGACAACTCTTCTATGACTAGGTTTTTTGTTGTCTTAGATCAATTTTAGCTCATGTGGAACATAGGCACAAAAAGTGTTGAGATAAAATTTATTTGACTCAGTTATTTATTGGAGGGATAGTTCTCTTGCACATATGTTGTTTTTTCCCTTGGATTGTTGCAATATTGCAACTCACTCCTATTTTTTTTATTTTAAATGCTTCTTGGTTTTGTTGAGTATTTTCAAGCTCATCTAAGATAGACTTTACCCAATCCTCTCTAGCCCCATGACACATGATTCTAACAATGGGATAGAGAAGGATAAGATATGCCTTGTTTGTAAACTTTTTGTGTATTTACTTCATTATTTTGTTTGATTGTACATCACATGTTGTTATCAAGGGTTTTTTATCTCAGTGTTTTCCAAATGAAAATGAACTAAATATTTTAGTCTCAATGTAGGAAATACATATTTTTGTGTTTTTCTCAAATTGAAGTGTGATTTAATTAAATACTATTATTTTAAATGATCCTAAATGCAATTTAAGCTAAAGTTTTGATTGATTTTGATGTGTTGAATGTCTCTTGTTATTATTTTGCTTATTATCTTGCATTGTTATTAAGGGATTTCCAAGATGATTGATAAATTGAATCTAAATATAATCTAAAATAACTGATATATTTATAATGCAAAATAAAATTCTAGCAATTATAATTTGTAATATGGTGACAAAATGTTACCAATATAGGAAATATTGTAGCTAATTTAATCTATTTGTAAATCCAAGATAGAACTTTTTAAAAGAAAATTAAACAATAAATTGAAAGTAATAAATAAATTGGTACCTCACACATAGAAATATAGATGCTTAAGGAAGTTGTGGCATATTGATCCTTAGGGGTTCAAATTTTGTACTCTCCTCTTTTCTCCAACATGGGTGTTTTGATTGATGGAAGAAGGGCAAAGATAGGGGACTATTTAAAGAATAAGTACTAGAGTGTTGTGATAATGATAGTGGAAGCTTTTAAGCTTCAAGATGAAAGAGCCATTAAGGCTTACTAGAAGCGTGAATGCTCTTTAAATGGAAACTAGATTTTATTCCTAATAATTGAATCCAACTCAAGAAAATATGGGTAGAGGGGCAATATAATCAAATTCACATAGAAGGTGAAAATAAAAATCCAATGACCCATTTGAAAGAAAAATGAAGATACTTAAATAAGTTGGGAAGCTTAATTAAAAATGTGACTGAAGGGAGGGAGCTAGCAATAAAAAATATAATCTAGGGGGAGAAATCAAGAGCAATAGGTGGTAGGTAGAATCAAGATTCAATTGAACTCTTAATTAGAAGCAAAATTATTTGGAGAAATGGTTATAATTGGGAGTTCTCATGTGGTTATTTTCTTTTATCTTCCTCTTTTAATCCTTAAGTTGACTTTTGTTGTTAAGCTTTGTTAGTTTTATTTTTATTATTAGTCTATTACAACTTGACTTTTATGACCTTATAATAGTCCTAATTTAATTTTCTTTTCAATAACCCTTATATTAGTCCTATATTAGTCCTCATCCATTTATAGTATTAACTTACCTTTCATGTTCATAATAGACTTTTTGTCAATTTTTCATTTAATTTTTATCTTCTATGTCATTAGAATTCTTTATTATTGCAATAGTCCTTTCATAGTCTTAGTTTAATCTTTTAGCTTTTTATTTTATCTTTTTTTTCTTATTTTTAGTCTTTCTTAATTTATCTTATTGTTGCAACTTAATTTCCTCTAATTGTTTCACTATCCTTTAATTTACTATTGTGTTGCTATACTTTTTTAGTATTAATATTATTTAATTTCTAAATTGTTCCATTCTAATATTCAGTCTTTTGTAATACCTTGGTCTATATTGCTTCCTACCAATGTATTCCATTTTCCTCTCCTTTCCTTTAACCCTTTGTATCCTATTTTTTTGGCTTTCGGTCTTCTACCCCTCCCCTACTCCTCGTATTTTTATATTTCCAAGTCTGCTAGTTCATCTTTCACTATCCTCTATCTTCATTTCATCTTGATGATGGATCATGGAGTATGATCCGAAATGTTGATGCAAAAATCTACACACAATTTTAATCCATAAATTTTTACTCACTATTGTCATGGACTATGGAAACTTCATGCATTTAATAGGCTCATTTAAACTGTTTAGAATGTAAAGGGTGAATGATATGTATATTTTTGAGAATCTATCACTTAGCAATGTGACCTATACTAGAAACTTGAGACTATTACTAAGATGAAAATTAAAGAAGAGTAAAACATTGAAAATTGATAATATGTAGTAGATAGAATGAATTACATGTTTTGTCATTTTTAATGCATGATGTATATATGTATTTTTTGGTTTTTATATATCATATTTCTTAAGGTGAAAAGTATTGATGATTTCACCAAAAAAAATTCCTTCCAAGGCACATGGAAGGTAAACTCTATTCTTGGAATTTTCCTTCACTAGATATGGTCCTTCCTAATTCTCGTGATATTTTCTCTTATTTTGATCTTTTTATTCTTTAAACTCTCTTTTCCAAGGAATTTAGGTCCTCTTTTTTGAATGGTAGAGATGATTCCATAACTTCTCTTCTCTTGTATTATCTCTCGAAGGCTTATATTTTATAGTGTGCATCAACATAAAAAATGCTTGACAATGAAACTTTGTTCAATAAGCATGTTCCTCATCAATTAAGACGGTATTCAATGGATCAAAATCCTATTTGAGGTCCATATGAATGTCAACACAATCCTTAATGGATTATAAAAATTAATGTAACTCATAAGGTGTCACGTCTCAAAATTTGCTTACATTTAATAATGTTAAGTTATTTGAATATTTTTAGAAAAATAAAATTTATCAGTTTTGACTTGTGATAAATTTAAAATTTCAACATCATTTTAAATGTTTATCCATGTAAACTTTATGATTGAATATGACGGATGAATGTTTTGAAGTAGTAATGAAATCATTTTATTTCGAGCATTGGTTAATGGCTGCTGGTGAAACTCTACAAGTGCAAGTGTATGAATGCAGGAACAGGTTGAAGAATGAGAACATGGTTGAGTTAGGAGTATTTAGCCAGATGACAATCGGTAAGCTTGTTGGAATTTGGATCACACACACCACTGAAGAATCACAGTATTTGCATATGAAATATGAATTTGATGTGAATGTCCTGTGTTTTCTTAAAAGATAAGGAAGTTGTATCGATGATTAAATAGGTAAACTAATGCAAAATAAAATTTATTAGTTCATTCATATTTCCTTGTATATTTAATGTTCGTTTTTGCCTCTAAATTAAAAAAGAAAAGATGAATGGGTAAACATAAGCATGTATATAGATATATACGTCTAGGTATTACGTGAGTAGACTGAAGAATTATAAAACATATGATTTAAAATTGAAAGAACATGATGTTTCTTCCTCTACCTTATAAAGGATATTAAATATGTAAGAAAAATATATATATACATATGTATATATGTATATATGTATATATATATATATATCTATGTGTGTGTATATATATATATGCATATATATAAATTTAGAGATATGAGCATGAGAAAGAAAAATGAATGATTTTAATATCTTTTAAGAAAAATTGCTATGAGCCACAAAAGGTTCAACAATTGCTTATTTTCAAATTTGAAAAAAATGGAAAGTAAATATGGAGGGGGCCGCCCATAACCCTTGAAAAATAAAGATTTTTGAGATGAAAAATCAAGGAGGCTCATAAAAAGGAGAAAGTGGGAATTAAACACAATCCCAATATGGAAAAAATGAAGATTTTTGGAAACAGAGGGAATCACTCACGAAATTTTTAGTAGGCTTGGTGAAAAATCAAGGAAAAGAGGAGATTTGGCAGAAAAAGCAGGGGAGGTGGTCGAGATTCCAGTGCAAGAAGATAGAGGGCCAAATCACTAAGGAAAAAGCTTTGAATCCTTTGCTTCAGTAGTTTGTCTAGTCAAATATTTAGCAAAAGTTTGAGGTATGAACTGTTGATGATTTGGAAACTTTGCTTGAATTAATTGATGGTTGATTTCTTTCCTCATTCATGCTTGTGAACCTTTGGTTTAGTCGTTCTGTGCAATCCACCTTTATTTTTCAATAGTCATTGTAATGTACTGTGCATTGATGAAGGTTGAGCATGCTTTAGAATCGTAATGCATCTCTTTTGCTTTGCCTTTGACAATGGATTTTATCATTTCCCCATCATTGATATGGGGGAACCCTATTTTTTTTTGCTTGTTCATAGCCTCTATACTGACTGCATTTTCTCAAATCAATAATGATTATCGATCTCATACACCTTTATCCATGTAGAAGTAGTAAATGTTTGAAATCTAATGTGGGTTTGATGGTTGTGAACCCTCCTTTCCTTTGTGGTTTGCATGCATTCAAAAATTGATTTCATTGTGATAAGTTATCGGTTCACTATTATTGTGAACTCGATTAATTATATTATGTTATCTTTTCACTATTAGTGAAAACCCAAATCATTGTATTATATTATTATTTGAATGTTAATGTGAATCTGACTCAATGTATCAAGTTATTATTTCACTATTAATGTGAAACAGATTCATTGTACTGTGTTATTGTTTTACTGTTAATGTGAAACCGATTCAACATATTTTGCTATCATTTCACTGTTATTGTGAATTGATTCCTTGTATTATGTTATCATGTCACTGTTAGTGTAAACCTAATCTATTGTATTATGTTATTGGTTTTGTTGTGTGGTCTCACAATACGCCCCAAGACTGTAAGAATTGGGGACCCAAGTAAAAAAAATGATAACACTTATGGCTAGAGCTAGCAAGTTGAAAAGATCACCAGAAGTGAAAAGTGAGAAGAAATTTTTAATCAAAGAGTACTTCATAATGTAAATGTTTCAGGTACCGGATACCGGGAACCAAAAATGTTTGAAAGGAAAAAGGTGGTGCAAATATGAGCAGAGTGTTCCGGTCCAATATTTGGAGTCCGGTGAAGTGGAATTTCTAGTAAAACCAAAGTCCGAGAAAGGTTCATGGGTAAAGTTGAATACTGGGTACTAGGTACTGGGAAACGACATGATTTTTTTTAAAAATATTAAGGTTATCTAATGATTTCGGTAGTCTGGTAATCCAATATATGTAGAAGATAATTATGCAAGGATTTATGATATTCTAGACAGAGTGTTATTTATGATATTTATGTACTAACATTTTAATAATGGTTTTATTTACCTGAGATGTTTATAAATGTTTTCTTTAAAAGGGATTTAATGAGTGGAATTTTTGATTGCAGGAGATGTAGATTGTGATGAAAAATTCAGGTATGGACGGTCAAGAAAACTTGAATCATGGATAGAATTATATCCAAGTCGGGTTGCATACTCTGGGAGGTTATAAGGCAGAGGGCTTTTAATCCACTGGAATGTTGGAGATCTCAGTATTGTACATGTAGTAGAGATAAATTCCAATCTTCGGGAGAGCCCATTCCTAAGATAAATAGAGTGTGGGAACATAGTGATAAAACAATCATTCTGAATATATTGGAAGTTCCTACACACTATCTTGATTCGAAGTATCATCCTGGTGATGATTAAAGATTAAAGCCCAAAGAGCTTCAATGTGCAATTGGAGTTGACCTTTGTTGACTTCGATTGCAATTCTCTTGTTAGTCACTACATTCCACATGCCTTGATCTGATTTTTCCCTTGGATTTCCTCTCATGTATTTGTCTTATCCTATCTGTGCCTTGTGTTCTATAAAAGATAAGAGGATCTTTCTTTTTAAGTTAAGTTCAAAATTTGTGGATGTTGGAAGAGCCAAAACTTCTTTAAGTTTTGTTCTTTTTTCTTGTTTTCTAAATCATTCTATTGTAAAAGCATGTAGACATTGATTAATATTAGAGCCAATTAGATAGCTACCTATCTCATGAATCTTTTGTAGTTAGTTTTATTAGTTCAACCAAACAAGACCATGTGTTGCGTCATTTAAGGGTGCATACAAAACCTACTCGATGTCTAAAATAAAACCCCTCTCTTTAAAAGCTCACACCATTTTATATGTAGTTGTGAAGCAATCTGGTGAAGTATAAAGCAGCTTGCTCTCTTTTGGTTAATTCTTTGGGGCATGTATGAAGAATAAACGGGAGAAAAATTTAATTTTTAGTATTTTTAATACTTTATTTTAGAATAGATGTTTAAATTTCTTGAAAATGTTCCAAAAAATAAGTGAATGGATGGAAATTTATTGAAAATCTTTAGTTTTTCTATGAAATTGTTGAATGCTTAATGCTAAATCTACTTAAGTGATAGCAAAGAAATTGTTGATGTTCATGAAATATTATTTCAAATCTTTCGATTTCATGATATTTGTTCTTAAGTTCCAATTGAAAACTCAGTGTTTGATAAATATGATTTCAAACAACCATATTCCCTTTGAGATTAATAGCAATATCACATTATACCCAAGAGCAAACCTAGTACAATCAAGACTTGATTACAAGAGACTTGGGATTGAACTGATTCAATCTTTTCCTATTAAAGCAAATTCCCCCTATAGATTGTATTTGTTCCATATCTTTCAAGAAGACTAGGCTCTTCGCGGTTCATCTGTGAAGAATTTATTCACCTTGTTACTATGAGTAAAATCATCATCAACAGGAACTGGTGCTAGGAGGGCTTATTATCTTTGAATTTTATATTAGTTCTAAGTTTTGGAAGGAAGCTTGTAAAGTGAAATTGAGTGCAAGCTAGTTTTTTCAGTATGGAAGTTGAGAAACTTTGGAAAAAATTTAACCAGAGATTACATCCTTTGAGTTTATTCACCTTTGGTAGAGTCACTGAGTGTAGAATTCATGATACAACTGATCACGGTGAATTCGAGTGTGAATTTTTTTTAACTAGGGTAAGCTTGGCCATGTGTAAAGTGATTTCGTTAACAGAAGAAGTTCTAATTGCTAGAAGAAAGGAACCGTTAGTGAGAAAAACATTTAACCCTAGTGGAATTGGAAACATTAAATAATTAAGTGATACATCAAGAAAGTTTGAAAACTATAATTATTATAAAGAAAATCCTAACATTTTGCAAGAAAATAGGCGAGAATGCCGAGATTCAGAGACAACTCATCAGAAATGAGGAAATGATATTGATGAGTTATCATTCTCATTATACGTGGAAAACACAAATGAGGAAAAGGATTGGGAAAATCAAGTGGGAGACACGTGTATTTTTCTCCAAGTTAAAAAAGGAAATTTCCCTAATTTTATGCAAGATACAGAGTATCAAACTTTTACTTTTTCTCTCTCTAATAACAATATAAATTGTGACATATCTTGGTCTCACAAAGTGCAAAGTGAAGGCAGGATCGAAGACATGAATATTTTTGAGGAGAAAGTTGAGAAGTGGACACAGCCGTTCATGGAAATGAACCAAGGCTAGAAGAAGGAAGAAGGTAGAGTATGGTCGCATCAGACAAAGTGTGTGCAATCGACCTTTAATGAGGTCATTTTCATACATATGAGCCAAGTCATTGGTAAGTACACCTTTGAATTTATGATTATTAAATACAAAAAATTTAAGATAATTCATTGTTATAGTAGAGTTGAGATTTTTCTAAATGAATTTAAAGATAAGCCTATTGTAATTCGTACCAAAACAATAATGGAAATAGTCATAGAAATTAAAATAAGTTGCTTTGTTAAGGTTAATCGCTTGTTAGATTAGAATTTTGGTTAGTTAGGGTTATTTTCTTTTTGTAGAGTTTGTTGTGTTTTTGTTTGCTTTTCCTTCTTTTTCTTCTTTTTCTCTTTTTTTTTCATTTGGCCTCTACATTAGCAAATTCTGCTTAACTTATCTTACACATGAGAGTTAATTCAAACATTTGTAAAATTGAACTGTGAAATGCAAAATGATAAAACCATACACAGTAGAAACACACTTTAAGATGTACCATAAGCTATATATGTGTGTGTACATCATGTATATACATGAAGTATCAAAATTCTTGCTTCAAAAGATCAAAAAAGCCAAAAAGAGTGAGTCAAGCTATAGGTAGTAGTAGCCATTCAGTCGATATGAGATGCCTCATCTATCAGGGCTAAATACCCTATGTAGGAAAGTTCCCTGTGAACTTCAAAGTCACGAATATGGAGGTCAATGAGGAAAGGCCGGAGTGGAACCACTTCCCCGTGTTCCAAGAACTGGGGAATATCATCCATGAAAGGGATTATGATGGTCAGGTGTGCAACAGAAAAAATAGTATCCATATTCTCCAAATATTCATGCCTTACTATCAAATTGGTAGCCGAGTGAACATCTTCAATAGGTAGCCCAATATCCAAAAGTGATGCTACAAAATGACAAGCCATGTTGGAGTAAAAGCGAAAGTAGCGGCTGGATTCCACATACTTTTCCCCAAGAACTAAGAACAAATTTGGTACAGTGAAACTAGAATTTTGAATGAAGAAAACCTTTTCAAGCCTTTGCGGTATGATACTTCCTAGGAAAACATTCTGGCGGTGAGAGCAACTTAAGAAAATTGGAGTATCCATGGCCTAGAAGCAAGAGAGAATAAAAAGAGAAAAAAAGCATAACAAGAGAACAAAGCTAAGAAAAAAGTGTAAAGAATTCAAGAAGAAATGAAAAATTTATAGAAAGTTGTGAGGAAGTTGCGGTACATAGTTTCCTTGAGTGAAGTCTTGGAAATCGTAAGCAAGGTGGCAACCTGACAATTATCTTCAGAGTGGAATGTTAAATCAAATCAATTCTTTGCACATAGTCGGTGATAAATTGCATCAAATTTGAGCAGTATGAAGATTGCAAATCAAGCAAGTTGAAGATTTCGAAGTAAAGGGTGGTCATTTCATATATTTTTCTTGAGCCGTATTAATTATGGAGGTGCTTATGTGTGCAGAGTAGAAAGGAAAATAAAGTCGATAAGGCAACACACGTCATCACCCAGGTAAGTTGAAAGAAATAATATGTGCAAAATAAGGCGTGCGAATTTAAAGCAGAATAATGTGATCATGTTTCAATGTAATCATGACATTTCCAATCCATTAATGAGGTGCAACGTTGTCAAATTCGGAGGGTTAGCTAAATATTTAGTATTTTCCATAAAATTTATTTGGAAGGGTGGTAACTAATGTTTCTAAATTTAGATTTAAATTTGGTGATTAAATTGTTTGTTGCTAAATTTTAATTTATGCATATTTTTTAACACATAGCGAGTTGCAATTAGCTAGTATTTGGCATAAAGTAGTAAAATTTAGTTGGAAATATGCACCAATAGGGAATCATTAAATGATTTTTTTGGGAAATGGTGAATTGATGAAGGGATTTGCATTGAATGAAAAATCAAAAGGTAACCTTCGCTACCACTGTAATTCCCAACCTAATAGCAGGCTTCATTTCCTGCAAGTTGAAAAATGAGTTATCATTGAAATATCAAAAGAAGAAAAAATGAGCTATTATTGAAATATCAAAAGAAGAAAAAATGAGCTATCATTGAAATATCAAAAGAAGAAAAATTGAGCTATTATTGCAATATCTATTAAAAAAAATCAACTCTTTAGGCTATCCAAATTACTCTACCAGGGCTAGAGACGCCTGGCTGGCAGTAGAGCTATGTTTGGGGGGAATTACGGAGATAACCTTGTCGGGGCTATGGATGCTTGACTGGAAAAAAGGCTCTATCCCTAGTTGGCTTTAGAGGATTACCATATTATTTAGTTCAATGTCAATGAATTGATTCTTTTCACTAAGTTTCCAAAAATCTAGAATTAATTAGAGCACACAAGGATGTTTCCTATGGAGTTTTACTTTTTATGCCAGAATCTAGGTAAAGGTGAAAGTTATTGTTTTAAAATATGTATAAATTATAATTTACAACTAGTGATTTAATTTCAAGTTTGGTTTAAATTTGGTTTTATTGGTTGCAAGTTGTTGTGTGGTCTCACAACATGCCCCAAGACTGTAAGACTTGGGAACCCAAGTAAAAAAAAATGATAACTCTTATGGCAGGAGCTAGCAAGTTGAAAAGATCACTGGAAGTGAAAAGTAATGAGAAATTTTTAATCAAAGAGTACTTTGTAATGTAAGTGTTTCGGGTATCATATATTGGGAACCAGAAACATTTGAAAGGAAAAAGGTGGTGCAAATACGAGCAGAGTGTTCCAGTCTGATATTTGGAGTCTGGTAAAGTGGAAGTTCTGGTAAAACTGAAGTACGGGGAAGGTCCATGGGTAAAGTTGAAAACTGGGTACCAGGTACTGGGAAACGAAATGATTTTTTTTTTAAATCTTAAGGTTACCTAATGATTCTGATAGTCTGGTAATCCAGTCTATGTAGAACATAATTATGCAAGGATTTATGATATGCTAGAAAGCGTGTTATTTATGATATTTATGTACTAACATTTGAATAATGGTTTTATTTACATGAGATGCTTACAAAATGTTTTCTTTAAAAGGGATTTAATGAGTGGAATTTGTGATTGCAGAGGATGCAAATTGTGATGCAAAGTTCGGGTATGGACGGTCAGACAAACTTGAATCATGGATATAATTATATCTAAGTCGAGTTGCATACTCTGGGAGGCTATAAGGCAGAGGGCTTTGAATCCACCAGAATGCTAGAGATCCTGGTATTGTACATGCGGTGGAGACAAATGTCAATCTTTGGGAGAGCCCATTCTCGAGAGTAGCAGACCCAGAACAAAACAGAGTGTGGGAACAAAGTGATAAAGAAATCATTCTGAATGTATGGGAAGTTCATGCACGCTATCTTGATTCGAAGTATCATCCTGGTGATGATTAAAGATTAAAGCCCAAAGAGCTTCAATGTGCAATTGGAGTTGACCTTCATTGACTTCGATTGCAATTCTCTTATCAGTCACTACATTCCACGTGCCTTGATGTGATTTGTCCCTTGGATTTCCTCTCATGTATTTGTCTTATCCTATCTATTCCTTGTGTTCTATAAAAGGCCATAGGATCTTTCTTTTCAAGATAAGTTCAGAATTTGTGAATGTCAAAAGAGCCAAAACTTCTTTAAGTTTTGTTCTTTTTTCTTGTTTTCTGAATCATTCTGGTGTAAAAATTTATATGCATGTAGACATTGATTAATATTAGATCCAATTAGATAGCTACCTATCTCATGAATCTTTTGTATCCAGTTTTGTTAGTTCAACTGAACAAGACCATGTGTTGCATCGTTTAAGGGTGCTTACATAATCTACTCGGTGTCCAAACTAAAACCCCTCTCTTTAAAAGCTCGTACCATTTTATATGTAGTTGTGAAGCAATCTGGTGAAGTATAAAGCGGTTTGCTTTGTTTTGGTTAATTCTTTGGGGCATGCATGGAGAATAACTAGGAGAAAATTTTATTTTTCAGTATTTTTTATGCTTTATTTTAGAATAGATGTTTAAATTTCTTGAAAATGTTACAAAAAATAAGTGAATGGATGGAATTTTATTGAAAATATTTCATTTTTCTATGAAATTGTTGAATGCTTAATGCTAAATCTACTTAAGTGATAGCAAAGAAATTGTTGATGTTCATGAAATATTATTTCAAATCTTTCAATTTCATGATATTTGTTCTTAAGTTCCAATTGAAAACTTAGTGTTTGATATATATGATTTCAAATAATCATATTCCTTTGAGATTAACAACAATACCACATTATACCCGAGAGCGAACCTAGTAAATCAAGATCCGATTACTGGAGACTTGGAATTGAACTGAGTCAATCTATTCATGTTAAAGTAGATTCCCCTTTTAGATTGTCTTTGTTCCATATCTTTCAAGAAGGATGGGCTCTTCACGGTTTATCTGTGAGGAATTTATTTGCCCTGTTGTTGCGAGTAAAATCGTCATCAACAAGTTCATTGTTAATATAAACTCGATTCATTGTATATGTTACCGTTTCACTGATAATGTGAAACCCGATTACATAATATTATGATATCATTTCACTGTTAATGTGAAACCCGATATCATTATCTTATGTTATCGTTTCTCTGTTAATATGAAACCATATTTCATTGTGATAAGTAATCATTTCACTGTAATGTGAACCTGATTTCATTGTGTTATGTCATTGTTCACTGTAATGTGAACCCAATCTCATTATGAGATGTTCTCATTTCACTGTGACTGTGAAACACAATTTAATGCTCATGGGAAGCCCGAACCCATTGGTTATGTGGCACCGAATTCATTGCTTATGAAAGGTCTGAAATCAAAGCTTAAAGGAAGATCAATTCTTTGTTAAGTGGAACCTGATTTCTTTATTTTTGTGAAGCCAGCTCTATGTCGTTAAGTGTCTTATTTTTGAAGAGTTGTGAAAACTCTTGGTGGGCCTATAGAATAAACACTTTAATGGTATTAAGGTTCTGAAACACTGCAAATGCAATATTTTCCAGTCGCTATATGCTAGAGTATAGTGTTGTTATTCGAGGATTATAAGAACGATCTTATAATTTTTTTGTCTAAACTTTCATGATAATGCTATCAATACTTCTAGAAATAGAATAATAATTATGGAATCAATAAAACTTCTTGCATGATTCAAGTTCTTTGTTTTTGGGAAATGGTTTTTTGGTAAAGATACTACTTTTTTTCTATACTTTACAAAATATGGAATTCGTAACAAACTGCCTGCAAAGGAAATGGATTTCTATTCTTATTTTAAAAGAATGTATACACATACTTATTACTGTAATGAAGGTCATATATGTGTATATACATAAACCAATTATGTATATACGCATACATGCGATATACCTTCTTTAAACAGTTTATTTATTTTCCTTAATTGAATATTATAAGTTTCATTCCATGTAGGAAGAAGTAAGGAAATAATTGTAATTTGTATGCTAATGCATGTGTGAATAAATTTGCATAAACATATCATTTAATTGATAGAAGTCGAACATGTTACAATGACTGATTTTCTGATACATAATGTACAAAAGCAGTAAATCTGGTTAGTTTACTTGGTATAAAACTATTGAATCCAAGTTAGCCAAAGTGAAACATACATAAATTATGTTTATAGAATGTTTTTGATTTTATAACATAAGAAGATTGGTTACAAAAACTTGTTCTAAATCTGATTGTATGTTTGAAAACTTATTGGTTGGAAGGGAAGGGTGTTTCCTTTTGTATGAATAAAGTTACATTCCGAGACGGGTGCTGAAAATGGATTAACAAAGAGTATAGGTTTTACTTTTTCCAAAATCTATCATTTTGTAGTTGTATACAACATATGCTTGGCCAAGCGTTGGTAGCCCATAACATTGAATGGACTAATTTTTATGATGTAACTCTCTGCCATTTCCTAACTATCACCAAAAATTTAGTATAGGTTGACTATACTTGATCCATGAGGATTCGAAGCATATTCAATCCACTAAACATTAGTCCTAATAGAGATCATTCAATTTAAACAAAGACAAGAAGCCATTAAAAATTGGCATAAAATACAAAAGCTTGAGAAACCTCTAATCTAAGACATTGAAACTTATCCTATTGGGGGAGTGGTGTCACATTGATGTGGAATGGTGACGCTTTCCCAATCTCGTGGATAAATGAGCCTATTCTGATCAATTCTATTAAAGAGAATCGACGAAATCGATGATAGATGTGGAATGGTGATGATTTCCCAATCTCAATGATAAATGAGCAGAGGAATATTCCCTTACAAGTGGGGGGGATTAAATTTAATTAGTAATTTGATAATTAAATAAGGTTTCAATTATGCAAATTAGGGGAATTACATGATATTCATTAAATAAAATGATTTAATGAAAAAAAGGGATGTGATATGATATTTAATTTTAATTAAATAAGAGGACTTAGGGATTTAGATTAAATAAATTGATGTATTTAATTTAGATAAGATGAAATGTTAGTATGAAAAGGGATGAATTAACCTGATTAAATTAATTAGGTTAATAGAAGAAAGTGATGCAATTAATTAAATAGCTAGGAAAATTTAATCAATTAAGTGAAAAGAGGATGGACTTTATGATGAAATGGTGTTAGTATACCTGATTTGAGTGCATGATATTATTCAAGACATTTTTAAGTGTCTACATTTTTACCCTCTTTGAAGTGAGGTACCTGTTATGTTGGTTCAAAGACTATTGCTTTTCGGATTAAAAATTGTTGCTTAAATAAAAAATAAAAAAAATATTGATTTTTGGATGCCCCAGCAGAAGGAATAAGCTGGTTCCCTGCCCCCTTGAGAAATCGGGTGGAAATTTTGAATTTTGGGTTGATTTCTCGACAAAGGTGTAATATAGGTTCAGGTGCTAAAACAAGCCCCAAGATGCCAAAAATGGCCTCAAAAATGCAAAAAATAGCTCAAAATAGGTTGCACAAGGTGGAAATAGGTAAAATTGATCAAAACCCTAGCTTCTAGCTCAAATTGGGTCAAAAAACCCTAATTTTTAGGCTTAAATATGTGGGAAGGGTGACATTTCCAATTCATTTGTGCAATAAGCCCTTAGAGATCTTTGTATTTTGAGCTCTGATACCTTGGCGAAATGGCTTACCATACACTCCCTCTTCATCTTTTGGATCGAGTTCGAGAGTACCAGCAGCGTGCAAATGCAGGACCCCAAGTATGTGATTTGAAACTTGTCTCGATTTTCGCTCTTAGGTGCAATTAATAGGGGGTCAAAGTTAGGTCTTTATTTGCATAATTGTAGAGCGATGTTTTTCCAGTGTCAGAAGCATCACTATTGATTTTATAGTGATGCACCCTCTGTTAAGCAGTGCACCCCAATTTTTTGGTTCAACGACGCATCTGATGAGGGAGTCGTTGGGGTAATATAGTGACACTTGGGATTTTTAAGTTCAACATCACTCAAAATCGGTGGGCGACGCACCTTGCAAATAGCGACACACCCCAATATTTAGATATAGCGATGTACCTTCATATAGATGCGCTATTGAGTGTAGCGATATGCCTCGCCAAAATGGTGATGCACCCCCAAAATTGTTACATCGACACATCACTGAAAGAGAGATGCTATTGATCTTAGTGATGCGTTTGATGTTTGGGATGCAAAGTCTCAAAGTTTGATTAGTTTTTTTGACTTTTTAGCAAATTGACGTTGTGTGTGTGATGCGTGTAGGAGGATCCTCCATTGTTGATGTCTTGAGAGCATCGATATGACATTTTGGTTGCAGTTAGGGACTTCGATGATGAGGATGTGGAGCGATTACGGAGGCTAGGGTTAGGCTTCATCACTTTCTTGCCTGAGATCAGGACCAATCTTGCTATGATGACCACGTTGATCGAGAGGTGGGAGAACGAGACCTCGTCATTTCACTTGCCCACTAGGGAGGCAACTGTCACACTGCAGGATGTGTGGCACATTTTATGATTGCTTATCCATGGATAGCATGTCATTTATGACCCAAATGTCGGTAGAGATGCATGTCTCTCTCTTCTACACAGATGATATATTGTTTTGATCAACTCCTAGATTGATCTGGATTTTTATCATGGTCGAGTGGATACCTTCAGATTGTTCGTTGCAGCCTTGATTTGTGCATTGTTGCTCCAGACCAATGGGGTAGAGGTTTCAGTCCCGGATGGGGTTTGGCATGGGAGGGTATGATCCAAAGAGACATTATGTATGCTTGGGGTTCAGTTCTCCTTACATCATTGTATCATGACATGCATGAGGTTGTCTACTGAAAGGGAAAGAGCATTGGAGTAGGGGTGACTCTGCTTCATATATGGGCATACGAGCATATTGCAGTGTTGAGGCCCTTGGTAGTTCTTTTAGACATTGATGCGGATGAGCCAATCGCATTCCAATACAAGGTGTCAATGTCATTGCAACACATGGGACCTATAGGTTTTCCATATTGGCATCGTGTCATTAATGACATGATGGTGTTCAGATGGAGGCTCTGGATACAACATCCAGTGTGGTATGACAATCGACAACAGCTAGATTTTTCTCAACAAACCCAATACATGCAGGGCAAAGAGCACACGATTATTGAGTGATACCTCCTAGACCACATTTCTCGGTAGTTTGGTGAGGTTCAGGATGTGCTAACTTAGGATTATACTGTAATGTTTTCCATATCTCAGAGAGAGGTTCAGTGGGGAGCCCAGATTGATCCCATTGTGGTGATCAATGATTTTAGATAGCTCATCCCACAGTTGTGGGAATATGATCAAGGCCTTCCAGATGCGGGGACTACCCCAACATATGATGTGTGGTTTAGGCCACCTACATGTCTGACAGATCTAGCGGGGGGATACCCCAGAGGCAGAGGCAGAGGTAGAGGTAGAGGCTAAGATAGAGGTCGTGATGGCGGCAGGGACGGAGGAAAGGATGGTGGTTGAGGCAGAGGCCAATAGGATCAAGAGCAGGACAGGGTCCAAGTGCCAAGTGATGGGCACCAGAAGTAGCCAGATCCGACATAGGTGCCAAGGCATCATGATGGGCACAATAGACAGGTTCTGGGGGCTCCACTGCCTCCTCCACTAGTATAGCCAGATACATCAACATAGGCACATATTGTAGCCATCATTGCACAGAGAGATCAGTTGCGATAGCAACTTCAGGATATGACGATGCAGAGAGATCAGGAGGTTCAGTTGCATCAACAACTAGATCTATAGTTAGCCCAAGAAATTGGGCAGAGATAGCAGTTGGAAGCAGTGACAGCTGCATCACAGGACCAGACTGTATTTGTTCGGTTGTATAGAGTAGTTACCGAGGCTATGTATTATCTATGCACTGCCACAGGGATGTTCCTTAGGCGATGAGGCAACCTAATTTTTCACAGCAGAGTGGAGCACCACCTAGAGCTGGGGATCAAACACCAGTTAGGGGTGAGTCGAGCAACCACCAGGGCTAGCCAATTTTGCAGACACTTTTTGTATTGTTTGCTTGATTATTTATACAGATATACATTCATGGGCTCATTTTTTATAGCCTCGTGCATATTGTATTTTTGATTGACACACATACACCAATTCAGATATTGTACCATGACAGTCACCATTTTTTATATATATATGAGATGATTTAGATTCAATGTGCATTTTTATTTATGTGTTATGTGATATTCGATGATGATCTATGATGCGATGTATATGCTATGGATGCACTTATTTTTCAATATCTTTTTATGAAATTTTATGTGATGGATGCTATGATATGCAAGTGTTATGCTTATGCAAATGATATGGATGCATTTCTTTTTGTGTACCTTGCTATGCAATTTATGAGATGATGATGTATGCTTATGGATGTTCATGATATGTATGCTTATGCAGATGTTCATACTTATGCTATGATAATGCAATGATTTAAGATGCTTAGAATAACAAATCTATATTATTCATCACAACTTAAATGATAATGATGTTGTAGTGAAATATGTTTTCTTTTATTATGATATATTGTGATGATGCAAGATGTATGCATTATGATACTTTTTGGATGCAGGATGGATGCATTGATGATTTTTTTGTTGACTACCATTATAATAGGTTAGCGTGGAAAGAAGATAGAAGAATAAAATGAATGATTTGACCATTGATTTTGATGATTTATTCAAAAATTCCAACAAGTCTATGATCCACCAAGACTTTATTAGATGCGGTGATGGAGAGAGGTGATGATAAATTTTCTCATATCTTGGGATTGGTATTTTTCATCATTTTTTATGTTTGATATAACACATAGACACACTGCATCAATTTATTGAGAACCAGGATGGTGTTGTATCTAGTGACATGGACTTTGACTCTACAAACAGAGAGGATAGTTCTTGCTCATATCTTGACATACAAAAACCTCATCGGAATGTAGTTTAGAAGTTCATAATATATTGGACCAAAGCATACACAATAGTCAACAATCTACTCCAAACAACCTCCCCATACACAACAAAGGAAGTATGCGCCAAGATTATTTTACAAGAATACCCACAAGCACAACAAATGAAAGATAATGATCGATGCCCAATTCCTTTCTCTCTAAATCATTTTGATAGACATCATCGAGAGGTCCTTGGAATGGGTCATTGAGATAAATCAAAAGAAAAGATCAAATACAAATAGTCAATGTTATTGATATCTCTTTCCAATTTATTTTAGCTAAGGTGATTTCTCATACTGATGTCCATCATAGGAAGGATGCATCCTAAACATGTTGATCAGATGGTTTGATTAGGATGAGGTTTATGATAAGCTGTTGATACAAACTTCACTGATTCGATTACCTATGACCTAGAATTTTAGATTTTGAGACTTAGGTTCTCACTTTATGACTTGCTACACTTGTTTTTTATTTGATTTACCAAAGGTTGAAGATGATGCTTGATTTATTATGGATGGAGGTTTATTGCAGGTGAAAGCGAAATGGGATGGGGTTTGGATTGTTGGAATGTTTCAATGTTTTTGACATTTTGAAAATGTTTTGATGTTGTTTTTAGTCTTTTGAGAGTTTATGTGAATGTTTATGTTTTGGATTTATTTGAGGTTGTTTAGGGTTTTCTAAGTTTTTCCAATGTTTTTATGTTTTCCAAGTTTTTTGAATGTTTAGGGATTTTTTGATTTTTGAATGTTTAAGGTTTTTTTGATATTTGGATGTTTTTGGTATTTTTCGAGCTTTCTGAATGTTTAGGATTTTCTATTTTTTGAATGTTTAAGGCTTTTTCAATATTTGAATGTTTAGGAATTTTCTGAACTTTGACCAAGAATCTAACCTAAAAGACTATCGTAGGGGCCTCGGGGGCTAATCAAATATTAGCCTTGCCTACATTATACATGCAAAAGCCTCGTAGTTTGACTTGACTTATTGATGATGAGAAATGAACAGTTTATGGAATGTCAGTTTATTATGACGGACTTCTAAAGACTGACCAAGGGTTTCTTGGGGGCACATCAATGATGGCCTTGCCTACATTCAAGCTTAGAGACTCATAGTTTGACATGGTATTGTTTTTGGATTTTTTATGTTAAACCTTTTTAGGCATTTTGATATGTTTTGGATGTTTTGGGTTTTTGACTTTACAAATTTTTGAATGTTTTTGGATTTTAGTTGTACAGGATTTTGATTTTGCAAGTGTTTTTGGATTTTGATGGGATTTTTATGAATGTTTTTGGGATTTTTGATGAGATTTGGAGGTAAACATACCTAGATCACAATGTTAATGTCATGCTGTGTCATATAAGACATGGATCAAGAGTTATTTGGAAACAAGAGTGTAATAACTTGTCCGTAGTGTCTAGCAATTCTTCATAATGCAATGGATAAGCAAGATAGGTAATGTATACACGAAGAGTTTGATAGATTTTTATCATGCTAGATATGGGCTATGGGACTTCACAAGATAAAATGGTAAAGAACCTATCAAAAAATTTCCATGAGTAGAGTTGAAGTATACACTAAATCTTTGTCAAGATCAAGATAAAGTGGAATATTTGGATGAATTTGTATTGGATGGATGGAGGGAACATTGGGTTTTTCATGGCAAGGATGAGATGCTTCTATCTCTGAGAAGGATCATATAGATGCTCGATTCTACTCATGACGCCTGTTTTCCAAGTTTTATCATAGTAATTTCGTGAAGTGCCACCATAGTGGTTATCACTAGAGGACGATTTTTATTTTTACTATTTTCTTGATTTTTTGGAAGTTTTACCCTCATGTTGAACTTGTTTGTTACCAAAATTTGCACCCGATTCTGAACTACACAAGTTTCAGCAATTTTGGTAAAACATTGGATTCACTTCTATGTGGAACAGTTGGAATGAAGTGAAACCTTCGGGTTCTAGGCCGGTTCCTAACTGGTAATATCACCTAAACTATAGACTTGATGGGAAAAGGGTAAGAATATGGTTGTATAAAACAAAAAATAGTGAAAATATGAAATGGAATGGGTGATACACCGAATTGATAAGAGCTATGGAATATTTCGAATTTCACTTGAATATTGATGATGAACATGAGATTACACATCAAGTTTTTGTAAGTTATGCATAAGTGTTTCACAAACAGGTTTGATTTACACACATTTTCAAGAAGGAAAGTAATTTCCACAAATTAAAATTCATGTGCAACTCTGTAAACACAGTTTGTAACCTGTATAATGCTACTTTTGCAAAGGAAGGCATGCAAACAAGAGATAAAGTTATAAGGAAATAGAAGAAATTCACAAAATAACTTGATCATTAACCTGAAAATGCACAACACTTTACAAGAACAAGAAGGTAATTTGAGTCATCAACAGTGGCCAAGGTAAACTCTGTATATTATGCTCCAAATGAGTTACAAAACTTGCAAAAATATGACAAGGGACTCTCAAAGTCACAAAGTCTCTATCTGCATATCCAGAACTACTTTATAAATGAGTTACAAAATGAGAATATATCAGTCTTCAACCAATCCCATCAAAATAGCTTTTAGAAACTTCTTGGGTCGTATGCCCCAATAAAGCCTAAAAAATAGGCCTCAAACTCCCTCCAAATTAACTCCAACACGTTGAAAAAATCAACCTTCATCAAGTACATGAAGAAAGCATACAAAACCTTCTCTTATATACCCTCCAAAGCTTTAAATTTAGCCAAAACAATATCCTATATCTTAGGCACATGTTGGCTAACTATTCCAACCTCCCTATACCCTTGGCATGTGATAAATTTTCATTTATATTTTCATAACTTGGTCATTTGACACATGCTCCATTTTATTTTTTTGCATTTAAAGATGATGCCTTAAATTTAAAGTGATTTATAAAATATCACTTTAAACTCAAACATTTACAATGTAGAATGAATGCAAAATTACAAGACTTCTACCTCCATGTATCAGACAAAGACATAAATGAAAGGAATTATCATCTCACTTTATGCCTAAATTATAAGGCAAAAATAAAAACCATGGAGTATTAGTTTGCATCATAACTTTGTTAAAAGATTTATGAAAATGCTATCGGCATTTTAGGGCATTGCAAACCCTAAGAACAAAATGAACATCAAAATGAAAACTCATTTCATTATTTGAAGCTTCTTGATAAAGCTATGCTGCCGCCAGACTAGGGTCTTTGGAGCTCGACCTGCAATCTCTAAAGCCTTCAATGGTGAAGCCACGCATGTATGACTCTTTTTGCAAAAGAAATACATTTCTCCTCTTCGTCTGTGTTTTATATGCTATTTTAAGCTCCATTATACAAAAAAATAGTGAAAATATTTAAATTTTTGTCATCTATATTCTTTTGCTTTGTGTTTTTTGCTCCATTCAAACTTCTTTTATGCAAAAGTGATGAAGATATTTGTTTTTCCGTATATTCTTCTTTCATTTTGCAAGTTGCGGGTTTCCTCATCTGTATCCAGCCGTGATTTTCACTAATGCTATAATCACCTTTAAAATGATAGGATCATGTAATATTATAAGATAAATGAGATTTTATGAGGGGCGCGGGTAGTTGAAATAGGAGCTGCCTTAGTCAACTTTTCTGGAAAAAAAACTGCTCTGTGAAAGAACATAGGATTGCTTTATGATTCAATGCAATTGCACAGTGGGGGTATGATTTAAAGTCTCAATGTATCTTCTATTCCTTCATGAATAATAAAACTCACGCCCTAGCTGTCTATACTTGATGCTTGCTGGGTATAAATGTAGGAAAACTCTCATGTTATTTCCTTTATACTCATGCTCTTTTTCTTTATTTTGACTACCTTAAAGGTTGTCCATGCCTAGATCTTTGAATTCACTGTCATAGATTTCATTCATAGTCCCAAGGCTATGATAGTTTATTTTTTTTCATCGTATATTATTCAGAATTACAGTCAAGAGGACTGTATTTCTAGACTTTAGCATCTTTTAACTGTCATTGTTCTACTAAAAATATACTGGATCTATTGTGATTCCATAATAAACAAGGATTTGTAGTTTCCTGCATAAGCATTTCATTTTGTTTCATATGATTTCCCATATCCTGTTGTACTAAAATTGCATTCCATAATACAAGACTATGAATATCTGCATGATGTCATTCCCTTGAGAAATCTGTAGCTAAAAACAAAACTTCACACATAACTGTCATATAATATATGTGAATGTAAATCTCTCATATGCAACTACTTTTGAACAAGTGTTAGTGTTCTGTAGAAACATAGGCAGACCTGTATTATATGAGGTATGTCATATCTAAGTTCTCTCCTTCTACTATCACACACATCTATCATGTGATTGAGTCATGCTTTTTTTTAAAAAAAATATCATCACACTATCATTACACAATTTGAGCATGTATTCCTTTTGTTCTTTTCATGATTCTGACTGTGCCCTGGACTATCCCTTGACTGTTATTAATTATGACTTTAACGACAAGAGTTGACATTGTCACTATCATTTAAAGCACTACTATGAAATAAGAGCATTGTTGTTTTTCCTAGATAGAAGTTTTGTCACCTATCTTGAATACTGTTCTGGGCTTTATATTGTGCAACTTGTCTCATAGCATTGGCTATCTCATATTCTTTTAACATTGAATTGGTTGCTATGTTAATAATTCTGCATCTTATAAGGATTGTTTCCTTACAAAGCTTTGAATGATCAGGCTGACTTTATGATCCTCCCACTAATTAAATGAGCAAAGGTTTATCATGATAACAAAGATATTGTTATTCCATGGTAAATTAATACCTCTGTTTTGTTTTATGACACTGCAAAATATTTTGTATTATGATTATGAGCTGGGCTCAACCCTCATGGGAGCCACATTTATCTCCACTCATATTTGATTATCTTGGTTCATGGGGTTTATAACCAAGGGGTTGTTTCAATGTGTCGATGGGGTTTTTGGAACCACTTTTTAAGGGTTTCCCTTGCGTGAGGGTGTTAAATTGCCCTTGTTTTCCTATTTGAGGCACTTGGTTCACATTACCTTGTGTAATGTTAGGCACAATTGTGGTATTTGTGGTGATGAATGAAGATGGTTGTGCTTGAAATGTTGAGGTTGTTGTGGCATCATGGAATGTAAGTTTTTTTCCAAATGTTGGTATACAACCTATGTTTTGGGGAAGATTGGTGTTTAATGGAATGGTCATGTTGTGAATACCCACAGTCGTGTTAGTTCCTAGACATGAAGTGAGACCAAGGTTGGTTCCTAGCCTAGTTGCAAGACTAGATGTTAAGGGTTGAATTGGCACAAGGGATGGAGTTGATTGAATCATAGATTGGGTTAAGCCTTGTGTCAAGGGTTGCACAACAAAAGATGGTGAAATTGGAGCTACATTTTCTAAGGCTTGGTGTTCTTGTTTGTACTCCATGATTTATTCCTTAGTAAGTCCAAATGGGTTGTTCGTGACGTCTTCTATCTCATATGGTCTTGATAGATTTGGGGGTTGTTGCGATGGGGTAACATGACTTCTTGGATCAAATTATTGAGGATTGGGATCACTTGAGGTGAATGTGACTTTGGTTTTCTCCATTATTCTCTTGTGTTGTGATCTTGTCATTACCATAAATTTTGGGTCACCCTGGGAGAGTTATATTGAGATTTGTAATGTTTGAACTCTCTAGTTGACTCAAATCTAGGTAGAAGGGACTCTTTGAGTTATTTTGGAGCAATGATGATAATGGGAGATGAAAAAGGTGAATGATATGAGGAATGATCTCTACAAATGTTTTGGGACAACACTTTTGACTTAAGTTTGATGGTTTGATGTTTGGATAAAGGATGTTTATGAACTTGAGAATCTTTAGGGTAGAATTGTGACCTTCAAGATAAATGAGTTCAAAGATGATAACTAACTTAACCAAATGCATGGAAAAGGATTCATTTCACATACAAAGTAGCTAAGTTAGGGTTTGGTAGGTTGATTGATGTCTAAGTCCAAAGTGTGTTGGTGTGTTTGAAATTCTTGCAAAGTTTGGTGAAGTGAATTTTGCATTTTGATAAAGAGATGGATGAAGGTGTTTGACCCAATGTTGACCTAAAGTGAAGCTTTATTTTCCAAGACCAAGGTGGTGAGAAAAATTCTATACCTCTAAAGTTTTCAAACCCTATGATCAAGGAGACGTTCTTGTGAAATGTGTAGATTTGGTTCATCCATGAAATAACGTTGAAAAAATATCCTTAGTGATTTATCTCGGTTACAGTACTGCCTTAAGATACATCTTCTAATATACTTTGAACTATGGTGTCTAAGTTTGAAATAGCGACATGTAGAACTTCTCTTGGGGATTTTGAATTTGTGAGAGATCATTTAGAAAAGTATAAGATCATGAAAAAAAGAGGATATTTATTGCCACACGAGTAGTGGTAATATTGGGCCTTCCATCCACAATATCAGCTTGTTCCTCTTCTTCATCTATGATGTATGTTGAATTTCTCCACTGTGTTGGTGTTTCCTTGGTTTCAAAAGTGAACCTTCTCAAACTACTAATTACATCGGTTTGTTCTCCTTCAATGAGTTCAAATTTGGTCGAATGATAGCAGGTGTAAGGTCAGGTTGTTCGACCGGAGCGATTGGACACCAAATGGTAATGTGGGGTTCAATTTGTCAATTTATCTTGCTTAAATGAGTTTCTTTTTGTAATAACCCATTCAAAATTATTACTTAATTAATATTATTGTAAATGACACATGAATATACTTCAAATTAAAAAGACATATCTAGAGGCTAAAGTCAATCATAGCTACACATGTCAATTTAAAATGAGTCAAAGATTCTTATATTCACTTCAAAAGTTGATTTACAATATCAAGTTTGACTTGGCTCCTAGGCCACAAAGTCATTACATTTTAAAACTTACATCAAGTAAAAAAATGATTTACATCAAGTTCTTAGACTATAATAGTCTTGTGAACAACTAAGATTCTCCTTGATGCTCACCTCCATTAGTGGATGAGAACATGGTTGAAGCTCTTTACCACCTAACCACGAAGCTTACGCTTCTGTAGAATTCTTTCGACTTGAAGAATGCCTGACCCTACACAAAAATTTTAGCAAGAGAACAATCTGTAAGGTGGAATCTAGTGCATTCACATACATCAACATGCAATTTCTATCTACAAGTTAGAAAGAAAGTGCAAGATCTATGCTAGGAATGGTAGAGAGTTAAATCATAGAGTTCATTCATACATACATAATAAACTATATTGTTTGGCCAAGCATAATAAGTGTATTGCAACAACATCAAATGATAGGTTATGGTAAGGAAAACCTATACTCTTTGAACTCCCTTTTGGCACTTGTCCCAAAAGATAACTTTCTACTATAACAACTATCTACCCTCTAGCAAAAATTGTCCATAGGTGCTCTAGTCAACTAAGGTAACATGGTTCTATTCAAGTATATAAAACATTCTTTCACAAATGTCTTCAAAATAAGAAATAAAATACTAAATTATACTCTAAACTAAAATAAAATTTATGATTCACAGAGTAATACAACAATCATTTGTATCTTTCTTATGACTATTTTCTACTTATCATCTTAAGCATTTTCCTTTTAAAATGTACTAAAAAAGAAGTTATGTCACAAGTATGTGTATGTTCATAGACGAAGTCTATGTGCATACACATATATGTCCCTACTTATGTTAAAGTTTGTGCATACATTTTGAAATAATCATTAATTCACATTCCAATCTTAAAATAGTATTCCATTTGATGTATCTTTGTCAAAAAAATAAGAAATCAGATCAAGTCTATGCTAACTGTTTCATACATATTGTTATTGCATTCTTCAACTGTGATATTCTATCATTGCTATTTTCATAAGAACATTAATTGTCTTAACATAACAAGTAATGCTTCCTACTAAATAGTCATAAAACTAGTTGTTTACATATCAACATTCATTGTTTGAACATAACAAGTATTGTTTCCTATGAAACAGACATAAAACAAGTTATTTACATATGGACATTCATTGTTTGAACAGGTCAAGTATTGTTTCCTACTAAACAGTCATAAAATGAGTTGTTTACATATGAACATTCATTGTTTGAACAAAACAAGTACTATTTCCTACTAAACAGTCATAAAACAAGTTGTTTACATATTAAATAGTTTATTGAGCAAGGATAACTTTCAACATAACAGTGTCATTTGCAAAAGAATAACCACTGTTTACATCAACATATTAATGTTTTAGACTAAACAGTTACACTTAAA
>VDFB02000015.1:13435797-13561150 GCA_007258455.2 Sequoia sempervirens | reverse complement strand
TTTTGATTATTGTATGTACTATATGATGTAAAATTTGAGTTGACTATGTGGCAATGAAGCCTAGTCAAACTATGTAACTTGACAATTTGAAATTTGGAAATGAATATAATTATTATTTTGGACATGTGTTATGATAGAAAATAGCTATTTGATTTATGTCTTTAATTTAATATTCATAATTCCATAATTGATTCATTGGTGTTAATTAAGAATGATACACTACATAAGGAGTTCATGGTTCTTCTTGTTCCTATGAGAGGACAAAGCAAACACAATTTGTCATTTGGATCATTGTTAGTCATCATATTTTTGGGAAGCTCTAAGACTATTGGATTGGTTGTTCTAATAGTGATGTGTATCATGTATTCCATCAAAATTCCCCTATTCCTTTTTCATCTTCATTGAGGAATTCTTTTATCATCTTCACTTGAGCTAAATGTATTTCCTAGTTATCATTGGATTCAACAAGGGTGGTAGGTGAGGGTTGGTCTATAAGAAAATTATTTATTAGGGTCCTCAAGGGCACCTTAGGGTTTGTTCATTGATTCATTGTCAAGTGAGTAAGCATATACATGACCATCTATTCCCTTAGGACTTAATTTGATTAGTTGGGGGAGTTAGAAGAGTAAAAGGCTTATTCGTAGGTGTCAAAGGAATGTACGATTCTCTCAAAGATGTGAGGGGATTGTAGGAATCACTTGGGGCATCATGAGAGTGTAAGAATCAATTTTGGATGTACTTCCTCAGAGGTTCAATGAGTGAATAGATATCCATGGCTATGGGATTTGCAAGATTTTTTTGGGAAAAAACTTTTATCTTGTCATTATCCTAGATGGGGTTTTACCTATTTCTAGGTTTGGAAGGTTTTTGGTTCTTGCATGAAGTACGATTCTTGATTCATTTTTTAAATCCTCTTCTTTTGCATCAACAAAGATGTTAGGGTCAAACCCTTGTATTGTATCAAAGGTGTTGATTAAGTTGATGGGTAAATATTGTGTAGGAGTCACCCACCTAATAGAAGGTTGTAGGAAAATCTCTGTGGGTAAATCAAGGCAAGCTCACCTTCCTTTCCATCCATAAAAATATCTATATCAAAACATATGCTTATTATGCAAATTTGATTCACCTTCTTGAAAGGGGAGGAAAAAAATTCATCTTTTTATATCAATTCTAGTATCTTTGCAATGGTCTTTGCTGAGATGATCAAGCCCTACCTAGAGGTTTCATCCTTTTTAAAGGTCTTATTTCCTTATTTGACGGTGGGTTTCATTGTCTTAGTGGTTGGATTCACAATGATGATTGAGATTTGGTAGGAAGTTTGGTCCCTCTTCCTTAGTTACATGGTTTGTAGAGTTGGTTTAGATATGATAGTCTTATTAGCACCAAGGTCATGGTTAATCTATTCCCAATTTTTATTTTTTTTGGCATCCACTTTGAGCATATTGAAGATTCCAGGTCTCCTTGGCAACATAGATCTTCCCTAAGCAAAGTAAATGAATCTTCTAAACTAGAGTTGAAGGGGTCACCTTCATTTTATGGATCTAGGATCTTCCCAATAGTAGTTTATACCATATATTCTTGTTTATCATGTAAAATGTGGCTTTGGGACCATCTTGGGTCCAACCAAGACATGAAGCATAATCTTCCCAATGGTTGTTGCTTTAAAATTATCGTAACTTTGTAGAGTGTCTTTATATGTTGTGATGTTGGTATGCCCACATTGTATTCTTTCTAAAAGAGAAAATGAGACAATTTTGACTATGGCCCCATTGTCAATGAGGGTTTTATTTATACTAGTATCATAGATCCATGTGTAAGTACAAGGTAGGATCTCCTCTTCTTGATAACTTAGTTTTGGCTAGCATTTGCTTGAGATAAAATAATAATCTTGGATCATGAAATTATGTGTTTAGAGGACTCAAGTTGAGGTCCACTTGATTGATCTCCTTTAGAGGTGGAGTGACGTGATTTAGATAATTTAGTCTAATTATAGATCCAATAAGGCTATATGATGTGATGGAGATTTCCTTAGAAGATCAATAAAGCAAATCTTTGCAAATGTCTCTGTAAGGCCCTCTATAAGCTTGTATGGATGGATGAGACTTGGTGTAGGGTCTATTGCTAAGACCACATGTCTATAGAATTCCCTTTCTAGGATTGTTTGGCTCTCTTGGACATCCTCATTTTGAACAAGTTCAATAAGTTCTAGCATTTTGGTTTCTCCTTTAATGCCCAACTATTTGAATGTGTTTGATTCCTTTCCTATAGGAGCAATGGTTGGTCTTGATGTGACTTGTTTGGAAGAATTAATTTGGTTGGAACCATTGCCACGTTGATGTGTTAGAATAGGATTTTGTAGATCTTTAAGTTTGAGTTTTGAAGGGTAGTTGGCCCTTGGAAATTATGGTTTGGGTTTCTTGGAGGGAGGATGACCTCGATACATGCAATCCCTATGATTTTTTCTCAATACATTATTGACACACGTGTGCTTATCCTCGAAGATCATAAAGTCTTCACTACATCAAGCTTCAATCTTCCAATGTTTACAAGCTTGACTAAATATTCATCATGTCCGAGGCTCTTAAGATTTAACCCTACTTTACAAATCTAAAATGTTCCATCTTTGTTAGTTTCACATATATATCTTCTTCATAAATCGCTTTTCCAAAAAATATTCGAAAAGGCCCTTCTACATTGCCTTCCATAAATTTTTTTCCTCTTCTAGCTTTGATTTTGAAATTTCCACCATTAATCTTCTCAAGTTTTCCTCAATTTGAGGAGTCTTTATTCAAACTCTTGACTCATGAACCCTAATTTTAGCCATGCTTAGTTGTCGCGCTACGGAACTTCACCTTCTTACTTGTTGAGGAATTTATCCGCCTTTTCAAGCTTTTTCCGTCCTTACAACTTTCATCTATTCCCTTGTTATTTTTCCATTAAAGCATAACTGATATTCTTCCTTCCTTTTTTTAAACATGTTGATCAACAGATAAAAATCTTCAGGAGCCTGCTGAGAAGTGACAAATTTCAGATGCCTGTGAAGGGGGATTGATTCCCTAAATGACAGAATACTGAAATTTCGATTCTTTCTTCTTTTATATTTATTTCGAATGACAATACTAAACAGAAAACTGAAAATCATTCACTGGAATATTGATATGTGGCGCCACGACCAAAAAGTTTTTTTGGCTTTTTTTAAATGGCCGACAAAAATGCTATTATCAGTTGGAAATCCTGTATGCAAACTGTAATCAAAGAAATAACCATTTTTATTAAAGTTTTGCTTTAATTATTCCACGACGTTGCTTCATTTTCAAGCGATTCAATGGGCTTGGCATATTAATTGGATTTTTTATTGAAAATAGCAGCCTCTATCTTTTAGGAATGCAAATTGTGAAATTGAGGTGGGGCTAGAAATTGCCCCTGCAGCTTAAGAATTTTTTTGCCACTTATCTATCACTTTAAATTTTAAATTCTTAAAAAAAAACAAAATATGAGAGAATTTTTATTTATTTATTAATTTTTATTAAAGTACTCCACTTCGTTCCTTGAATTTTGGAGCTCAAACTTTTAAGCAACTTTTAAGCTGAATTGCAAAATTGAATTCATGGGACCAACGGCTTTAAAATATTCCTAAAAAATCTCTGCAGCACCCACTGAAATTTTTTAGGAAGTCCCTCTCCATGGGACCTTACCCTTAGCTTGCAAATATTTGACCATATTTTCCATTTCTCATGTATGCTTTGATTTTTTTGAATTTTTTTTTAGCAATTCTATGGTGCTTATATTTTATTTTTCATGTTCTAATAGTTGTTATAGCATTTGTTGATTTAATGTCCAATATTTTTTAACAATATTAAATCAATAGTTGTGACTTTAAAGTTGTTAGTGTTGATGACAACTACCAATAATTGAATAATATGTATTCCTTAGATCTAAAAAGCAACAAATCATTTGATGCCATATCAACGCACCAATAAAACATGATTTAGTGCACAAGTATCAGTCTCATTTTTTAATGGACCTTTTTGGACACCTCAACAAAAAGTATGTTGATGTGGTATCATATTTGATGATGTGGTCTTGAAACCTTAGTTATAAACAATGGCATTGCCAAGCAAGCTACTGTAAAAAAATGAGATTTTTTCTTAAATTTCCATGTAGGATTTTGAGAAGTGCGAAGTTAGGATGCTCAACTACCAGATCCTCTCCCCTAACATTTTGTCATATCTGAAATTAAGATGGGCAATTATTGCGGCAAAGAAGTACAAATCTAAGTTGCTGCTTTTTTTTAGTTGTGATCCTAGAGCATTGAACAATTTTGGGACTAAAGTTTGTCTTGGTAGTCTCACCATCAATGCCAATTTTACTCTTGAGGAAATATATTTGGAGAGTTCTGGCCTTAATGTAATTCAATTGTCAACAACTCGTTGGCATTTGATTCCCTTAAGTTTTGAGTAATTGTAGTTGCCACGATAACTATTTCTATAATAGTTAGAACTATTGCCATTCTTAAGTGGTGGGGCATCTATGTCTATATCAATTATGGTGTTTATCTATATCTATATCAATCATGGTGTTTTGATTGTCCTTTAAAATTGTAGGCATCAAAGGTTTGTTAATGTTAGATCATATTATTTGTTTTCATTATTAATTGTGGTTTGGTTCATTTTGAGAGCCTTATCATATGATATGTAAGAGAGTTTTTAGATATCCTCTCATGTGTCTTATTTAAGAAATGTAGGAAAAGATTATAAAGTTTTGTGTGGTCCATGTTGGGTGCTCTTGTAGAAAAAAGTGTGCAAATGATTCATTAGGTTCTTATTTAATGCTTAGGGAAACTATTAATGTGTTCCAAAATCTAGCTCCCTACTAATCTATCTAATCTCCATATGCATTTTTGGCACCTTTCCAATCACTCATAAAATATAGCACTAGACATATTATCTAGGATTTATACCTAAATTTGTGATGTTTCTTTGTTTTGTTTAGGTTGTCCAAGGGTTGCTCTCCTAGGGTTTCCCATAGGTCATACTCCTAATCATTTGTGATCATGTCGTACTTGGCATAGATACATGTGATATTAGTAGCATCATCTCCATTTGTGGTAGATTTTATATGTGATGCTCTTCATTACACACTTCACTCTAGAGTTGCAAATCTTATTGATTGCCAAGCTTCTATCAACATATGTTGTGCCCATTAATTACATTACATATTTGTTCTCCATATGTTTAACTATTTCTCCTATCCTAAAATCTAATTACTACCTGGATCACATTCTTTGTGATGTGGTAAGGATGATCTTGATACATGAAATCCCTATGATTTTATCTCAATACAATCCTAATCCACTTGTGCTATCCTTGAAGTTCATAAAGTCTTCCTTATATCAAGCTTTTGTCTTCCAATATTTGCATGCTTTTCTTCATGTCTGAGGCTCTTAGGATTTTACTCTTCTTTGAAAATCTAAAGTGATCCATCTTAATTAACTTCACTTATGTCTTTTGAATACATGATCACTTCTCAAAAAATGTTTGAAAAGATCCTTATAGATTGTTCTCCATTGCCTTCCCTAAAAATGTCTTCTACACTAGTGAGGTGATATTATTTTCTTCTGCTAGCTTTAGTTTTGAAATTTCCACCATTAGGGGAGAGGACCCAGTACTTGAGCATGTTTCAATAGTTGCAATATTATTTGTTTATATCATGCCCAATATTTTTATCAATATTGGACCAAAAGTTGTGACTTTAAAGTTGTTAGAGTTGATGATGACTACCCATAATTAAACAAAATGTATTCCTTTGATCTAAAAAGCAACCAATCATATGATGCCACATCAACGCTCAATAAAACATGTTGTGAATGCACAAGTATTGGTCTCACTTTGTTTTTGGGTCTCACGTAGAATAATTAGACTAACTCTTTAGAAAAATTTTGTAATGAAGTTATGTGTCAATTAGGGAATGCTATTCTTTGGGTGCTTATTTCAAACCATACAAGGCCTTCAACCTGTAAATAAAATGTTATTTGGAAGGTACTTCAAAACCTTGTGGTTGAAAAACACAAACCTCTTCATCAATATAATCATTTAAAAATGCACTATTAACATCTGTTTGATAAATATTCCACCCATTTTGAGAAATTAAAGACAAGACTAATCTAATAGTATTCATTATTGTCAAGAAATTTTTTATGTGTAATTGATACCATCCTATTGAAAGTACTCTTTTGCAACCAATCTAGCCTTATATTTATTGATACTTCCTTTAGATTTATACGTAGTTTTATAAATCCATTTTGTACCTACAACTTTCTTACCAAGGGAAAATTCGACTAACTCCCAAGTGTCATTTTGTTCAATGGATGTCATTTCACTCTCCATTAATTCAACCCACTCTTCTTTTCTAATAGTTTCGATAAAATCTTCTAGCTTATTTGTCTACATAACGTGAGTCATAAGAGCATAGTTAACTTTTGTATGAGACCTTGTAGTCATCTTATAAAAAAAAATTGTGTCCAACATGAATGATGGAGGATGATTTATTTAAGTTCTTCTTTGATATTATCAATGACTTAATTATGAGAGTCTTCTTTTCCTACATCATTCACAAGGGGGTTAGATTTCTTAAAATCAATCACGATGTTCTTATCCTTTCAATCAAGAGTATATTGTGCTCTTTCATTAAATATGACATATCTACTTATGATTAATTTATTATGTATAGGATCATACTGTCATGTGTTCCCATAACATGCCGTTGTTATGGGAATAACATAGGGGATCATAAACTCAAACCAAGTGTCAAAGCCTTCACAATTGGAAGTAAGCAAGGAATAATACGATGTTGTTTCTTATGCAAAACTTTTTGTTGATTTCAGTAGTGTGTATTTTTTCCAATATTGGAAATACTGAGATTTTAAAGCTTTATGTCACTAGAGATGAAGCATAATTCAAATCTTCCCCTCTAAAGTGTTTGCTTGACACCCCATGTGAAAGAAAATATCTTTGTGCCATGTGTCATTTGATAATTGACTTGTTTTCTCTTTGTCCATGTGTTGTTTTGTAACCAACTCTTGCCATGTGCTCTATAAAAGGTAGAAAGTTGCTCTTTTATTAGGATCAAAATTTGTTGATACAATAGAACATAAATTGGAATTCCACCAATTTTTGTTTTGTTTTCTTTCATGTTTTTTTGTTCAATTCTATATTAGAGACTTGTATGTGTTAGGATTTTATAATGCCAAAGAAAATAAAGGTCACATACAATCATATAACATGTGTGATTGTTTATTGCTCATCTTACTGATATAATCAATTTGTTGCATCATTTTGGGTATATTTTGAACATGTCTCAGTGGTGAAAGATTCTCTTTCTTTAAAATCTTACACTATTTTATATGTAACTATGAAGCAATCTAGGGATATATGAAATACCACAGTTTATGCTTTCTTAGTGCATGCATGTGTAGTAACTAAGAGTCCTTAATTTCTTAGGCTTTATTTATCCTAATCTTGATCTTCTTATAGTTTTACTTTTGAAATTATTTGAATTAACAAAAATTTGGAAGTGATGTATGTATTATTTGTTAGGATTATTACATCACTGACTTGTCTAAGTGGAAGCAACTTTTGAATACCAACAAACCCCTTATATTTAACAACAATTTCATAATGAAGCTTGAGCGAACCTAGTATGTCAAGACTTGACATTCCTGAAACTTGGGATAGCCAAATTCCTTAACTTGGAAATTTGGTGATTCTTTCTAGTAGGTTTTGTTGTTCGAGTACAAAAATTGTATCTACATGTTGTTGTGTGTGTAACAACCACATCAACACATACAATATGTAAGATTTGTTTTCACAATAGTAACCAATAAAATGCATTTGAGTCTTTGTTCATCCAAATTTGTCCTTTTTTTCTCTAGGTATATATGTGTAAGCAACACAACCAAACACCTTCATATGAAAACATATGGTGTAAAAATAGACCAATTTTGTTTAAGATTCATTCCATGAACCACCTTTGTGGGACTCATATTCAACAAACAGACTAAAGCAGTGATGAGCTCTACCTTGATTTTTTATCTTGGCTATTTTCTTTCATAATGCTTCTATCCATTTCAATAATATTCTTATTCTTCTTTTTAGCAACTTCATTTTGTTGTGTAGTGAAGGAAGTCGTAAACCCTCTCTAAATCCCATGTTGTCTGCATAAATTGAAAAATACATTTGAACTATACTCACCCCCATTATTTAATCTAATGACCTTTATGTATTGACCACTTTAGTTTTCAACTAACTATTTGAACTCAACAAACTTATAAAAAAAAATGATTCATCACCCAAACAATAGATCCAAGTTTTATGAGAAAATTATCAATAAAAGTGAGAAAATACTTGGATTTATTTAGAGAGAATTGATATAGGACCACACAAATCAATATGAATAATTTCAAGAGGTTTTCTAGCCCTTCTATACAAACCAATTTGAAAATTGGCTCTATGTTGTTCTACCAAAAAGACATTCTCCACAAACTTCCCATTTATTCTTAATAAATGGAAATCCTTCAACCATATGTTTCTTCTTAAGTAAAATTAAAACAACCAAAATTTAAATGCACATACCTTTAATGTTATAGATATCTATCATGCAATTATGTTGTGCTCAAGACTCGATTACTTGAAGAAAATAAAAGGGGAACATGCAATCACCTATCATGCATGCTTGTGCAACCACTACATGTCTCTGTGACTTGTCTTTGATTATACATTCATTCCTATAAAAGTAACTTGATAATTATGTTCAAGCTTTTGACCAATTAAAATTATATTCTTTTTAGAATAGGAACTAAAAAAGTGTTAGAAATATGGTTAATTTTAGCATGCTCATTAGTTACTTCAATTATTCATTTTCCTTTAGTCTTATGTGATGTATTATCTCCAAATACAACATTAGTATTATGTTTTTCTTCTATATCAATAAATAGATTCTCATTAGAAGTCATATGTGAAGATCAACCATAATCAATATACCATAAATTATCTTCATTGGAACTTGTATTTAAAAATAAATATAAATTTTGTGTATCTTCTACAGTGATATGAGTAAATTACTTATGCTAACATTTAAACTCATAATGGTCAAATTTATTACAATTAAAATATTGGATTTCTTTCATCTCTAGTTGTATTCCTACTTCTACCTTCGCCTATACCTTTTTATTTGTTACTTCTTCCTTAGAAACTAGAACCTTTTCCTTAATCATAAACCCAACCTCTAAAATCACCTCTATTATTATTTTTAGGATGATAGTCATTGGCATGTTTAGATTTGTGTTATCCAGGTTATAAAAAGTATTCCTTTTACCTCTTATATTTGCCTTAAATGCATATTCCTATTCTAAATTTTCTTCACTATTTTTCATTTATTCTTCCATAATTTAATAGAATGCCACTTAATTCATTAATTTCCATCATTTTGAGATATTTTGAGATTAAGATTGTATAAGCAAAATTATCAAAATTTGGATTCAAACTTCTTAAATTTTTATCAATCACATGTTGATTACTCAAATTATCACCTAGAATTATCATTTGATTTATCGTCCCTTCACATATGTGAGAGATTCATTAACTAATTCATTTGGACTCATATTAACATTTTCAAAACTATTTCTTAACATTTATATTTGTATTGCATGAGCACCTTGATATGCATTTATAATAATATTCCATGCTCGTCTTTTATGTACAACACCATTTATCCTAGGAAAGATTGATTGACCTAGTGTGCCCTAAATTACAAACAAAACTTCAATTTTTTTTGTTTATTTTTATTAAGTTCTTGTTTCTATTGGCTATTTAACAAATTAGTATCATTAGGTTCTTCATACCTCCTACTAACAATTTTCCACAAATCCTTGTATTTTAACAAATTTTACATATGTGTACTCTAGTAAGAAAAATTGGTCCCATAAAAAATAGGATTGAATAGCCTTGATGTTCTTAGCATATATTTTTCATCTAAAAAAATGTAACAAAAACTTTGCAAAATGAAGATGTTTTCAACTTACAATCCTCTAAAAATGACACAATTTCATAAATTTCAACATACTCTTTTACTAAAACTAAAAGTGAAAAAAATATTTTTCCTAGCATTCATTATATCAATCAAAGGGGAATTTTTTATTCCAATAAGGGAGTTCATTATCCTATAGAGAATAAGATCTAATACATTACATGAACCACACAGACATTGTGACATATTAAAAGGAGAGAATGCATATTTTTCTTCTATATTAGAAGTTTCAATAATAAATTGGTATGGTGTTAATTTTTGTAATGAGATTACATTAGTGGTGACCATAACAATTAGATAAGGCATCAATAAGCCATCTACACCATGGGATATTCATGTAGGTTCATCCTCATTGTGAAGCATGTCACAAGTCAAAATAGAACTATTAATCTTAGAGTTTGAATAATAAATAGATAGGAGACACATGCAATCTAAATTTTGAATAATAAATCAATTCAAAGCATGAGACTAGGGAAATACACATTCAAGAGACAAATATAATAGTGATGGAGCTATTAGGTCCCAAAACCACTACTCCACTTCCTAGAACAAACTTTCACTTTCAAGGCTAGGGTTTTTGTCATGAAAATAAGACTTTCTCATCCATAAACCATGTTGGGTTGAAGGTCAACTCTATGAGAGTGGATTATTTCTCCTATGCGTTGAGCTCATCTTAGACTCAAGAGAGTGGCAAGATGAAACATATAATTTTGATTATAATGTTCCCCTGAATCTTAGAAAACTACCATGAAGATACATTACAAATATTATTCTTACACTATTACAAATTATATCCCTTCATTTTCAGCTCAAACAAGCACAATTTGATGCCCTAGAACAATTTTAGACTCAAATTAACCAGAAAATTAGCTTAGGAACCAACCTATAATATGTCAAATGAACATATATTTATAGAACCCTTTTGTGACCAAATATGATTTGGAATATGATTCTCGAATATATGTAATCTATATAGCATGATACTCAAGCCGATATCCATAAAATCTACTACAAATGGCATCCTGAAGTACCCTTGAAAACTAAAAATGTGTCCAAAACCAACCACTACATTAAAATGGAATGGTAATCATCTCAATAGTCTTAAATACATTTAGATCAATGCCCTTATGATGAACAACGGTTTCTAGGTTCCAACATGTCAAATATGGCAATTATAGGAGATTGAGATGCATTGATGGTGTCAAGTCATTTGGGAGGGTAGGTGGGAGTCACAGTGGAAATAGGTGGGAGTTTTGAACTATCAAGGGTTAGAGTAACATATACCACATTCCAAGGATAGGAGTGTTAGGGAATCAAGGAATCAGGGGTGATAGGGAAGTCATGCTAGAGGATATGTGAGATGGGGGAAATTTGAAAGGGGAAATCTAATAGGAACAAGGCATCATGATGTTAAGATTGAGGTTTCAGGATGTGGCTTAACTTGATATTGAGTTAAGGAAATGATCGAAAACCCAATTTTGATGTTAAGAAGAGTTGAGGATTCTAGCGGATGCAAAGGACTTAAACTTTTAACAGACTTTTAGGCTTCAAGGATTGATAATACCAAAAGAATGGTACAAGGGGATGGGAGACTCTGACAAAACAACACTAAGATGAAATTTTAATAGGGACTTAAGTGGATTGATAGGATCAGTAGGGAAGGTATGAAGTATGGACAACCCCAAAAATTTGAAAGGTCGAAAAATACATTAAACACAAAATAAAACACTAAAAAAAACCTAGACTTAGAATATTTATGGATTTTTGTATATTTTGATAGTTAGGGGACCCATTTAGGATGTCTCATATCAATTATAAATAATGGGTCAAAAATGGCTAGGACACACAAAATGGAAGGGACTTGAGAAAAATGACACTTCATATTTGAGTTCCAATAGTCCAACAAAGTGCAATGTATAATGTGGGGTTCTTTAAGGAAAAGGATTATGTTCCTATAAAATTAAAAAAAGGGAAACCTCAAATAAATACAAAAACTTTGACCACTAATTGTTGATATTGTTGAGGGGGTTTTGAGAAAATTATCTTTGTTAATTTAGTTGTGGATCTATTAAAACTCTAGACATGTAGTCTAACAAAGATGAGCATATATCAAGTATGGAAGTACTTGAATCATTCATGGGATGATGATGACAATAACAAAGAAGATAAGTTTATAAAAGGAGAAATGGAGGGCGAGAGTTGTGAAGAGGGATTTTTAGATGAAAATGAGGACAATGATAGATCTACCAGCTTGTTGATGTTCCTCATTCCAAGCATCCACAAGATCAAGTGTGTGTCAAATGTCTAACTAAAAGTCTTAAAGATAGATAACAATAACAATTTCAATGAATGTAAAATCACTAATACAAGAGGAGAGGTTTAAAGTAATGAGGTTAATCGGTATGGAGCATCCTCTATAAAAGGTCTAGATGAACTAGAAGGTGCAATTAAAATAGGGAACCTTTTTATTAGGAGCTTACCATTTTCTATGTGCTTATGGGTTTTACTTGCTTTTAGAAGTTTCTTTAAGGGATTTTGAAAATCTAGAAAGTCAATATTTCTCTATGATTGATGCATTTAGGAGAAACTGGAAAGACTCGAGATATAATCAAATGTGTGTTTTATTAAATTTAATGCATCAATAACATTTGATATGTGCATTGTGCAAGGTGAGGCCAATATGAAACATCTATGGAGGCTCCATCCAAATTCTAAACCTACAATAATTGATTGAAGGATTTTTTATCTAAAAGAAGTTGTGGAGAAGCATCAATCATGATTGTTATTCAAGTTTGATTAATATCATTAGATTTAATTAGTTTTTAATTTCTATTAGATAAATATGATACTGCTATTATTGATTTCAAAATCCTATTTATGCTAAAAAAAGACATTTTGATCACTAAGAATGAAGACTACAAAAAATGTGATTTACTAAAAATGGAAAAATTTGATAAGAATGAAGATAATGAACAAGAAACACAACTAACCAACAAAATGAACGAGTCAAGACCAAGTTTCTTATACTTGAAATGATTTAGGACTAGGATGAAAAATGTGATTGTGGGCCTGATATGGTAATAGTCAAGTTGGTAAGGGGATGAAATTTTTAAGAGACGGTCTCATGGAAAGTGTGCAAGACACTTGGGAAGTCTACACTGGTTTTGTGACATTCATCTACAAGTCTAATTTTAACTATAATTTAATGTAAACATAAAATATGAAAAAAAATTCAAAGTGATCCTTCACATTCTAATGTAATTTATCATGTGTGAGTCTTGAAGGGGATGATTGCTAGTATTCCACATCCAATGTGCATATATATGCACTTTTGTAACTTATTTTAAAGGGTTGGGAACCCTTGGAAATTCAAATTTGAATACACTATGCTAATTTTTACTCCATTTATTTGGGATCTCATGTTATGATGTTTTCAAATTCCTAATATATTTTCCTTATATGATTCTATGCATTTAATTCATCTAATGTTCAATGGATTTAACATATGTCTACACCACTAATGCCTCACTAGTAGAGAGGTATTTTGTGTTCTTATTATATATATATATATATGTATGTATGTATGTATGTATGTATGTATGTATGTATGTATGTGTCAGTGTCAATGCGAGGATTGTCGGTATGGGTTGAATTACGCTTGATCCATGAAGAATTGAAGCATAACAGAGCCACCAATACTCGAATCTCAACAAGATCGATCAAATAAGATTAAAACCAAACATTTTATCAAAACCTAACATACTAAAATATGAAAGCTATCAAAACATCTACTCTAATCCATTCAAAATTTATCTTGTTGTGGAATTGGTGTCATGTTGATGTGGACTAATGACCCTTTCCCAATCTCGTGATAGTGAGCTTGTCTCAATTGATTCTATGGATGAGAATTGATGAAATTGTGGTGTTTGATGTATGAAAACCTAAATTATGCACAAAATGAACATGATGCAAGCTAAGTTACCATGATTTTATGCTACAAATGATCTAATTATGCAATTTCTAAGCTAATACTAAGCTAATCTAAGCTAATTTAAGCTAAAATGATGCTAAAAGATGAAAGCCCTAATTTATTTACAAACTAGGATGGATGCATGGAAGCCATTAATGAAAGCTTGAAGCTAATATGCAATGAAAAATGAACTAAAACAAGCTAAAAAAGTGAGCAAAAGATGAGTGAGTATGTGAGAAAATTTAATAGCATAAGTTTGCAATAAAAGATGGATCCATTTGTCTCCAAATAGTGATCTGTTTATAGGAGAGCAAATGAGGAATGGATGGTTGAGATCAAAAAGCTTAATCAACAGTTTAAGATGAAGAGGATGAAAGGCATGGATCATGGATTCTCATCAATGAATGAGAATGCAAGATGAAAGTTAATCAAAGGCTCACACTTCCCTCAAACAAACACACTTTTGACCTACTCACACAAGTCAAAGGTAACTTGCTCAAAAGGTTAAAGGTTAAATTGCATTTGAAGCTAAGTGAGTTGATTAGAGGAGAGAGAATATTCCATTAGGGTGAGGAAAAAGGTTAATTTTACAAATTAAAACAAAAATTTAATTGCGCAAAAAGGATAAAGAATATTCCATGGGAATATTCCCTTTGATTAGAGGAATAATTAGTTTAATTGCTAATTAAACAAGGTTTAATTTATGCAATCAGGGAATTAGAAGAATTAAGAGTAATAAATAGGGGAGGGGTGATGAAATGATATTTAATTAAATAAGATAGGGTTATTTAATTAAATAAGATGACCTAGGAGATTAAATTAAATATTTTGATTTATTTAATTTAATTAGATGAAGTGTTAGTGTGAAAAGAGATGAATTAACCCAGTTTAATTAATTAGGCCAAATGGATGAAAATGATGCAATTAATTAATTAGCTAGGCTAATTGAATTAATTAAGTGAAAAGAGGATGAATAAAGAGGAAACAATGTTAATAAATCCGATTCGAGTGTATGACATTGATTAGGACATTTTTCAGTGTCTACAATGTGTATGTATGTATGTATGTATGTATATATTATACATATATTATATATATGTATGTATTATATTATACATATATTATATATATATATATATATTATATGTATATATATATATATATATATATACACACACTAAAATTTAACAACACTCATGTGCATGATTCTCAGTTCCTTTGAAGATCACATTGTCTCATGTGTATTATGAGTAATAGGTCTTCCTTTTGTACCCATTTAAAGAGAAAACATAGGTCAGGTGGGCTAGCTCTTGGCCAACATTTTCATCATCATAGATCATGAATGCTCTTGAAGCCAAAGTTTTGAGAACTCCAAATTTTTGGCTCGAGTGATGGTGAGAGGACAAGTGAAGGTACAAGTCTATTACAATTTGACTTTTATGACCTTAGAATAGTCCTATTATAGTTATATAATAGTCCTAATTTAATTTTCTTTTCAATAAGACTTATCTTAGTCCTATATTAGTCCTCATCCATTTATAGTCTTAAAATATTGTTATCTTACCTTTCAGGTTCATAATAGACATTTTGTCTATTTTTCATTTAATTTTATCTTCTATGTCATTAGAATTATTTAGTATTGCAATAGTCCTTTCATGGTCTTAGTTTAATCTTTTAGTCTTTTTATTTTATATTTTTTGTCTTATTTTTTAGTCTTTCTTAATTCATCTTATTGTTGCAACTTAATTTCCTCTAATTGTTTCACTATCCTTTAATTTCCTCTTGTGTTGCTATACTTTTTTAATATTAATATTATTTAATTTGTAAATTGTTCCATCCTAATATTTGATCTCTCCTAATACCCTGGTCTATATTGCTTCCTACCAATGTATTCCATTTTCCTCTCCTTTCCTTTAACCCTTTGTATCCTAATTTTTTGCTTTTCGGTCTTCTATCCCTCACCTACTCGTCAACCTTTTATATTTCCAAGTCTACTAGTTTATCTTTCACTATTCTCTCTATCTTCATTACATCCTGATGATGGATCATGGAGTATGATCCAAAACGTTGATGTAAAAATCTAAACATAGTTTTAATCCAAAAAAATTTACTCACTATTGTCATGAACTGTGGAAACGCCATGCATTTAATAGTCTCATTTAAATTGTTTAGAATGTAAGGGGTGAATGATATGGATATTTTTGAGAATCTATCACTTAGAAAATGTGACCTGTACTAGAAACTTGAGACTCTAACTAAGATGAAAATCAAAGAAGGGTAAAACATTGACAATTGATAGTATGTAGTAGATAGAATGAATTGCATGTTTTTTCATTTTTAATGCATGATGTATATATGTATTTTTTGGTTTTCATATATCATATTTATTAAGGTGAAAAGTATTGATGATTTCACCAAATTCCTTCCAAGGCACATGGAAGGTAGGCTCTATTCTTGGCATTTTCCTTCACTAGATATGGTCCTTCCTAATTCTCGTGATATTTTCTCTTATTTTGATCTTTTTATTCTTTAAACTCTCTTTCCAAGGAATTTAGGTCCTCTCTTTTTATCCCTCGAAGGCTTAGATTTCATAGTATGCATCAACATAAAAAATGCTTGACACTGAAACTTTGTTCAATAAGCATGTTCCTCATCAATCAATACGATATTCAATGGATCAAAATCCTATTTGAGGTGCATATGAATGTCAACGCAATCCTTAATCGATTATAAAAATTAATGTAACTCATAAGGAGTTCATGGTTCTTCTTGTTCCTATGAGAGGACAAAGCAAGCACAATTTGTCATTCGACTCATTGTGCAAGTCCATACAATAGTCATCATATTTTTGGGAATCTCTAAGACTATTAGACTGGTTATTCTAATAGTGATGTGTATCATGTATTCCATCAAAATTCCCCTATTCCTTTTTCATCTTCATTGAGGAATTTTTTATCATCTTCACTTGAACTAAATGTATTTCCTAGATATCATTGGATTCAACAAGGGTGGCAAGTGAGGGTTGGTCTATAAGAAAATTCTTTATTAGGGTACCTTAGGGTTTGTTCATTGATTCATTGTCAAGTGAGTAAGCATATTCATGACCATCTATTCCCTTAGGACTTAATTTGATTAGTTGGGGGAGTTAGAGGAGTATAAGGCTCATTCGTAGGTGTTAAAGGCATGTAGGATTCTCTCAAAGTTGTGAGGGGATTTTAGGACTCACTTGGGGCATCATGATAGTGTAAGAATCACTTTTGGATGTACTCCTCAAAGGTTCAATGAGTTAATAGATATCCATGGCTATGGGATTTGCAAGATTTTTTTGGGAAAAAACCTTTGTCTTGTCATTATCCTAGATGGGACCTCGCCTATTTCTAGGTTTGGAAGGGTTTTGGTTCTTGCATGAATTATGATTCTTGATTCATTTTCTAAATCCTCTTCTTTTGCATCAACAAAGATGTTAGGGTTAAACCCTTGTATTGTATCAAAGGTGTTGATTACGTTGATGGGGAAATATTGTGTAGGAATCACCCACCTAATAGAAGGTGGTAGGACAATCTCACTTGTTTGTGGGCATATCAAAGCAAGCTCACCTTCCTTTGCATCCATAAAAATATCTATATCAAAATATATGCTTATTATGCAAATGTGATTCACCTTCTTGAAAGGGAAGGAAAAAATTTCATCTTTTTCTAGCAATTCTAGTATCTTTGTAATAGTCTTTGTTGAGATGATCAAGCCCTACCTAGAGGTTTCATCCTTTTTAAAGGTCTTATTTCCTTATTTGATCGTGGGTTTCATTTTCTTAGTGGTTGGATTCACAATGATGATTGAGATTTGGTAGGCAATTTGGTCCTTCTTCCTTAGTTGCATGGTTTGTAGAGATGGTTTAGATATGATAGTATTGTTAGCACCAAGATCATGGTTAATCTATTCCCAATTTTTTTTTTTGGCATCCACTTTGAGCATATTGAAGATTCCAGGTCTCCTTGGCAACATAGATCTTCCCTAAGCAAAGTAAATGAATCTTCTAAAATAGAGTTGAAGTGATCACCTTCATTTTATGGATCTAGGATCTTCCCAATATAAGTAGTTTATACCATATATTCTTGTCTATCATGTAAAATGTGGTTGGGACCATAGTGGGTCCAACCAAGACATAAAGCATAATCTTCCCAATGGTTGTTGGTTTTTAGTAACTTTGTAGAGTGTCTTTATATGTTGTGATGGTATGCCCACATCGTATTCTTTCTAAAAGAGAAAATGAGATAATTTTGACTATGGACCCATTGTCAATGAGGGTTTTCTTTATACTGGTATCATAGATCCATGTGTAAGTACAAGGTAGGATCTCCTCTTCTTGATAACTTAGTGTTGGCTAGCATTTGCTTCAGATGAAATAATAATCTTGGATCATGAAATTATGTGTTTAGAGGACTCAAGTTGAGGTCCACTTGATTGATCTTCTCCTTTAGAGGTGGAGTGACGTGATTTAGATAATTTAGTCTAATTACAGGTCCAATAAGGCTATATGATGTGATGGAGATTTCCTTAGAAGATCAATAAAGAAGATCTTTGCAAATGTTTTCATGAGGTCCTCTATAAGCTTGTATGGATGGATGAGACTTGGTGTAGGGTCTATTGCTAAGACCACATGTCTATAGAATTCCCTTTCTAGGATTATTTGGCTCTCTTGGACATCCTCATTTTGAACAAGTTCAATAAGTTCTATCATTTTGGTTTCTCCTTTAGTGCCCAACTATTTGAATGTGTTTGATTCCTTTGCTATGGGAGCAATGGTTAGTCTTGATGTGACTTGTTTGGAAGAATTAATTTGGTTGGAACCATTGCCAGGTTGATGTGTTCGAATAGGATTTTGTAGATCTTTAAGTTTGAGTTTTGAAGGGTAGTTGACCCTTGGGAATTATGGTTTGGGTTTCTTGGAGGGAGGATGACCTCGATACATGAAATCCCTGTGATTTTTTCTCAATACATTCTTGACACACTTGTGCTTGTCCTCAAAGATCATAAAGTCTTCACTACACCAAGCTTCAATCTTCCAATGTTTATAAGCTTGACTAAATATTCATCATGTCCGAGGCTCTGAAGATTTTACCCTACTTTACAAATCTAAAACGGTCTATCTTTGTTAGCTTCACATATATATCTTCTGCATAAATCACTTTTCCAAAACATATTCGAAAAGGCCCTTCTATGTTGTTCTCCATTGCCTTCCATATAAATTTTTCCTCTTCTAGCTTTGGTTTTGAAATTTCCACCATTAATCTTCTCAAGTTTTCCTCAATTTGAGGAGTCTTTATTCAAAATCTTAAGTCATGAATCCTAATTTTACCCATGCTTAGTTCTCGCGCTACAAAACTTCACCTTCTTAGGGGAGAGGACTCAGTAGTTGTGCACCCTAACTTCGCGCTTCTAATTATCCTACGTGGAAATTTCAAATCACTCCCAATTTTTTACAGCAACTTACTTGGCAATCCCTTGCTTATAACTAAGGTTTCAGGGTCACATCATCTAATATGATGCCACATCAACATGCTTTTTGTCAAGGTGTCCAAAAAGGCCCAAAAAAAAACTGAGACCAATACTAGTGCATTCACAGCATGTTTTATTGAGCGCTGATGTGGAATCACATCATTGGTTGCTTTTTAAATCAAAGGAATACATTTTGTTTAATTATGGGTAGTCATCATCAACACTAACAACTTTAAAATCACAACTATTGATCCAATATTGATAAAAATATTGAACATTATATAAACAATTACTATCACAACTATTGAAACATGCTCAGGTACTCGATCCTCTCCCCTACTAGCTGACAAATTTATCCTCTTTTCAAGCTTTTTCCCTCATTACAACTTCCCTTGTTATTTCTCCATTAAAGCATAACTGATATTCTTCCTTCCTGGTTTAACATGTTGATCAACAGATAAAAATCTTCGAGAGCCTGCTGTGAAGTGACAAATTTCAGATGCCTGTGAAGGGGGATTGATTCCCTAAATGACAGAATACTGAAATTTCGATTCTTTCTTCTTTTATATTTATTTCCCCGACAATACTAAACGGAAAACTGAAAATCATTCACTGGAATATTGATATGTGGCGCCACGACCAAAACGATTTTTTGGTTTTTTTTTAATGGCTGATAAAAATGCTATTATCAGTTGGAAATCCTGTATGCAGACTGTAATCAAAGAAATGACCATTTTTATTAAAGTTTTGCTTTAATTATTCCACGACGTTGCTTCATTTTCAAGCGATTCATTGGGCTTGGCATATTAGCTTGCAAATATTTGACCATATTTTCCGTTTCTTCTGTCCTCCTGGCAATGCTTGGATTTTTTTAATTTTTTTTAGCAATTCTACAGTGTTTATATTTTATTTTTGTATGTTCTAATAGTTGTTATAGTATTTGTTAATTTAATGTCCAATATTTTTAACAATATTAAATCAATAGTTGTGACTTTAAAGTTGTTAGTGTTGATGATAACTACCAATAATTGAATAATATCTATTTTTTAGATCTAAAAAGCAACAAATCATGTGATGCCACATCAACCTACCAATAAAACATGATTTAGTGCACAAGTATTGGTCTCACTTTTTTAATGGACCTTTTTGGACACCTCAACAAAAAGTATGCTGATGTGGTATTATATTTGATGATGTGGTCTTGAAACCTTAGTTATAAGCAGGGGCGTTGCCAAGCAAGCTGCTGTAAAAAAATGAGATTTTTTTGAAATGTCTATGTAGGATTTTGAGAAGCGCGAAGTTATGGTGCTCAATTAACAGATCCTCTCCCCTAACATTTTCTCATATCTGAAATTAACATGGGCAATTATTGCGACAAAGAAGTACAAATCTAAGTTGCTTCTTTTTTTAGTTGTGATCCTAGAGCATTGAACAATTTTGGGCCTAAGGTTTGTCTTGGTAGTCTCACCATCAATGCCTATTTTACTCTTGAGGGAATAAATTTGGAGAGTTTCGATCTTAATATAATCCAATTGTCAATAGTTCATTGGCATTTGATTCTCTTAAGTTTTGAGTAATTGTAGCTGCCACGATAGCTATTTCTATAATAGTTAGAGAACTATTGCCATTCTTAGGTGGTGGGGCATCTATGTCTATATCAATCATGGTGTTTATCTATGTCTATATCAATCATGGTGTTTTGATTGTGCTTTAAAATTGTAGGAATTTTCTTTAAAGGTTTATTGATGTTAGATCATATTATTTGTTTCCGTTATTAATTGTGGTTTGGTTCATTTTGAGAGCCTTATCATATGATATGTAAGAGAGTTTTTAGATATCCTCTCATGTGTCTTATTTAAGAAATGTAGGAAAAGATTGCAAAGTTTTTGTGTGGTCCATGTTGGGTGCTCTTGTAGAAAAAAGTGTGCAAATGATTCATTAGGTTCTCATTTAATGCTTAGGGAAACTATTAATGTGTTCCAAAATCTAGCTCCCTACTAATCTATCTAATCTCCATATGTATTTTTGGCACCTTTCCAATCACTCATAAAATATAGCACTAGACATATTATCAAGGATTTGTACCTAAATTTGTGATGTTTCTTTTTTTGGTTTAGGTTGTGCAAAGGTTGCTCTCCTAGGGTTTCCCATAGGTCATACTCCTAATCATTTGTGATGATGTTGTACTTGGCATTGATACATGTGATAGTAGCAGCATCATCTCCATTTGTGGTAGATTTTATATGTGATGCTCTTCATTACATACTTCACTCTTGAGTTGCAAATCTTATTAATTGCCAAGCTTCTATCAACATATGTTGTGCCCATTAATTACATTACATACTTGTTCTCCATATTTTTAGCTATTTCTCCTGTCCCAAAATCTAATTACTACCTGGATCACATTCTTTGTGATGTGGTAAGGATGATCTTGATACATGAAATCCCTATAGTTTTCTCTCAATACAATCTTGATCCACTTGTGCTTATCCTTGAAGTTCATAAAGTCTTTCTTATATCAAGCTTTTGTCTTCCAATGTTTGCATGCTTTTCATCATATCTAGGCTCTTCGAATTTTACTCTACTTTGAAAATTTAAAGTGATCCATCTTAATTAACTTCACTTATGTCTTTTGCATACATGATCACTTCTCAAAAAATGTTTGAAAAGATCCTTATAGATTGTTCTCCATTGCCTTCCCTAAAAATGTCTTCTACACTAGTGAGGTGATATTCTTTTCCTCTGCTAGCTTTAGTTTTGAAATTTCCACCATTAATCTTATGAAGTTTTCCTCGATTGACAAGTCTCTATTCAAACTGTTAACTCATGTCCCTCAAACTAGCCGCTTAGTCCGCACTCTCCTCAACTTCACCTTTCTCACTTTTTAACTTATTTGGTGAATTTATCCTCCCACTCGGTCTCCTTTTGTAGCTGTTTCCTTCCTTGTGCTGACATAACCACTTAGCTATTATAACTCTCATATATCCTTTGGTTATTTTTTTATTAAAACATGACGGATATTCTTCCTTCCTATGGGGTTTAACATGTTGATTCCTTAATCAAAAACATGTTCATTAACAGATAAAGTCTTCAAGATTCTACTGTGAAATGACAAAGTTCGGATGCCCGCGATGGGGAATTGATTCCCTAAATGTCAGAATACTGAAATTTCGATTCTTTCTTCTTTTATATTTATTTTGTATGCTGAAAATCATCCACTTGAATATTGATATGCGGGACGAGGAGCAAAAAAATCTTTGGGCTTATTTTTTCAAGTGATTCGTTGGGCTTGCCACAGCTTGCAAATATTTGATCATATTTTCCGTTTCTTCTGTCCTCCTGGTAACGCTAATCTTATTGATCAATTTGTTTGCAATTATTCGGCGCTCATATTCTGCCAATTTTCTTTTTTGATAGACATATACTGCACACGGTAGCATTTTCTCGTATCTGAAATTAACATGGGCAACTCTTGCAGCCAAAAGGTACAAATCTAAGCTTTTTCCTTTCTTGCATTTAAAGTTGTGATCTTAGAGCATTGAACACTTTTGGGCATAAAGTTTGTCTCTGTAGTCTCACCACCAATGCCTATTTTATTGTGAAGGAATATATTTGGAGAGTCATTTTGGCCCTAATGTAGTTCAGTTGGCTGTCAAGTAGTTTTGTCATAACAGCTGATAATCTTGTCAGAAATTCATGATAGTTCCAATTTTCTGATTATGACATGCAGATACATGCATTAGCTTTATTTCTGTAAATCTTTGAAATAAAAGCTTATTAGAGGCAATACTTCACCATCTATTCAAAAGTTACCTTTTAATTATTTGAGCTTTTTTACTTGCTCTGATTTGCGTCCTCATATAATTGACTTACCTATAGTTTTAAAACTCGACGAGTTACTCGCAACTCATGATTCAGATGCCTTGGCGAGGGATTCACCCAATAATCACTGCTGAGTTATTGTTAATACTCGCTGAGTTTTGCTGAGTACTCTCCAAAATCTGTCCAGCTAGCAGAAATGCATTTTTCTTTCACATGTTTTTCTACTGCGGTGGATTTGGACAATTTTCCTAGCTATGCAAGAATTATATTAATTTCTGACCTTTATAACACTATTTTGTTGTTATTTCAGTTTATTTTATTTATTATGTATTTTTTTAAATATGCTGAGATTTTGCTGAATCTCTAGTGCGTGTCAAAATTTGGGCCTGCTGAGTTTTTTGTTGAGTTTGAGTTTTTAAATTGTGGTATTTGCATTTTTTTTTAGCTTGCTTGTTTTGTCTGGTTCATTTGCAGGATCAAGAAGATTATTACAAATACCTTAGATTTATGTTAAAACTCGTCTGTTAGGCATGTGAACTGTGAATCCTATTAAATTGTAGGATCTTAATAACATCCACATAACTGTTTCTAAGAACACAAATTCTATGTTAGACAATTATTCAATTTTCTCACAATTGAATCCAATGTTGTTTAGCGTGAGTTCACCGAAGACACTGATATTGAAGAGAAGACAAGTTCTCATGGAAACGTACATATTATCGCTTCCAAACAGGAGTGGGATGCAAAACTTTCTGAGGCAACAACCAATGGAAAGATTGTAAGTTTCTTCAGTTTCCTTTGAATATGTGGGAACGAGATCTATGATTTCCTATTGTTGTGATGGTTTATTTCTTCAGGTTCATAAATTTTGGGCTACTACCAATTAAATAATGGTCTGGAGAAATGCAATCTAGTGTCCTTTAACAAATGAAGACTATTATAAGAAGATAACGTTGGTCTTCAACATCAGTGGTTATATCGTATAACACATTTTCTATTCAATATAAGGTTTCTGTTTTTCTGCTAAAATCATTTCCAAAACAGGGATTATTTAACACTTTTAATTAATCTGGGTCCTACTTTAATATTGAAGCTAAAAATAACTTATGAGCAAATGGTACCAGTTTCTTCCCAAATAGCTTAATTGTAATTTTCTGGAGGAATCTATCAAAGTACCTATTTGTTTTAATTTCACCTTTTCTAGATATCAAAGTCAATCGGTATCATTTTGTCAGAGATACCTCTCTTTTTTTTCATTTTTTCAAATAGTCATATTGATTAGTTCAATTGTTCTTACACAAGTAACCTTTTTTTTCAGGTTGTAGTGGATTTCACTGCAGTATGGTGTGGTCCCTGCCAAATGATGGCTCCTTTTTATGCTCAGATTTCTGAGAAATATACACAACTGCTGTTCCTCAAAGTGGACGTTGATAAAATGGCTGTAAGATGATTCATTTCCAGGGAATCTGTAGTTTTATAAAGTTTGCTGGCTGTTTTTTGATTTTTCTGGTCCAACTTTTGAAAGAACATTTGTCTCTTTTTTCTTTTCAATTTGGAGATAAGAAAATTCTGAAGACCATTTTGTATTTCACCCAATTTTGCATGTTTCTATTTCTATAGTCAGGGCAATCCGACAAAGAAACACAACATTAACTTATGCCGAATAACCTTACGTTTTGTTCTTTGGGTAACTGTAACTAAAAGCACAGAAAACTTAAGAGTGGTCTAATTCTTCTAAAAGATATCTTTTATACATTTGTCTTGTCACGTTTGACCTCTCACTCCTTTGTGGGAAAGAAATTGATAACCCTAGAGCATACAGAACTTCAGATTAATATGCTATTATCACATTATTGTTGCAGATATAAAAAAGCTATATGCATTGAGTTAACTTTTACATTGATATGCATTGGCTTATAAATCCTTTGGTTTTCCATACAAAAACTTCTCCACCCAACTAACCACCACAAAACTAACAATTATTTATTATATTTAATTGCCTAATGTATATTTACCATATTAAAATGCAATATTCTAACATCCCCCCTATTACATCCGAACCACATATTTGTCAGAAGCTTCTCTTTGAAAATAGTTCTTGAATCAGGTAGAACTCCATGAAGTTACCTCGTAATGGTTGTAAAAGTGTAGCTCCTAAGCCGAATTCTTGAGTTCTTGGACTCCACCTCCTCAAACTCTTGAATTATGAATCTCCCATTATTGGACAACCATCCATGTTGATGTACATCCACTGTGCTCCATCAAATTGTCTCATGACCCTCCAAGGATATGATTTCAGAGATCCAAAAACTTCTGAACTATTGGGATAGCCATCCATACTAAACTTCATCTATGATAGATCCCTGCTTGTCCTCAAAATGTGGATTTCCATACTCAATTCTTGGACAACCATCCATGTTGATGTAGCTCCTAAGCTGAATTCTTGACTTCTTGGACTCCACCTCCTCAAACTCCTAAATTATGAATCTCCCAAATTATTGGACAACCATCCATGTTGATGTACATCCACAATGCTCCATCAAGTTGTCTCATGACCCTCTAAGGATATAATTCTAGAGATCCAAAAACTCTTGAACTATCGGGATAGCCATCCATAGTAAGCTTCATCTATGCTAGATCCTTGCTTGTCTTCAAAATGTGTTCCTCAAGCAATCTAAATAGTATAGATCATACCAATCTTAAGATTATTACACCAGTCTCACACAATTGTTGTAGATATAAAAAACCTATATGATATATTATTTCTACCTGGTTAGCTTTTATATTGATATGCATTGGCTTATATAGCTTGTGGTTCCCCGTACAAAAATTTCTCCACCCAATTAATCATTGATAAACAGTGCAGATAAATAAATACAAAACCAGATTTATGATTGCAAATGAAACACCACGCATATACACAGAAAACACAGAGATTACGTGGTTCACCGTAATGGCTAAATCCACAGGAAAAGCAGGGGAAACCTTTGTTTATTAATTATGTTCATCCAGTTACATCTACAGCAGCAAGCAAGCAATTATTTTATACATTATCCAGACACGTTTTTGTATTTGAAAAGTCTCCACAAAAAGGAAAGCCAAGAGACCACTGATGGAGGGAAAACTGAGGAGTTGAAAAGCCTATAACCGTTGGACTTCATTATCCAACAATCTCCCACTTGAAGTCCAACCACTGCTGCAATGAAAGTCGCTCAAAGATGTTCCCCCACTTTTCTAGACTTATTGTCACATCTTGACAATGCCGAGAGAAGCCCTGCAAAAGTTGAGCTTCTCCCTTGAAACTATGTTCGTCAATGCATCAGCTGGATTCACCTTTGTATGTATCTTTTCAACTTTCAGTTTGCCCTCTTCAAGAACACTTTGGATGAAATGACACCTCAGCTTAATATGCTTTGTTCAACTATGAAATGCTGCATTCTTGGCCAAATGAATAGCACTATTGCTATCACAAAAGAGAGTAAAAACATGCTGTTTGCATCTCAATTCACCCAATAAACGCTGCAACCATATCATTTCCTTAGCACCTTCAGTGAGAGCAATGTGTTTGGCTTCAATAGTTGAGAGTGCAACAACTTGTTGCAATCTAGAAACCCAATTGATCGCTGCCCCAACAAATGTAAAAACATAACTAGTAGTTGATCTTCGTTTTTCCAAATCATTGGCCATATCGGAATTGACGAAACCTTGCAGCTGTGCATCTTTTCCTCCAAAGCACAAAACATAATCTGAAGTACCCTTCAAATACCGTAAAATCCACTTAACAGCTTGCCAATGAGTTTTACCTGGATTGCTCATATATCTACTCACTACTCCCATTGCATAAGCAATGTCGGGTTTAGTGCATACCATCGCATACATGAGGCTCCCAACAAGGGATGAGTACATAATTCCTTTCATGTATTCTTGGTCTTCTTGTGTCTTCGGACACATCTCGGAGGATAAACAAAAATGATCAGCAAGTGGTGTGCTTATAGCCTTAACACTCTTCATGTTAAATCTGTCCAAGACCTTATCAATGTATTTTTCTTGTGACAATCTGATCTCTCTTTTCTGTCTATCCTGATTATTGTCATACCAAGAATCCTCTTTGCTGCTCCCAAATCCTTCATTGCAAACTTGTGAGCTAATTGTTGTTTTAGATTACTAACAACACTCATACTAGTGCCAGTTACTAGCATATTGTCAACATATAACAGCAATAAAACAAACTCACCATTGTCCAATACTTTGTCATGTCCCCGCCAAAATAGTAATCAACTCCCAATAATAAATAAAGTGATCCCAGCAACTCCTTGATTGCCATCTTCCTTAGGCCGTCCCTTATTGCCACTGTGAGGAAATCAAAAGAAATCAGGTTTATTCAGGCCAACTCCTTTCAACCTTGGCCGACTACATCATAAAATAATTTAAAAATGTTTATATAATTGGTGCCCAAGTTTGTAATGATATAAGGTAGAGATCAGGTCTTTAGAGCAGCGATTAATATTATCAATGAATGAGAGAGCAGCGATTATCTTATGCAGCAATTTATTGAAGGTAGCAATTAAGACTTTAGGCAGCGATTATATAAATAAAGGCAGATATAATTTATTAAAAGCAATTATTAAAGAAGGCAGTGATTGATGCTAAGACAGATTTGTTAACTAAAGGCACATCCATTCAAATAATGTCTCCTTTCTAAGAGATGCATCATTTCACTTAGACATGGAGACATATAAGGAAAATCAAATCATTTGCAAAGGACATCAATGAATGAATGAAATGAGTTTGAATAAAGCAGCAAATTGGGAAGAAGAAATAAATTATAAGAGATCTATTGGATTAAGTATTATTGCAAGAATATATCTGGACAGTAAGTTTATATATATATATATATACGATCATGCAATAATGATACTTGCAGCAATTATCAATCCTTATTAGTAATTATTCATTTGATTTAATCTATTTGTTTCTCTTTAAGCAGTCATGTGTAAGGTTGGCAAGGAAACATGTTAGGGAAGGGTGGTATAAGTTCTCTCAGTGTAAGTATGCCAACCCTAAGTTGGATGGGATTGTCTTGGTTGGATGTTCTCTCCACTTGGGGCCAAGGGGGGTATGAGCATGCCCTTGGGCTTACTTGAGGAATAATGTATAGGTTCTCACAACGTGAGTATGCCAACCCTAAGTTGGATGGGATTGTCTCGGTTGGATGTTCCATCCACTTGGGGCCAAGGGGGCTATGAGCATGCCCCTGGGCTTACTTGTGATGAATAGTTTGCGTTTCTGTCCGATCCCTACCATGATTGGTTATTGGAAAGAGTCTATAGATTGGATTCAAGCTTAAATTGTTATCCATTATTTCATAAATAGTAATAGTTCATTTATTCTTAAATTCAATATCTATTATATAATTTACTATGGAACATTATTTGTAAAACAATTTTATGTTGTGTAATTGTCCCTTAAGACAAATTCAGGCATACTCCAAGCAGGGGACATTACAATTGGTATCAAAGCCTTAATCCTACCAAAGTGTGGGACAAACCGACTTTAATCACCATTTAACTAGGATTAACTATTGAGCCCTCTTCTTAAGTAGGCCAACAATGCATTTCTATATACGTGTCTTTCACATGTATGCTTCATGTCTTACATGTATTTATATGTATGCTTCGTGTCTTACGTGTATTTATATGTATGCTTTGTGTCTTACGTGCATTTATTTGTGTGCTTCGAGTCTTACGTGTATTTATATGAATTCTTCATGTATTAAGTGTATTCATGTGTTTGCTTCATGCTTGATGTGTCTTCAACAGCACCAGCAAATTAACTTATTTAAAATTAAAATTATTATTAGTCTCCAAATGCAGCAATAAAGAGTTGTAACTATTGAGGTGAAAGGTTGTGACTCTTCAAATGTGAAATGTCTTGACCCTTCAAATATGAAAGACTACAACTCCCTCAACAATGAGATATAAAAGAGGAATCATTTCTTTGTGAAGAAATCATCAATAGGAAATAAAATTATTATAAAGGGTGGTGATTCCTTCAAGAAATATATATAAAGGATGATTTAATTCATTGACATTTAATAAGCAATCATCACTCACCTATCCATCAGAAATGAAGCAATCATTACTCATCTATCCTTCAAGAAATCAAGCAATCAAACTATCAAAAGCTTTCCCAAGGAACAAGCAATCATAATGACTCAACATAGTTAATGATAAAATCTAATGATATAACTTGACTTCTAATTCTCAAATGGAAATCCACACATTACCATCACTAGTTGTCACAAAAATTTAGGCATAACCAAGATACAAAGATGGATTAAGATTATCTTATTTTCAAACTTCTAGATATAACTGCACCAAGATATCTTGACCTAGGATGGTCGACCTTTTAAAATCCAAACAATAACATTAAAGCCCAAAAAATTCCAAATAATCTACAATGACCTACCCATAACACCCCATTTGGAACATCATAGAGTGAATTATTATGAGCATGCCTAGTCGGAATTAGGAAATAATAATAAAAATCTAAATTCAACTAAGCTCTTCCAAAACAACATTTTGAGAGAATGCAATGAAGGCACTCAATTCTTTAGGAACCTACAAATAACCGATTTTTGACTCTTAGAGAGAGCTTAGGAGAAATTTTGGAAAGAACCATGGACACTATGAATTGAAGTTTGTGTTTTGAGATTTATTGAAGGATATATTCATCAAGCTTCATTGAGGTAGGAACACCTCTTTTCTAATAAAGAGTAATTTATTCTATTCATTTTGGACAAGATCATAACACACATCCATATCACATATGATTGAAACAATGGCGATACATGGATCTACTTGTAATTTATAAAATTGATCTTGTAGATTGTGGACCAAGTTCACTTCTATATTTGATATCTAGAGTAGATCATTTCATCCTAGGGTCTTATTCTCCTAAGTCATCCTTCTTGATTAGAGTAGCTCTACATTTATGATTAAAAATCAAGGACATCAATATTAGGCATACATGTGTCTTCAATAAATTTGATACAAATCAAGTTACACCCAAATTTGATACATAAGTCTATTTTAAGTTACATTGTGGGACCATAACCCACAAATCCCAGGATCATTTTCACCTCTTAAACTGTGGAAAAAAATTGATATTGCTTACATGAATCAGGTGAAATAAAACAATACCTTCCCAAGATACAAAAATAATCTTTGTATTAAACATGAGGATATGTCAACTTTTACAAGAGGATTTACAATCTCCAGTTGGTTTGGAAGATTGGACAAGAATTGGATATTAGTCCTCCTATTGTTTGTTGTGAATGCTAGATGTTTATACATCTTCCATTTTATTGGATCAATCTGATAATGTTGTACTTAAGTATTATCTAGAAAATATGTACTTAAAAGGTTATAACATATGAGTCAACGACAAGAGAATATATGTTCGAAGATGTTTTAGGCTATTTTGCATTACATCCTCAAACAAACTCACTTCAAAACTTGGTTTGAATGTTTATGTGAAATGAAGTATACTTTATCTAAGGGAAATTGTCATTTGAGTGTATAGAGGGGATACGACCTGCAGTAAAAGACTCCTAGATCCTTTACTCAAATGAAAATTGAGCTTGCACCAAGGAGTAAGATTTTGATATTCACAACATTCCCATTATCCATCATGATTTTGGATTTCAACAAGGGGTAATGAAGAATTTATATCATTGCCTAGAATCTTGTGGTAATGAAATGAGAGAAAACTTGTCTTAAATAACAACTCTTTCCAATTTCCAACTCTTGATTATGTTGTTGAGAGTTATTGACAAAAACATATCCTAGTTCAAAATTGCAACTTGAGGTAATATCAGAGTTGTACAGCAGAAGCTAATTACATCCCAAGGAAGAGTTAAGGATTACTAATCTCCAAGCGTTGGTTTGGGACCCTTACAAAAGATTCGGTTTACAAGATTAAAAACCATCATTGCTTGAGGACAAGCAATATTGGGAAGGGCGGATTGTCATGTCTTCGCCAAAATAGTAATCAACTCCCAATAATGAATAAAAAGATCACAACAACTCCTTGATCGCCATCTTCCTTAGGCCGACCCTTATTGCCACTATGAGGAAATCAAAAGAAATCAAATTTATTCAGGCCGACTCCTTTCAACGTTGTTTGACTACATCAAAAAATAATTTAAAAATGTTTATATAATTAGTGCCCAAGTTTGTAATGACATAAGGTAGCGATTAGGTCTTTAGAGCAGCAATTAATATTATCAATGAATGAGAGAGCAGCGATTATCTTATGCAGCGATTTATTGAAGGTAGCAATTAAGACTTTAGGCAGCGATTCATATAAATAAAGGCAAATATAATTTATTAAAAGCAATTATTAAAGAAGGCAGCAATTGATGCTAAGACAGATTTGTTAACTAGAGGCACATCCATTCAAAGAGTGTCTCCTTTATAAGAGATGCATCATTTCACTTAGACATGGAGATATATAAGGAAAATCATTATTTGCAAAGGACATCAATGAATGAATGAAATGAGTTTGAATAAAACAACAAATTGGGAAGAAGAAATAAATTATAAGAGATCTATTGGATTAAGTATTATTGCAAGAATATATTTGGACAGTAAGTGATTATTGGAAGATTGAAAGTAATACATACATACATACATATATTATATATATTATATACGATCATGCAATAATGATGCTTGCAGCAATTACCAATCCTTATTAGTAATTATTCATTTGATTTAATCTATTTGTTTCTCTTTAAGCAGTCATGTGTAAGGTTGGAAAGGAAACATGTTAGGGTAGGGTGGTATAAGTTCTCACAGTGTAAGTACACCAACCCTAAGTTGGATGGGATTGTCTTGGTTGGATGTTCCGTCCACTTGGGGCCAAGGGGGGTATGAGCACGCCCTTGGGCTTACTTGAGGAATAATTTATAGGTTCTCACAACGTAAGTACACCAACCCTAAGTTGGATGGTATTGTCTTGGTTCGATGTTTCTTCCACTTGGGGCCAAGGGGGGTATGAGCATGCCCTTGGGACTACTTGTTAGGAATAGTTTTTCTAGCGCCCTATCATGCCTTTCTCCCTGATCCCTACCATGATTGGTTATTGGAAAGAGTCTATAGATTGGATTCAAGTTTAAGTTGTTATCCATTATTTCATAAATGTTAACAGTTTATTTATTCTTAAATTCAATATCTATTATATAATTTACTGTGTTACACGGGAATGTGTCCCCCACCCCAAAAGCCATTGGCCCCGTCCCCAACCATCCTCGGGACGGGGGGACGCAAAGGGGACGGTCCCCTGCTGTCCCCGAATCAAGCAAATTTGAAGGAAATGGCAGGAAACATTTCCATCCGATTGGGGACGGTTCGCCGTCCCCAGTACGGATTGGGGACGTTGGAAACGTCCCTCATCGTACTGGGGATGGCTAACCATCCCCTCCAGACTGGGAGCTTTCTAAAGGCTGAAAACATTAAAAAAACTTGATTTTTTAAAAAAATATTTCACCTTTAAGAGCTTTAAGGAAATTCAAACTTTGGATTCACATATGCATCCAAGACACAATTCTTGGTTTTTGAAAGATGCAATGATTAAAAAAATTGGCATGCTGCTAGGTTCTACTATGACATCTGCAGGTCTCACACACCTGTGCCACTCCAAATCTGTACCTTGTGTTAGGTTTTTCGCTGTCATCATCGTAGATTTATTCCTCATCTTCGAACAAGTGCATCCCACAAGACAAAACTTGGATGTTAATGGAATAAAGCCAACTTCTTCCATAGGGCATTCAACAATTCAGGCATTTGCAGAGAAACTACCCCTCCAACTACTCAATTTAAATCTATTGAAACTAAATATTAGATCTAGTTTCTCAAACATCTAACAGTGACCACCCAAGCCGCTCAAATTTCCAAAAGAGCATTCAAGCCCTTTTGAAGTAGGACAACCGACTAACCATATTCTCTCTATTTCAAACAAATGTTCAAAGATGCAATTTATGTTGGTCCATCATTTCAACCCTTGGAAAACATAAACTACACACTAGGCTCCTTGATAAAGAGTACTCTAAGTTGAATATGATGATGGAGGACATGAGGCAGACTTGATTGAGGACAAGCTGCTATATTATCATGGATGGGTGGATTGATATTAGACATTGGTAATTCATCAACATGATAGTCACATGTGTAGAGGGATCTTATATTTTTTAGAGCCATTTATTAACATATCTCTCTCTCTTTCCCTCTCTTTGGCTATAATATATTAATAAATTTTGAAAAAATCATATATATATGTATTTTGTATGTCGCCATCCCCTACTGTCCCCTAAAAATGGCCCCTTAGGAAATGTCCCAGAAACACGTCCCCAGCCGTCCCCTCGGTTTCGTCCCCGAAACGCCGTTGAACATAGATAATTTACTATGGAACATTATTTGTAAAATTCTTTTATGTCGTGTAATTGTTGCTTAAGACAAATTCAAACATTCTCCAAGTAGGGGACATTACATACTTTGTAATAGACACATGGATCAGATTCACACCTGGTGAAGTGTTGCTCAACCATGAAGGAATCAAACTTGAGATTCCACTGTTGTGGAGGTTGTTTGAGACCATACAAGAATCTCCTCAATTTGCAAAATAAATTCTCTTGCCCTTCTTTTTCAAAACCTTTAATTTGCTCCATATACAACTTTTCTTGTTGTTGCCTATAAGACCTAACTGAACTATAGTTACAAAGACAGGTAATTAACTATCAATTCAGCTGAAGAGAAACTACTTGAACAATTATGCCTAACATTTCCGAATAGATAAATTCCAACCTTTTAAAGGAAAATTTAAGAATTCTTCTAACTAACTTATGTAAACGAAATTACAATTGAAAAATAACAGCTTCCATATCATTTTCAGCTGAAAATAACATAAAACTAACTAAATAATTGTACAATGAACTGGAAGGTAACATCATAAATAACTAAATTTACTTTTTCATGCTATATTAAAAATTCAGAATAAATAATTTAGGAAGAGAATAGCGTTCAAAAAAATACAGTTGGAAAGCCGATAAGCTGACATGACTTGTCTTCAAGGGGGAAAAGAAAACATCACCAAGGGCTTTACCGCCCAACCGAAGACCTACTGGTCTCCCGCGTTCCTCTACTGAGGAACCCATCCCTTCTCGAGGGGCAAATAACAGAGAAACAAAATTTTATCAAGCCATCCTGAGCCTGGTGTCATGCTCCTACTCCGCAGGTCGATCCTTCCTCTGTGAGTACCTCCCAACCAGAAGGACCAATATGACCTGGGGGTATCTGGAAACATGAAGCTGACAGATGCCAATCTGGCGTTATACCTTGGCCAAGGATTTAATAATATTTGGCACTCTTGTGCTGTCAGCATTCACCCTTGCTCGGCCATTTAAATTAATGTCTTCTTATTAAGAATTTATTCTTTTCTTAATCCCTCCACACTAGGGTTTACTTTTAGGTAAGAGCCAAAAAATTTAATATTGTTTGGTTTAATTCAGATCATTTCCAGTTCGGTTTAACCTGGCCGAATTTTGATGAAGATATTGTTACAAGCAACAGTTGGAGATAGTTCTTACTGTATAGGAAACAATTGCTTACAATCTCAGTTCAATCAAGGTTCCATTTTGATTTCCAGATAGTTCCCAGGTATTATTCAAGGTGGTGAAAGTCCCCAATAATTAACTAGGAGCCCATCCCATGCATGATCAGGTTTAATGCATTGAGGCCGATGAACATTACCTTTTTTTATAATTTATTGAAACTCGGTTATTCATTACATTGATGAAGACTCGTCAATATTTAGACTTGAACTCAGTCCCAACCCAGGTCGTCATGCCCTGCTTAACTCATTGGATTAATCTAAAACAAGTACCCCTTCAAATGGAGTTATCGGTTAAGAATAAGGTGATCTTAGACAAAACAAAGATTGGTTTAGGCAAAACAAATATTCAATACCTTATCTTGAGAGAAATACTTTTTCATAACCAGAAAGACTTATCCGGATAACCAAATCAAGATTAAAGCACAAAATTTCAATACAGACTTTATGTTTTGTTGGCTCTAGGCTGCTAGCATGAATCAAGGATTTAATATTAATCTTTTGAGGCGGAAAGAAAAACAACACAAATACGTGCCTGGAGATGAGTGAGTCTTCCTGAACTGCCGGAAAAATATACTCTCCAAGAGACTTTCGAAACCTTAGGAATCTCACAGTGCAACTAATGAAGGATAGGAAATAACTCGAGCTTTTCAAATTGCAAACTCCTCTCCAAATGATTAGAATGAAGAAGATATACGTTCTAGGGAAAATGAGGAATGACTCCAGCAAAAGGGAAAGAATTCGCAGTGATCAAAATACTCAAGAAAACTAAAAAATGAGAATGCTCCCAAAATTGCAGAAGGATTGTAAGATTTTTTTTTCCCCCGATGAAAAACAAGAAGATTTTTCGTTTTTCCTAAAATGCATTTCCTCAAGAAACTTCGACACTCCCAGGCTGTTTGCATTGCTTCTCCCGTTACACCCGAGTTGCCAAGAATGACAATGGGAGTTGCCGCCTGCACCCAAGCAACTTCATTTTAATTTTATTTACATTTATTTTAACTTAATTTACCTAGTTCCATTAACAAGCCACGTCCTCCAAGCCTTTAGGTGGCAAACAAATATAATAGTTTTCCATTCTTTAGCTATTAAGCTAACGCTTAACACAAGATGATTAATTTGGTTCCCAATAATATTTTATTCAAATATTCATTTATTTGGCAAACTTTTATATTTATATTTAATTTTTCTTTTTCCTTGGACAAAGTATAACACCATATTATTGTCTTACACCGGTTCAAAATAGAATGATAAATTTGATTCTCTGTTATTCACGTCCTCTCCTTGGTGACATTCCCTTTTCCCCGACACATCGGGAATCCTGCAACCATTGACGAGAAACGTGATTAGAACCTTCTCACCAAAATATTTAATATTTTCTAAATATTCACTTAATTTCATAAATTCGGGCATAAGGAAAAATACTTTGCATAATAAAGAATTCATTTGTGCTATAATACAAATTTTAAAATAAAACAAAATTCCATTCCAACTTCCCATTCACATGAAATTGGTTACAAGTAAATAACATAACGACCATAGTTTTTAATGGCATAATCAAGTTTGAATTAGAGGATGTAACATTGCCAAGCCCAAGACTGCTCAAATGGTAGTCATCTTCACAACGGTGTGAAAATTTCGTTAAAATCTACACCCTTCTACTGGTCATATCCCTTCACCACCAATTTGGCCTGGTATTGTTTTTTGTCACCATCCTCTTCTTTCAACTTGTATACCCACTTGTTTTTCAAAGCTTTCCGGTTGGGTGGAAGAGGAACCAAATCCCAAGTCTAATTTTTCATCAACGAATCCATCTCTTCACTTGTAGCCTCCATTCATTTTGTGCAATATTTGTCATTACAAGCTTGTTCAAATGTTGTAGGTTCAACTTGATCAGAGATTAATAAATGATGAATAAAATCATCAAATTTTGACGATGCTCTACACTCCCTAGTAGACCTCCTTAATTGAGGAAATCGCACCTGTGAAATATCTTGTGCATCATTATTATTATTATTATTATTTTCATTTGGCTGCAAGGGTGACTGAATATGTGGTAAAGTAATCACATTAGGCTGCAAATTTTGTGAATGGTTCAGTGGTAGATTTGGTGCCATATCTCTATCTAAAATTGGTTGCTCATGTGTATGTTGTGGCATACAAGAAGGTAGCTCTTGTGAGTGGTGAGCTTGCTTGGAATACTTGGTGCTGATGATTTAACACATCACTCGCACTTGAGATTTCTTCTACAAGCACAAACTCCTTTACCGATTTCCCCTATTCTAGCAAACTCGACATTATTTTCTCATTGAAAATTACATCTCGGCTGCGAGTGACTTGTTTGGTGATGGGATCCCATAGCCGATAACCATATGTTGCCTCTCCATATCGAATAAAGATGCACCTTTTAGATTTCATTTACACCTTTGTTCATTTTTTCGGTGGGATGTGAATGAAGGCCTCACAATCAAACACTTGCAAGTGATCATATGAAATTCTCCTTCCCAACCACTTCTTCGGAATCTCAAAATCAAAATGAGAAGATATACATCGGTTGATCAAGTATACCACTGTATTAACAACCTTTGCCTAAAACTCTTTACCCAAACCTGCATTACAAAGCATACTGCACACTCTCTCCAAGATTGTTTGATTCAACCTCTCAGCTGCACCATTTTCTTTAGGGGTGAAAGGAACAATTTTGATGCATTGTATGCCATTATCTGCACAAATTTTATCAAACTCCAAAGAGAAAAACTCTCCACCATTATCATTTTCAAGCACTTGATTTTATTGCTGGTTTGATTTTCAACAATTGCTTTGAAAATTTTATATTTGCTAAATACTTCTAACTTTCTATTTAGCATATAAACCCAAACCTTGTGAGTGCAATCATCAAGAAAAGTAACAAAGTAATTTGACCCGCCAATAGATGTTACTTCCGAAGGATTGAATACATCTCAGTGCACGAGCTCCAATGGCCTTGTCTTCTTGTCATGTCCGATTTTAGAAAAACTTGCCTGCCTTTGTTTGTCATAGATACAATGCTCACACAACTCTAAATCAACAGATTTCAAACCTGGAAGTTGATCTTTTTTGAGCAAAATTTCAAGTCCCTTCTTGCTCATATGCTCAAGCCTCTTGTGCCAAAGCTTCACCCCACTGCCACAACCGCCATCGCAGCTCCCACTTTAGTGTGACTCTCTAGCACATACAAAGTGCCCAATTTGTTGCCTCTTGCAATTACTAAGGCTCCTTTGGTCACCTTCCAAGTATTTGAAGAAAAAATGATGCTACATCCTTGAGCATCAAGCTGTCCCACAGAAATCAGATTCCTCTCGAGCTTAGGAATATGTCTCACATCCCGCAACAACCACTTATTTCCATTATATAATCTCAACAACACATCACCTTTACCAATAATGTCACATGGTTCATTATCACCAAGATAGACCTTACCAAGTTTTCCTTCTTGATAATTTTGAAAACTTCCTGACACGAAGTTGCATGAAAAGAAGCACCGGAGTCTAACACCCATGCATTAGCAGTAGTTTCACTTGTAGACAAAACTGATGCACCTTCATCCACTTCATATGTAGTGTTAACTTCATTTTCCTTTGATTGATTTTGCACCTTATATGACCAACAATTCTTTTTGATGTGGCCTTGCTTGCCACAATACCAACAACCACCATTTTTGTTTCTTGACTTTGATCTTCCTCTATGATTATGCCTTGCTCTTTCTTGTGATCTCCCCCTATTGCTGAAAACCAATGCCTCTCTGGTTGAGGTACCTTGATGTTTTGTTCTCATATCTTCATTGAGAAGAGTTGCAACAACATCATCAAATTTTAACATGCCTTCCTTGTTATTGGATCCTTTCTTCTGGATACCAAGTTACTAATTGTCATAACCACTCCTTGCCAGCTATTAGGAAGAGAGCACAAAAGAAAGATGGCTTTGATTTCTTCTTCAAAATTGATATCAACAGAAATTAGTTGGCTGATTATGGTATGGAATTCATTCAAATGATTGGAAACACTATTGCCTTCCTTCATCTTCAAGTTAAATAATTTCTTCATCAGGAAAACCCGATTGGTTGCGGAAGCCCTCTCATACATGTTGCACAACCGCTCCCAAATACCTTTCACTATCTTTTCCGTTGCAACAATAAATAATACACTATTGGAAAGGGAAAGAGTAATGGTTGCTGCAGCTTTGCTATCCAAAATGTTCCAATCCTTATCAGACATTTTTTCTGGCTTCTTCGATTTCCCCTCTAACGCAATTGAGAGATCTTTTTGGATTAGGAGAGCTCGCAGCTGTAGCTTCCATATCCTGAAATTCTCTCCCGAGAATTTTTCAATTTTCCATTTATTTGCCTCTTCCATCTTCACGAAATTTCTTCACAAATTTTGATTTGGCTTCTCAACAAGCTTTGATACCAATTGTTGATAAACAGTGCAGATAAATAAATACAAAACCAGATTTATACGTGCAAATGAAACACCACACATATACACAAAAAACACAGAGATTACGTGGTTCACTGTAATGGCTACATCCACGAGAAAAATAGGGGAAAACTCTGTTTATTAATTCTGTTCATCCAGTTACATCTACAGCAACAAGCAAGCAATTATTTTATACATTATCGACAAATGTTTTGTATTTGAAAAGTCTCCACAAAAAGGAATGCCAAGAGACCACCGATGGAGGGAAAGCTGAGGAGTTTAAATGCCTATAACTGTTAGACTTCATTATCCAACATTAACCACCACAAAGCTAACATTTGTTTTGTTTCTATACTAACAATTATTTATTATATTTAATTTTGTGGCCTATATTTAATATTCTAAGATGTAATATTCCAATACCTATCAATGAAAGACTAGTGATCAAATATTATTATGCCATTATAACATACAATTTTGTCATTAAAAGGGTACAATATATGTTTCTCCAACATCAATAACATGATCATGTAACAAAGTTATAACTCTTATAGCAGATATTGTCACAGTGATGCTATCATTAATTTATAATATATGAAAAACATATTTAAGTGTTCTTTTTAAGGTGAATAATAAAAACTTAAAATGGCCCATTTTCTCTAAGTTTTTCGTCTTATGGAATTTGCTGGTTGTTGAACTTCTAAAAGAACATTGTTTCCTTTTCTAGTCTCAAAGATTTAAAACTAGGAAAAAAATTTGTATATTACTTAATGTTCCCCAGCCTTGTATGTTTCTATTTCTACAGCCAAGGCATTCTAGTAGAGAACATGTCATTGACTTGTGATGAGTAACCATATATATTGTTCTTGGGGTAGGTTTAAGTTTATAACTACAAGAAAGAAAGCTTATCATGGTTAAATTTCTTTGAAAGTTTCATGTTCGACCTCTTAATCCCTTGTGGGAATGAAATTGACAATTCCTTCAGTGAAAGGTTAGGATGATCAAATAACTATTCTGCTACTATAACATTCGATCCTATCTCTAAAATGCTATGTTCCATAGTGTTTCAGGGACAGGGATGGCAGGAAACACAAGGATGTGTTTCAATGATGGTAGGGAATGATTGGCCTTTTGTGGGGATGAGAGGACAATTTAGAAAAAAAGAAAATTTATGTTTTCTAAAAATATAGGAATTTTCAACTATTCATATTGTAAGTGTTGGTGTGAATAAGGTCTTGTACTTAAGTAATTCCTTGTAGGGATATTTATTGACATGTTAAGTTTACTTAGGTCTTAGGTGACCTAGAATTCTTAGTTGTCTAGATAAGATCTTGTCGTATCTTATCTTTTTGAATTTTTTTGTCAAGTTAATTGTCTCATAAGATAGGATTAAGACACATGTCACAATCTTGTCTAATCATATCTGTCACCTTGCCTTTATAAGAAAGGCCTTTAATATACTCAATGAATCAATCTTGCATCCATAATCAAGCAAGTTATTCTTGCCATTTTCTCTTTTGTGGAAGATATTTTGGTCTAGCAGTTGTTATTGGGGTGTTGGGAGTTCAACATTAACTCCTAAATGGTATCAGAGCTTTAGTGTTACAGATTCCTTCCCAAATCTAAGGGTGATTTGTGCATGAGCTTTTGTTGGGTGTAGTTTGGGGTAAAATGAACCTCACGATCAAGTCCAGAAGGCCCAAAAACCCCAATTTTCATATAAAATACTTGATATTTGGGTGAATTTTTTTTGGGCCATTTTTGGAGGGTTTTGCAAAAATCTGTAGTCAATTGTCCATACAATGTATGAATTTGCACAGTCCATACAAGTTTGCAACATTCACAAGTCGATTGGGTGGTTGGTACAGAGCATATTCCATCGAACATTTTTTGGTCTACATCGGATTGTACTATGTCTGTGTAAGCAGTTGTCAATGGTACATTTTTGTCGTCACATCAAATCGTAGTATGAATTAGTTGTAGAGTTTTTTCAATTAAAAAAATTTGTTTCTAAAAAACTTGTGATTTTAATTTTATATTGGTTAGCCATGTGGTTGTGAGGCATATAAGCTCATGCTTCTTGTCGACCCACACCTATAAGGGGGGCTTTACTCGGTTGATGCGTCGGAGCCTCTGCCATCAGGCTTCGCCCACCCATCGCCATAGGTGGCAGGCCATATGCCTATATACTTAGCTAGTGGTCACATTAGTGACCGAGCACCAGGCCTTAGGGGCCAGATCTAGCCCCCTACGCCCAAATAGGGGCTTTTTTTTCGAATTGTCATAACTTGCAATCCAGGAGGCAAAATTTTGAAAAAAAAAATTGTCGGAAAGTTGGCTCTATGAATTTTCCAGTGGTGTAGGTGATTTCTTCAAATTTTGCTGTTTGATGCCTACTTTTCTAGTTTGAAGTCAGATCTTGTTTCTTAGCCTCCAAGCTCATAACTTTTTGCTCCAGACTTTGTTTTTCCTAATTCTTGTGGCATCAGGAAGGTATTCAAGAGCACTTAGGTTTATACATGCACTTTTTGTAGATTTTTTTTCCAAAATTTCAAATTTTCAGTTTGAAGCCAGATTGGTACTTTGGCATAACTTGTAAATTTTCAAAAAAGTGACATTTTCTTTGGCACAAAGGGATTATTTTCTTGTGTTGTGAGGGGTAATTTTCTATTCCTCTATTGTTCTTTCTAATTTTATCATAGATTTTCCAAAAGTTGTACTTCTTATTCCATATAACTATCATGAATGGAAATCACAAATGGGTGTTTTATTGTTAAAATTGAAGTTGCAAAGAATCACACTTGGCATAGATCCAGAACTCATAGGAGTTTAGAAAAAAAAAAGTGGTTTGATAAAAGATATGAAGCCCCTGGTACTCTAATCTTGTCCATTTCTCCTGAATATCATGTTTCATCTTGTAGACATCCTAATGAAATTTGTACTACCTTAGAGAATCTCTTTGGTAAGCTAGATAAAATGAAGAAATTTAAGTTGGAGAATGAACTTATGAGTCTTAATCTTTCATATTTTGATAATATCCAAGACTTCTTCACTAAGCTCAATTCTCTTAGATTGTAGTTGTCTGATTGTGGGGTCACCACAGAGGATGAACAATTGATTCTTTCTATTCTTGCTAAGCTAGGTCCTGATTATTCAATTTTTGTTTCTACATTTTATGCTACTATGGATGCCCTAGGCAATGCACACAAAATTCCTTCTCTTGATGGATTTGCAACTCAACTGACAAGGAAACAAGCTAAGTTGGCACAATGGGAAAATTGAAGTCTTCCAAATCTTAGGTTCTTGCAAATGATCCAAAGGCTTCAGGTGGCAAAGGAAAGAAGCATAATAAGGTCCCCAACTCTAATGAGAAAGGTAAGGATACACCTTAACAAAGCACTCCTGAGTCCACTTCCTCTTCTAAAGAGGAATCATCTAAGAAGAAGTTGAAATGTGCATATTGCAAAAGGCCAAGACATGATGAACATAGATGTTATGATAAGAAAATTGATGATCTCACCCACCTCCTTCAAAAGGATCACATTCCACTACCCTCATCAATGTCTTCTTCTTCAACATCTCAATCCGCAACAACTTCATCATCATAGTCAGGGATTGCAAGAGCTACAAGTGGAATACACAAAATGAAAGGACAAACACTCTTGGCCTCTACAAGTCTTGAATTTGGAAGATGGCTTCTTGATTCAAGGGCATCCCATCATATGGCATCATCTATGAGAATATTCTCTTCTTTTGAGCCTTGTAATTCACCTAATATTTTGATAGGTAACAACACATATATGAAGGTGTGTGGAAAAGGTTCTATTGACCTGGGAGAAGGCACTTTTAATGATGTACTTTGTGTTCCTTGTCATCTAATCTCCTTTCTATTTATCAAATTACCCATAGTGGACAAGGTAAAATAGTTGAGTTCACTCTTGATAAAGTATACATAAGGGACTTGGAGACTAGAGAAATCATTGCTATAGGGATGGTTGATCATTCATCTTGTTTGTATTCCTTTTCCCATTTTCCTTCTACTAATGATAATGTTCCTTTGATTGATATTCACACTCATTTATCAAGTGTGAATCATTTTTGTGAGGAGAAGTTTGGTCATCTAAACCTTGCTATTCTAGAGACTAGTGTTGAGCTTCGTAATTCTCCACCTCCCGCTTCTTCAGCTTTTAGTGCTTCTATTCAGTAGGATGGTCATAGTTTTTCAGATCTTGCTTTGTGGGATGAGTATTTTGTAAATTTTAGTGAACAGATTATATGCACAGAAAAATAATTCAAAATTAGACACAATAACACAGCAGATACCCTGGGAAAACCGTCCTCTTGAGGGAGAAAAACCTAGCAACAAAGATCTCTCTTATATTTATAAACAGTGGCAACAAATCTCTTTACAATGAGGTCTAACACAAGACCAATATTCAGCACCTTGAACAAGATGCAAGAACAGAAAACAAACTGTCACTCCTTAAGATTCAAATTCAGCCTTAGAGGAATTCGCAGACTGCACCTGAATGATTTGCAATCTGACCTTGAACAATTTGCAATCTGATCTTCAAGAATTCGCACTTACAGAAATTTGCTCTCACAGAATTCGCACTTGATAATATTCACACTTGACTTGAATGGAATGAATCGAACTTGCTCTTGATAGAATTCGCACTTGACAGTTCGCACTTGATAGAAATTCGCCCTTGATGATAATTCGCACTAGATGATAATTCAAAGGAGTGAAATGATCTTCTATATACACAATGCTATGTGAGGTCGCACCTTTTTCAGGAACAAAGTCAGCCTCAACCATAAATTACAAATTGAATAAAGCAAATGACAAGTCGGCCAAGTTAAGACAAATAATCTTCTAGAATGAAGTCGGCCACAAAGAGAAAATCACAAATAATATGAGTGAGGTCGGCCTCATATGATTTCTTCAAAAATTGTGCCAAGTATAAATAAGCATTATATCGACGCTGTCTATTTATCATTAACACTCCCTCTCAGCTAGAGAGAATGCTTCCAGCTGCTCAAGACAAATCATCTCAACATGATGTCCATCACATTGGCTGCAACCAGATGTGAAGAGAAGAATATCACCTCAACGTGATATTAGATATCGTCTCGATATCAACCATAAAATGGTAAGTACAAGTGTTCATCACTTGCGTGATGTTGTCACCTCAACGTGACTTTCACCATGACTCTCTCAGAGGGTGAAACACAAGTACAACATATGTCATGGAGTCTCACACATGACATCCACCATGACTCAGCTCAGAGGGTGGAAACAAGGGCTTTCACTCAAATTCTTCCGTCTCAGAAGAAAATGCATTAACAAGGGCTTGCACCTCAAATTCTTCCGTCTTAGAAGAAAATGCATTAACAAGGGCTTACACCTCAAATTCTTCCGTCTCAGAAGAAAATGCATTAACAAGGGCTTACACCTCAAATTCTTCCGTCTTAGAAGAAAATGCATTAACAAGGCTCACTGATACTAAGACTCTTACTTAGTCAAGGCTGGATTCTCCACCATACCAAGCTTATCTCGGAAGTACACAAACTTTATCCTGGCGAGAGGCTTGGTGAGAATATTTGCCGTCTGCTCATCAGTGCTAATGTACCTCAACTGTACAACCTTCCATAGTACCATATCTCTAATATAGTGGTACTTGATCTCAACATGCTTGGATCTGTCATGAAACATAGGATTGACAGAAAGCTTCACACAACTCTGATTATCACAATGAATGATAGTAAGCTCCATTGATTGTCCAAACAATCCTGCAAGGAGCTTACGAAGCCACATTGCTTCCCGAGTTTCCATACAAGCTGCAATGTACTCGGCCTCTGCTGTACTCAATGCTACAGATGACTACTTCCTGCTGCACCAGGAAATCATAGCAGAACCCAAACTGAAGCAACAACCGAGGTGCTCTTCCGATCTATCACACAACCTGCCCAATCAGAATCGTGAAACCATGTAACTCCAAGTCTACATCTGAAGTATACCTCAACCCATATCCAACTGTGCCACGCAAGTATCTCGGATATGTTTAGCTGCAACAAGATGTATCTGTCTCGGATCACACATAAACTGACTAAGTGCACTCACTGCATAGCAAATATCAGGTCTAGTGTTAACTAGATACATCAAGGATCCAATCTTGTCTGTACAATGTAGGATCCACCAAATCTGAACTAGCTGCAACCTCCTTCAATTTATGTAGATTGGTCTCCATAGGTGTAGACATGGATTTGCAATCCATCATGCCAAATCTCTTAAGTATATCAATGGTGTACTTTCCTTGACTTAGAATCATCTCATCTGGTTTTGCCGACTTCTAATCCAAGGAAGTAATGCATGAGCCCAAGGTCCTTCATCTCAAATTCCGAAGTCAACTCCTTCTTACACTCAAGAATCAGGTGATCTTCTCCAGTAAGGATCAGATCGTCAACATATAAAACCAAAATTAAAGCATCACCATTGATTACCTTGAAGTAGAGATTTGAATCAGCATCGTTCTTCAAGAAGCCCAAGCTTGATAGGTACTGATCAATCCTTTCATACCATGCACGAGGAGCCTGCTTAAGACCATACAAGGCCTTCTTCAGTTTGCAAACATGTGACTCCTTCCCATGAATCTCAAATCCATCAGGTTGCTCTATATAGACCTCTTCCTCAATCACTCCATTGAGAAAGGCTGTCTTCACGTCCATCTGGTGAATCTTCCATCCTCTAGATGCAGCAATAGCAATGATGGTTCTGACTGAAGTGTAGCGAGCAACAGGAGCAAATGTCTCATCATAATCAACTCCCTCTTTTTGAGAGAACCCACGAGCCACAAATCTTGCCTTGTACTTCTCAATGCTTCCATCTGCAGCATGCTTAATCTTGAATAGCCATTTAGAAGATACCACAGACTTGCCCTCGGGTCTAGGAACAATATCCCAAACATCATTTTTAAGAATTGACTGATACTCCTCTGCCATAGCATCTCTCCAAACTTGATGACTAGATGCTTCCTCAACACAGGTAGGCTCGGATTCTATAATCTGACTCATCAAGGCAACATAACTGGAGAACTTATGTGGCCTTTTGCTTTCTCTGAATGTGCCTCTAGGAGCTGCAAAGCTTTCAGCCTCTTGCATAGTGCGACTGGCCCATAGAGGTCTCTTTCTTCCAATAACAATGTCAGTAGGCCCATCAGTAGGTTTCAAGGGTTCAACAGGATCAATAACTTCTTTTGGTTCTGAAGTCTCCCTCTGAATCTCAGGAGTATGATCAACTTCCATATCCTGAGGAGACTCTTCATTATCAATCTCCATATGAATCCCCCTGGATCTCCTGAATGCAACATCTTCCTCAAATGTGACATCCCTACTGATCTCGATCAATTTCTGACGTGGAATGTAAATTCTGTAGGCTTTTGAGGTCTCATTGTAGCCCACAAATATTCCCTTCTTGCCAGAAGACTACAACTTGGTTCTCTTTTCCTTGGGAACATGAACATAGACAGGACATCCAAAGATCCTCAAGTGACTGACTTCAGGCTTCTTCGAGTCATATTCTCCAAGATCTTATGAGGACTTCTGTTCGAACATACACACTGTCCCGGAAGCTTCGCCCATAGGAAGGTTTGCAAATCTTGATCATGGATCATGGCCTTCGCTGCTTCCACAATGTCGTTTCTTCTTTTTGCAACACCGTTTTGTTGAGGATTATAGGGAACACAAACTCCCTCTTAATCCCTGCATCAATACAAAAATTCGAAAACTACCAGAGGTGTATTCTCCACCATTGTCAGATCTGAGGACCTTAATTCTTTTACCAGAAATATTTTCTACCAAGGCTTTAAACTCTTTAAACCTATCCAACACTTCCTCAGACTCTTTAGATTTCAAAAAATAAATCCAAGTCTTCCTAGAGTGATCATCAATGAAAAGAACATAATACAAGAAACCACTCGAAGAAGGAACAGACATAGGACCACATAAATCAGAATGAATAAGCTCTAAAATACACTTAGATCTATTTTCTCTACTATGAAAGGGGGCTTTTATATTCTTACCTAATGCGCAGCCCTTGCAAGTACCTTCGTGCTCTTGAGTGAACTTAGGAAGGCTTGTCACCATCTTCTCCATGATAGGTAAAGCTCGGAAGTGTAGATGAGCCAATCTCCGATGCCAAAGATCGCATAGACTTGAAGAGTCATGAACCAAAGCTTGCAATGAACGTGTGCAGACCTTGTAAAGGTTTTCATGTCTAACTCCAATTACTTGAGCATCCTTGAAGCTAGAGTTCTCCATCCATACTAAAACTTTGCCTTTGGAGAAGGCAACTTGATATCCTTTATCTTCCAAAGCTGATATAGAAATAAGATTGCGCTTGATTCCAGGAACATAAAGAACATTACCCAATTGAAGTGATATGTCGGAATCCAAATGAAGTGTAGAGGTCCCAATTCCTTTCACGGAGTAGCTAGCATCATCTCCAATGATGACTTGTTCAGAAGACTCCTTCTCCACCAAACTTGATAAGTGCTCTTTGAAACCGGTGATGTGACGTGAAGCACCACTGTTGATTATCCAAGTGTTGGTGTCGGAAGGTACACTGCTTGATAATGCTGAATAGAACAAGTATTCACTTGAATCCTTTTGAGGAGAGGCATCATCAACATCCGCAACGGTGACCTGTTGCTTAGGTCTAGTTGGACAATACTTGGCGAAGTGCCCAAATTTATCACACCTAAAACATTGAATCTTGGACATATCCCTCTTCTTCTTAGATGGAGGTGCATCATCATTTCCCTTGTCCCGATTCCTTTTGAAGAATCCTTTCCTTCCATCTTTTCCTTTCTTCTTTGAAGTATGGGAGGCGAGAACATGAATATCTTCATTCTTTGAACTTTGACCAACGCCTCTTGCCATCAACCTTGATTCCTCTTGAATGCAATCAGATCTTAGGCGATCAAACTTAGGCAATTTTGACCTTGCACTGATTCCCTGAATGTATGATTCCCAAGATAAAGGCAGCCCATTGAGAGCGAGCATAGTTAGATCCTTGTCTTCAACCATATGCCCAATTGTAGAGAGCTGATCTCTCAAATCTGCAATCCTCATAAAGTATGCAATCACAGATTCACCTTTCGTCATCTTCACATGATGAAGTTGTTGCTTCAGTGCAAGTGCCCGACTGGTATTGTTGATTTCGTACATCTCTTCCAAGGTCTTGAGCATATCTCTCGCTGTCTTCAACTTAGAGATGATAGGAACAATGTGATCCTTTACGGAATCAACCAAAATCTTCATTGCTTTAATGTCTTTCTTTAGCCACTGCAACTTTTCTTCTTCCTCCTCAGGGGCAGAAGAGCTAGACTCCACGAACTCACACAAGTCATTTTCACGCAAGGTAAGCATGATCCTGAATCTCCATGATGTGAAGTTGGATGCACCTTCGAGTCTATCTTCAACCTTCAAACCATTCACCATCTTGATTAAGTGAACAATAGAGTAAGCTGATTAGCAATAATCTGATCACGATCCTCTCAAACCCACTCTGATACCATGTAAATTTTAGTGAACAGATTATATGCACAGAAAAATAATTCAAAATCAGACACAATAACACAGCAGATACCCTGGGAAAACCGTCCTCTTGAGGGAGAAAAACCCAGCAACAAAGATCTCTCTTATATTTATAAACAGTGGCAACAAATCTCTTTACAATGAGGCCTAACACAAGACCAATATTCAGCACCTTGAACAAGATGCAAGAACAGAAAACAAACTGTCACTCCTTAAGATTCAAATTCAGCCTTAGAGGAATTCGCAGACTGCACCTGAATGATTTGCAATCTGACCTTGAACAATTCGCAATCTGATCTTGAAGAATTCGCACTTACAGAAATTTGCTCTCACAGAATTCGCACTTGATAATATTCACACTTGACTTGAATGGAATGAATCGAACTTGCTCTTGACAGAATTCACACTTGACAGTTCGCACTTGATAGAAATTCGCCCTTGATGATAATTCGCACTAGATGATAATTCAAAGGAGTGAAATGATCTTCTATATACACAATGCTATGTGAGGTCGCACCTTTTCAGGAACAAAGTCGGCCTCAACCATAAATTACAAATTGAATAAAGCAAATGACAAGTCGGCCAAGTTAAGACAAATTATCTTCTAGAATGAAGTCGGCCACAAAGAGAAAATCACAAATAATATGAGTGAGGTCGGCCTCATATGATTTCTTCAAAAATTGTGCCAAGTATAAATAAGCATTATATCGACGTTGTCTATTTATCATTAACATATTTGACAAGGATTTCTAACTTGTTTGTGGAGTCTCATATTGCAGATTTGGAGGACACACTTGAGGGGGTTTCTCTTTTCTTTGATGACAGTTTCAGCTCAACTATCATCCCATATTCCTTGTATTTGGAGATTGGCATTCATGAATTTCCTCATTTCCTTGATTTGTCATGTTTCTTGGTTGTGTTTATCATGATTATGTTGTGGCTTTCAAGCTTGGAGACTCCTAATTAGTTTTTAGAGACATACATTTTGAGGCTTCATCCTTCCTCCTTTCAATTGGACATGGAGGGGATTCTTCATCAACCTATGTATTTGTTTCTTTCTAAGGGCAAATGTGTTGCTTGTAAGCATTTGATCATCTTTTGTTTTTAGGCATTCTTCATCGGCATTGGAGCTTCTTCCTTATGGGGGGGATATCTTGTCTCTCTTTTTCCCTTTTATGGGTGGGGGTGAGGGTTCATCAATTGTATATACATGATGGATGTAGTCCTTGGGGGTACCATTGAGTCCTCCATACATCATCCTTGTTTGTATCTTTTCTCTCTTTTGGAGAGGAGTTTTGTCCTATTGGGTTTTCTCCTTTTCTTTGTTTGTGAGAGATTGCATTTGTACATGTGTACCTAACATGGCTTAGTAGTCGTGACCCATAATAATATTTTTTTTAGTTTTGTATCTTCACATAATAATCTACTCCCTAAGTTGCACTTAAGGGCGGGGTGTTGGTGTGAATAAGGTCTTGTACCTAGCTAATTCCTAGTAGGGGACTTATTCACATGTTAAGTTTACTTAGGTCCTTGGTGACCTTCTAAAAGTCTTAGTTGTCTAGATAAGATCTTATCATATCTTATTTTTTTGAATTTTTTGTCAAGTTGGTTGTCTCATTACATAGGATTAAAACACATGTCACAATCTTGTCTAATCCTATCTCTCACTTTGCCTTTATAAGCAAGGCCTCTAATATATTCAATGAATCAATCTTGCATCCATAATCAAGCAAGCTATGTTTGCCATTTTCTCTCTTGTGGAAGATATTTTGGTCTAGCAGCTATTCTTGGGGTGTTGGGAGTTCACCATTAACTCCTACAATAAGGCATTCACCGTAGTCATCATATATAACTGTAATACATTACATTAGAGATGAACTAATAATTCACATGAGTTGACATACAAATTAACAAGATGTAATGCCCCCTCCCTAAACCGTGACAGTGATTATCAGGATTAGCCTATTCTTTGGGTTCCCGTATCTAATATGGTTGGTTAGGGGACTGTTCAACTCTTGGTGACGTGTTTGGGATTTTAGGAGCATTTTTCTGGCACTTTTTGGAGCAGTTTCGTGTGTTGGGTCTGATACTTACTATTTTTAGTAAGTCACCTCCTAGGCACCAACCTTGTATTTTCATGATGATCTTTCTTTGGGATGCTCAGTGGCGGTATCTAATGTTGTTTTGGTGGGATTTTATGGGCTGAGGGATTTAATTTAAAATAACATTAAATTTATAAAGTTAAATTAAATATTTACCTTTATGTTATTTTAATATTTTTTAAAAATGTGACTTTTTGGGAGACATAAGGAATGTTTAAAAAGGTAAAATATTTGGCTTTATTAATGGGACGCCCAAGTGGGAGACATAAGGAGAATTTAAAAATTTAATAAATTATTTTATTTTTCCAATATGGGGTGTGGGGTTTTGGGAGGCATACAAAAGCAAAATTGAAGCTCATTTTGAGGACATGATATAATTTCTTCAGAACTTCTAGGTTTATACCAGCAGCTTTGTGAGGACAAAAACCCTTGCAGGGATCATCCATTTCGGTTGTGAAAGATCAACCTTGGTGGATTTGTTTGCAGGCAACTCATTTCAGAGTCATTTGGAGCTTCATTTATTAGTTTTCATGGAGAATTTCAAGGGTTTACAGGTTTGAAAGTCACGAGCATATTGACAAAGAGTGAACAACAAATCTGAAGCATTCATTTTTATTCTAAATTATTTTCCTTTGCTGGTCGTTCCTCTTCTTGGCAGGCCATACCATTTCCTAGGGGGGTATGAGGGGTTTGAGGCTAAATGCCTAGCTTGAGAGCAACATTTGGGGGTATTTGGAGGTGCTTAGGGTGGAGTGAGACTCAAAGCATTAAGGAAGTGAACCAATAAGTTGTTGAGGAGAAACCGATGGTTTATTGCACTTCCAAGTTGCTGGTCCAAGTCCAAAAAACTCCAGTTTTGTGACAGCAGCTTCTGGGTATGTCCCAAATGTCATTGTAAGTACTTTAATGGTCATTATATGTTGTTTGAACATCTATTGTAACAAGGGATTATGACTCTAATAAATTTGGAGTATTTTTTTGTGCATGGTCTTTCCAAAAGAGCTATTTCAGTTAGCTATATTGCAAAAATTCCATTAGCTATGTCATTTGCTATTTGTCTATTGCATTTATCTTTCAAATCAGCATTCATATCCAAAACAAATCAGAAAATAAACTTCCAAACACAAAAAAAACTAGGGGGCATATTACAGTAGTATCATAGCAATTGCATCCTGTCATCCTTGAGGGTTTTGAAAAAAAACAATGTTATGTCAGTTGAATGAGTAATTCAACCACCATACACTCATCATTATAACTTGAGAAGGAATAGGTCAAACACTAGTCTTGAGAGTCAACCAGAGACCGACCCCTTTGCAGGCATTGAAATGGGTGACAAAGAGCAACAAGAACCTAGCACTAGTGAAATGCTAAATGACCTAGCTAGAGGGTAGTGTGACTTACAACAAAGTTTAGCTCAGATGGTTGCCTTAATGAACCAACACACATGTTAGGAAATAACAAAAACCAGGGAACAATGGTGGGAATAATGGTGGAAACAATGGAGGACACAACGGTTGTAACAGGGGGCATAGAAGGAATAATGGAAATGGGAATGGTTTAGTGAATGAAAGGGGTACAAATCAGCTAGCAAGAACCATAACAAAAAATTCTAGGCCCTTAATGCCTAACTTTCCACCAAGGCATAACATCTAGATGGATAATGAGCCCACTCAACATGAGTTACAGGATCAGATTTTGCAGGATTGGAGGGATTCAAGGCTTGAGTTTCAAGAAGAAATGTCTTTTAGGGATTACATGGACCTCCGGTTGAGACATAGGCCTAATAGAGGAGGTAGACAACACCATAGTTGAAAAACTCAGACTCAACAATAACTCGGCAAGCCCAATACATAGCATATTGTTGATTTCCATCATATATAAATCGAAATTAGAGTTTAATGCATATCATAGACCCAAAACTGAGTTCAATCTCTAAATGAGTTACAATGCCACTTCCATTAACCATGTCATATGTAGCAGTTGCCTCATTTAAAGAGATTTTTGGCAAGTTGTGCGATAATAACGTCTAAGTTAGCACAATCAAGAGTTATATTTCAAAATTTCAAGTCTTCATCACCCCCTCATTGTAATCAATTTTATTTTTTGATAGAGATCCTAATAACTAATGGGGATTTGGGAATGGAGATACCAATGGGGTTGAGGGGTAGTGCTCCTCATGGGGGTTTGGGGGCAATACCCCTAGTGGGATCAAGCGTTAGCGACCCTTGTGGGGATTTGGGGGAAATGAATCAAATAGGGTTTCGGGGCAGTGCCCCTAGTGGGGGTTTCGGGGCAATGCCCCCAATGGGGTTAAGGGGCAACACCCTCAACGGGGTCAAGGGGTAGCGCCCCTTGTGGGGGTTTGGGGCAATGCCCCCAACGGCGTTGAGGGGCAGCGCCCCTCGTGAGGTCCGGGGGCAACGTCTTTGGCATGCTCCTTGTTACAATATAGGGAGGAGTCGAGGGGCGGAGCCCTTTCCGTCAAGCCCAAATTAAGGCCTTTGAAACCACACAAACCTTCATTGCTAGTCGCTATAACCCAAAAGTTGGAAGATCTGCAGAAGCAAATAATCTATTAGGGTGATTAGATGAACTATCCCATTAAGACATAATTTTTTAAGAAGCAATTTTAAAGAGAAGGTTCAATAGACTGACTAAAGTGATTTCCCCTGTAGGGGAATAAATCATAGATATCTACTAGATTAGAGCTCAAGCAATTTCTTTGAGAATATTAGTATCTCACCATTTTTATATGCAGTTTTTCTTTCCTACAAAAGGCTCCCCATAAAAAGCTTATCAAAAAAATGAATGCTCTTTTGTCTATGTTGCTTCTTGAAGGATCTTCATGTCTTCTTAGACTTTTTGTTGATGAGGGTAGAATGCTTTTAAGTTTTAACAAAATTAATTTTTTGCAGTGGCCAATGTCGGGTTATACCGGTGAAGGATTATGACCACTATGATAGCAAAGAATGCATTCACATGGAGCTCCAAAGATCAAAAAACTTGTTGCCCAAATCTAGATTATGACTGTTGAAGAAGGGATGCCCAGGTTCGGTTTAAACCTATAGTCATTGTGCCTTGTGTTGAAACCCACAGTCGATTGTAAATAAAACAAAAACCCTCGCGCATCGTGGTCGTTCTGTTGTGCCTTTTTTCGTGCCCAGAAAACATAACAAAAACCCTAAAAAACTTGCACATGTTTGGTTTAATACTTTTTGTGACGAGTTTTGGCCGAGTTTTAGGGATTACCTGCAAGTTTTTCGTGATTTTTCAACTAAAATCATTGCGAGTTTTAGTAAAAAAATGCCAGCGAGTTATTCCATGATTTATTCACTGCAGAGTTTGGCTTGCAAGTACTCGCAGAGTTTTTCTACTCTGCCATTAAGTACTAACAAAGTAGCAAGAATTTATCAGGCTTATGGCTTAAAAACTTGGTGAGTTACTCACCAACTCACAAGTCAAATGCCTCAAGAGAGTTACCAGTTGAGCTTTTAGTCAAATACTTTCCAAAACTCTTCAAATACCAAAAATTTATTATTTTCCCAATTTTTTGAAATTATATTTTTTCTTGTTTTTCCCTCATTGGTGAGGATTTGAATGAATTTCACAATTTCCAAGCTTTGCAAGAATTAAATTAATTTCTTATTGTTTTTAATACTACTTTAAAAATTAAAACAATTATCTTTTGTCAAGTCCTGAGTTTGAATCACATTTTACCCTGCTGATACTGAGTTTTTGAACTATAATCAGGCCAAACAAAGATTAACAAGATCAAATCAAGGCTGTAGGGCTAGCCACTGAATACCAATTGGCAAGATCAAACCAAGGTAAATGTGCTAGCTGCTAGAGCATCTCAGATTAGAGGAACTAGATGTTAGCATCCTTGATCACCAATTTATCAACTCCCTCCTTAACATGGCAATAGCCAGCCATCATCTTCTGAAATATTGAATCATCTTGCCATTCATTTCATCTTGTTTCCTAATGATGAACCATCTCCCAAGAGTCCTTCACATTCCCCAGCAATGTCTTCATAGTTGTGCCCAAAGTCTCTAGAGTTTAATCCTTTTCAAATCTGAATCTTTGGACCTCAGTCTGTCCAATGACATTACTGACTAATGTAGGGGAGTTATAAGGGTTCCCTTGAAAACCACCTGAAATAGAATATAAATGCTTCATGGCATGATGTAGTTCTTGGATGTCCATGGATGCTTTGAATATTTGCTCGAATTTTTCCCACATGCTTGCCATTCCTTTTTTGTTTGATTGATAAAACCTTTCTTCCTCCTACCAATGGCTGACTTTGAAGAGCTAGATATCCCCTTATTATAATTAGAAGGCCTGGATTTTGGGCCCCTCTTTCATGAGCTTGGGAAAGCAGACACTTGCTTCAAAACAAGGCTCTCAAGCATCACCTCATTGTGGCCCATTTCCCACAAATTGAAAAAAGAAGATGCTAAGACACAAAAGGAAGAGAAGAAATCTTGGTACTTAGCAGAATAAAAAGCAGAATAGATGGAAGATGCTATTGACCGTCTACAAGACAAAGCTTCTTGCAAATTGATGTTGATCAGAATGTATATTTCTACTATTTGTAATACAGAAGATTTTCTTCTAAAAATATGCTATACCACCATGAAAAACATATTTGATGCAGAAGCTACAGCCATAAGAGGAACTAGAAATGACTGATTAAGATAGAAAATAAGACTAATTCTGTGTTATGGGAGCCTACCTTGGGTGTAACACCCACAATCATTCTCCATGATGGGTATAATGTACATCACCTCTCCTTTGTGTTGAGATTTTTCAATGGAGGGCGTCAATAATGCCTGAAGCCCAATTTTTTTGCTTCCTGTTATTCTAATTCAAGGACTTCAAACTATGATTGCTAATGTTGGGCCTAAGGGACTAGTACTAGGGAGTTGTATGGCCATTCCAAGGGAGCTTTAATGCTATGTCTTTGGCTGCTCATTGTCAATAAAATTCATGGGAGCTGCTCTGACTCCCTCAGCTATCCGAGGCTAGTCATTATCTTCATAATACACATTGGGCAGGGATAATTGAGTCATATATGATCAGAATGTCAGCTGCTGCATTATGCTTTCTTGATTGGCAATCAATGCTGATAACTTCAGATTTACATAAAGGCTTTGGACAAGTGGTGAAGTTGCCAACTCTCCCGACCTTTAGCATGGCCTCAAGGATTTGTGAATTCTTTTCAACTTGTAATCTAGTAATACCAAATTCACTTGCTATCCTCATGGCCTACCATATACCATAGGATTCTTCAGTCTTTTTTGTGGATAAACCTAAACATTGTGCAAACCAAAAGATTAACTTCCCTTTGTGATCCCTGCATATGCCCCCTGCGCCCAATCTGCCTGGATTTCCCCATTATGTTCCATTCTATTTGCTTGCCCTATTCCTGTATTAGTAAAACCAACCAAATGACTGTGCTGCAGAAAATTAAGCTATCAGTCAAGTAAAACGAACAAATAGTCAACAACACACCATTGTCAAAATACAAGCTTTCCATCATAGCTTCAAGCCTTCAACTACTATTGGGAATATAGAACTGTTAATTTATTCCGATATTTTATATTTATAATTGTGTAGTTTCACTTTTACTTCTATAACTTCAAATTGTTGTCATTGGTTAAGGTTGGCTTGCTTCTTCGCAAGAGGATTGACTATATGCTTTATATTTGGTTTCAAAGACCAAAAGATAAATTTTTTAATGCAAAATAGAGAAGGGCAGGGTCTGTGATTTTATGTAGCGTCAAGGGTCCTGAAGGATAATGGGGATGACATTTGTTATTCCAAATCATCCAAATAATCTTCATGCTTATATGTAACCTGAAGATGATTAATCATACCCTCTCTCTCTCTCTCTCTATATATATATATATATAAATAATCTTCATGCTTATATGTAACCTGAAGATGATTAATCATACCCTCTCTCTCTCTCTATATATATATATATATATATATAAATAATCTTCATGCTTATATGTAACCTGAAGATGATTAATCATACCCTCTCTCTCTCTCTCTCTATATATATATATATATATAGAGAGAGAGAGAGAGAGAGATGCAAATTGAAGAAGGAAATACCGAAGGATCATTAAGAACCAAGCACCACCAATCTATGTCAATGATCCATACAGAAGCATATCATCCCCACGTGAATAAACATGAGTATATTTACCCCTTAAAAGTGAAAGTTGTAACTTGTAAGTAATGAGAGAGTAAGATATTTCAATAGTTGCTGATAATTGTATAGCTTTCTCACATTAGAATGATAAAAATTGCAAGGAACAATTATTGGTTGTGGGTTAACATTTTTCTTTTGTATGACAGCATATCAAATTTTGTACATGAACTCTCCTTTTGCTCTCTTATTCTCATTCTTATACAATAGGTTCCTTATAGAAACACAAGGACAATTCAAAGAATAACAAGCAGTAATTGAGCTAACCCAAATAGAAAAATAAGCAAAATTAAAAAGCAGCTATAACTCATGGTTTATGCAGGTTTTGTAGGTAAGATAGATTGGTATATGGATTTAGGACATTTTCAAGCTGGTACCAGTCAAAGTAAGCTCACTAGAGCTGTCTTGTTCACTGCCAAACCAATGAAAACGTGGCACTTTAGATTCCTTAAACAACCTTAACATTAAAATTATATTTCTCAGATTGATTTCTTCATTATCTTAGAAGTTCTGCACGTAGAAGTTGAGAGTGTTGTTTATGAATCGTTTGAGCATGTCTTTGTATAACTATCCCTGCTCTCTTCTTTTTCAAACCATAGGATATTAGATTTTATCTTTGTCTGAACTTTTCTAATAAGAAAACTCACTAGGACGTCCTCTTCCACCACCAAATCACTAAAACCTGATGATGGCATTTTCCAAATTCATTCTTTCTTAGAAGTTTGCACATTGAAGTAGTGAGTGTTGTTTATGAATCATTTGATCATGTCTTTTTATTACTTTCCCAGATCTCTTGGCGTTTTCAAATCATATCATATCAGACTTGATGTTTATGCCAAACCTATGCCCATGGTGTTTTTGGGATAGGGATGACAAGAAACGCGTAGATGCATTTCTGGGACTGCAGGGACAGCAATTAAAAAATAGGGAAAATTTAAAAATAATTTTAATTATTCATATGATAAGGAATTCACCAAATTCATTATATTACTATAGTACATTTCATTTGACATACAAATTAACAAAAAATATTGTTTTGATTGTCAATGTGCATATACACCGTTATTGGGCACTGCTGTTTTCAGCCGGGTACGTGTACCGGTCCTGTCTTGGTTCACCTCGAGTATGCACCTGGGCATACCTGGGGCGAACTTGGGCGGTCCCCCGCATACCCGCAATTGGGAACGCCCAAAAAACATTTTTTATTCAAACATGCCCTCCAATGCATCATTTCACCCTAAAACAACACTATTTGGTGTTTGCAACTCACTTGACAAACAAAAAACACCAAAAAGAGTATTTTTTTCTCCAAGCTGCCATTGTTGGGTTTTGAAGGTTGCTTCATTTTTTTTCAAAGGTGAGGGTTATGAGGGAGTAATATCTACACCAAAATGTTAGGAATTGCTGCACAAGGAAGATTTAGCCATCTTCATGTTTTCAATAAATTTTTTCAAGATTTTTAAAGTTTTTTAAAAATTTTTTTAGTAAGTATTGATTATTTTTTTTGAACTTTTTATGCATAACAAGGGGTTATAATGCTGATTTTGTTTTAATTTTTTCAATTGTAGTGTTGTTAATTTGTAATTTTTTTATTTTAGGTTCATAAAGAATGACTGAAAGTTCTAGTTCAGTTGCTTGAAATGCAGAGAGTTCTTTTAAATTTGATGCAATGTTGCCTCTTTGGCGACATACAACAATGATTCAACAACTTTTTGGTGGTGGGTTTTTTTTTGGCATTGTAGCCAATGAGGAAAAGATTATAAGAGCTCATATTTCCAATTGGAAGCTCACTTCTGCGCCATTCCTTTACAAGGAATACAAATTTGTCTTGGGCGAAATAAAAAAGGGTTGCCAAAGGAACAAATATTGGTTTATATTAAAGAACAAGAGGATGCCGATATAATAAGTAATAGATCAAAGGCTTTTGCACATTCTCTTGCCAAGAGAAGCCTAGAAAAACCTCTAGCGGCTTCTTGCCATTGGTCGACCCACATCCTTTCATGCCAATTCCACCATCTTTTGAAGAACAAAATGTTTTTGGTTTTGCGAAAAAGAGGCCCATTGGACAAGGAATTCAAAAATGATATTAGGGAGGTTGCAGATTAGGGCATTGCTTGTTGCATTTATGGCAATGGGCTTCCTTTCAACATTGTTAGATCACCTTATTAGCGGGATATGGTGATGACCCTTTGCAATACACCTCCCGATTATGTTAGTCTTGGGTATGAGAAGGTGCGAACCACCTTATTGGCAAAAGAGAAACATTTAGTAGATTTTGATGGATGGAAAGATTGCAAAATAGACCATTGATCAATGTTATAGTAGTGTCCCCTAAAGGGGCAATGTTTTTGAAGGCAGTGGATTGTGAGGAGCAAGAAAAAGAGACAAGTTTCATTGCCAATATCCTTATAGAATCCATTGAAATGGTGAGGTCTGAAAATGTTGTCCAAGTCATAACGAACAATGCTAAAATTTGTAGGGCCATTGGGTCTATAGTGGAGGGTACATATAGTCAGATTTTTTGGACACCATGTGCAATCTGCTCATTCAATTTGATATCGCAAAAGATTGACACACAAATTGAGTGGGTCAAACAAATCTACATGGAGGGTGAGGAGATCCAAATGTTTGTGACTAATCATCATATGTCACAAGGCAACTTTAGAATCTTCCCCAAGTTGGAGTTCTTGAAGGTAATTTAAATTTAATTTTTTATTATAGATATGTGACATGTATTTTTTACACCATGTTAGGTTGTCGAAACTTGATTCACATCTCACACAATCATCTTAAGATGACTTGTGAAAGTGTGAGATGCCTTGAGTTCTATGGTCAACAACCTTTGGAGTGTATGGAGGCAATCAAGCACATAAAGAGCCCAAAAGGTAAAAGGAATGATCCTTTCACCGAGCCCATCATGAGCATGATGAGGTATGCTGATACCGATCGCCCATGTTTGTGTGAAATTTATGATGGCATGGTTTCCATGGTGGAGAAAGTAAGAGAAATAATAGAAGCCAAGGAACATAACCCAATGGAAACATTTTTCAAAATTGTGCAAAATATTATTGTTGAGCATTGGAATAAGATGACCACTCCCTTACATCCCTCAACATTTTCTTTGTTGCCAACGTATTATAGTAAATAGGTACTTTCATTGCTGAGGAGGGTGCCACCATATAGGGATGAGGAGGTTGCTGCTGGCTATAAGGCTGCATTTATAAATATATTTTCAGATGAAGGTATTCGAAGTATTGTCTTGAGTGAGTTTGGCCAATTCATATCTTCCAAAAACATGATGCCTCCGCTCTTCTGGACAAATATAGGAAAAGTGCTGATGAGTGGTGGTATTTACATGGTCAAGGCTCCATTTACTTGCAGCCTCTTGCAATTAAAATACTCTCCCAAGTATGTATCTTTTTATTTATTTATTTTCTCGTTTTTTATTCGATGCTATTATGCTATATATTATATTTCTATTTTATAATAATATAATTTTCTAATCTATTTTTAAATACTATATGTTGTATGCAAACTCAATAGGTTGCAAGCTCTTAAGTTGAGTGGAATTGGAGTACATACTCTATCCACTTGGTCAAGCGCAACGGTTTGAGTAGAGGATTTGGTCTATATACACTCCAACCTTCGTTTCTTGTCACATAAGTAACCTGAATACAATGAGGGTGTGACAAAGAATTGGGATCTAGCCCTTGAGTGTGGTGATTTAGATGCTACAGTTGCACAACTTGCCGAAGTCTCTATAGATGAGGAAACTTCTACACTTGACACACCTAGTGGGAGTGGCAATCCAGTTGATTGTGGTTCAAATGAAATTGAACCAAGTGTTGACCTTGATGCTTTTGATGAAGAAGAATATGAAGACTAATAAATATTGATTGTAATTTGAAATTTCATTGTGTAATAACATTTTGAGACTTGAGTATTTTCATTTTTGCAAATTATGAATATGAGGTATTTAAATATTCTATTTGTTGGCAATGAGGAGTATTGTTTTTCTTATAATTAAATTTATAATTTTGAACATGTTATATATATATATTTTGATACCTATACCCAAAGGAAAAAAAATTGCCATACCGAGTTCCGGTTCCCATACTCACACTTGTACCCAAACCGGTAACTTAGTATATACATTGACAAAATGATAGAAGGCTACAACTAAGAAATGTGGAAAATCTGAAAAATTATATAAATATAGGATCAAGATCAACAACTACCACAGCTCATCTTTGTTCACACCAAAACCAGAGTTTGGATCTAAGTTACTCCTAATATGTGGGAGTGCCTTATTCAAAGGAATCCTAACCAATTTGGCCTATGTATTCTCATCAATTTGTTTGGAATCTTTAGGATCAACATCTTAATGTGCAGCTGGAGTCTAACAATACTTACAAGTTTGTCAATTTACAAGTCCTAAGGTGCTATGCACGGCCACCAACTTCTATGCTTGTCAGGAGATAATCATATTCCTCTTGATTGATTGGATGAAGCTATATGTGGAGAAATTCCTCTCTATAGTAGAGGAATTGACAACTTGTGAAAGGAGGCTAGTGGCAAACATCCTCAACTTTGCTGCATTCTTTCCATGCCATATCCACCATTCAATAGGATTAGTTTGAGCTAATATAGCCCTATCTACATTGGCCTTTGGTTTGCTAAATGTTGGACCTCAAATATTGAATAAAGAAATCCATTGTTGTCAAAGTAAAGTTGCTTCCTCAGTGTTGTACATTTTTTTGAAGGGCTTTCATAGACCCTTCTTTCACCTCATCATCTTCAAAAAGAGCCATTCTCCTAGCTCCTAGTGCATGTCATCTATGATTTAGATCATAGGCTGCCATATAAAAAAGGGTGTTTGTAGTGTTCTATTGCTGCATTACAATGGGCCTAATATGCTCCTCATATAATCCCAAATTAGGGTCCTTGCTATAAATTGTTTGTTTCATACAGCCAAACAAATTGCCAAATGTCTTATAAATCTCTCCAAGACTAAGAAAGACTATATTGGCATATCTAATCACCTACACAATGGGTGACATAACAAAGCAAATATATCTATAAACAAAAAATTTCAAAAAAGAATAAGACACAACTAATGGAGTGGATGCTAAGTTTTTCAAATTTTAAAATTTAAAATACAAAAAATGAAAATAATATTCAAGTTACAAACACTAATAATATAAATTTTCTTACCTCACAGTGGACCACCAATCGTCATGAAAGATCTTTGCATTGACCACTCACCCCACTTTGCATTGACCATGGTCCATCATTAACTATAAAGGTTTTGCACCTCAATTGTCCACTTTAGAAAAATGAACTATTTGGCACATCTAATCTCCACAGGTTTGTGTTAAGGTAAGGTGATATTAACCTTGCAATCTTATGTACTAATGTTGGATCTCCAACATCTTGGGAATGGGTACTTAGATGCTCATGTAGGTGGTCAAGAGATATTATTATTTTATTATTTCTCTTTGTAAATTAGAATATTAGTTATAGTGGCATTAAGAGGGCACATTACTTATGACAGTGGTGGTTACAAAAGTGATTTGACTTTATTTATAATATTTTTCCAATCCTAGGTGCTAGGAGAGTGGAGCATATTGTTATGATGAGTGGGGTTCACATTAGTTGGCTGCTCCATTTTGAACCACCATACTCAAGAATTTATGCCCACTCTTCACATGAGTCAAATATATTAGTTATGGTTGCTATCCATGGAGCATTGATTGACTGGTCTTGGGGGTGTTGGTTTTTCCATATAGTGAGTTTTGGTAGTTTTGGTTTTGGGAAACCAATCATGGTTTTCCCTCTCTAGTTCTCTATAAATTGGATGCCTTGGATAGTTGTTTCATGGGTTTTTTGCAGGTTGAGTATTGTACATTGCTAGAATGCTATAAAATTGAAGGGAAAAAGTTGGATGTATCGATGTAACACTTAATATGGACTTTTTGTGTTTTTGATAGCGGAGTTTTTTCTTGAAAGGGATTCTCCATGTACATCTAGTGTTGTTCTTATTTATATGTGTTTGCTAATTTTAATTTGTTGTTTCAAATTCTTATATGCTTCTCCAAGTTATTTTTCAGATTTACAATAGTTTATCAAATGTTCTAAATCAGATTTGAACACTTAATTCTTATATTATCATTGCATTTGTTCACCAATTTCTCAACATTTGGTATTAGAGCCTACAGTTGTGATTAGAGAGAAATACAAATTATTGGAAGTGTTGTGAGGTTTTTTTTTCAGTGGAAATATTTAAATTTTTAGTGGGCTTTATAGATCTATTTGTGGTTGTGGCCAAACATCTACTTCCCATTTAGAGCTTGAGAAGTTCAATGGTTTTGGTACGAGCTATGGAAGCTAAAGATGGAGGATCTCTTAGAAGAAAGGTATAAATGGAAGTTAGTGGCAAAGGAAGGAAAATCCAGAAGTATATTCGATGAAATTTGTAAAAGGTTAGACAAGAAAGCATGGGGAACTATTCGGTTGTGTGTTGTAGATTTCGTTCTTTTGAATGTATCTAAAGAGACCATGGTGTTTGCATTGTAGAAGAGGATAGATGATATTTATCAAACTAAAAAGTCGAACTAGTAAGTTATATCTCATTTACCCACCTAGAGAACATAAAGTTTGCACTATCCTCTTTGATAAAGAATATTCTAAGGTGGATTTGGTGATTGGGGACATGTGATAAACTTGGATGAGGGCAAGCTACTCTAGGATGTTGGGGCCTCAAATGTTGTACGGGTGGTTATTGATTCAACACATGGTGTGTAAATTAGTTGGCATGGTGGTGGAGGATACTCACAAGAACATCGTTTGAACCCTATCTTGTGTCCATGTATTGAAAAACATAGGGAAGATAGATTGGGTGGAGAAAGTGGTGGCATAAGTTAGAGATATTCAAATGTTCATTCACAACCACCATATCTCACTTTCTCTATTTATGTCTTTTTCGAGGAAGGAATTCCTCAAACTTGCGGAGACTAGATTTTCCAATAACTTCATTTTGTTAAAGAGGATGCTTGAGATGCATGAGTATATATAATTGATTATGGTTAATCCAAATTGGAGTTCATGTTTTGATGCAAACACTATTGAGGGAAAACTATGAAATAAAAGATAATTGATGATGATTGGTGGTCCTCTATGAGGTAAAGAGAATTTCTAATTTTTTAATTAAATAATGAATATTTTTATCTTGATAATCTTATTCATTTTTGTATTAGCATTCACTCTAAGTCTTATAATGTTATCCTATTTTGAAATTTTTGTTTGTCGATATGTTTGCTCTTATCTCACCTATTATAGATTTGATTAGATATGCTAATATAAAACTTTTTTAGTCTTGGAGAGATTTATGAGATATTTGATAGCATGCTTGGGTAGATGAAGAAAACAATTTATAACAGGGATCCTAATTTGCAATTATGTAAGTAGCATCTCAGGCCCATTGTGGCATGACAGTGAGACACTATAGAAACTTTGCTTCATATGGCAGCCTTTTCTTTAAATCCTACATAGCATGCACCAAAGGCTAGGAGTGTGCCTCCTTTTGATGATGAAGTGAAATAAGGGTTAGTGAAGGCTCTTCAAAAAATGTATTCAAGTGAGGAGACAATCTTATTTTGAACACAATGGCTTACCTTTGCTAATCTTCACGGTTCAACATTTAGCAAATTAGAGGTGAAGGTAGATATGGCCACATTAGTTCAAATGAGCCCTATCAAATGGTGGACATGATATATGGCAAGGATGAAAGGAAATATGCATCCACCCAAGATAATTTCCACATAACCCAAATAGAGAAATCTATGCAAATAAGTATTTAGAATCCACATGCAAGAGAATAAACAACATACCCATCAAAAGATGACACAAGATATACCTTGGGAAAACCTTCATAAAGCTCATAGAGGGAAAAACCAAGCCTCCAAAAGCATCCATGCTTAATGTATTATTTAGCAATAAACATGACAATACATCTTCCAAGCCTCCATGAATATCTCTGAAACATCAAGCCTCTCTAATGCATCCTCCATGTGTCCAAGCATGTAAACATACATCCCATGCCATGCTTCACATATGCACTCTTTAGAAGAAGACTCAAAACCCCAGCTAGCCTACCTTAGACAACTACCCATGTGTTTGCTTTTATAGAAACAAGCTCCCACAAAACCACCAAGTGGTATTACATAAAACCATGTGACCAATACCATGAGCTTACAAAACCATTAACCCCTCATTTAATATTGGTACCAAGTGTTTCCCAATATTAAATATTATTCCCATGTGCAATCCCACATTAAATATTTAATCCAATATTACATACAACACATAAAGTGGCCCCAAGAATGCTAGACCCATGTGATGCACACATCCCTAGATTCCCTAGGTGCACTACATAATAAATAAATATTACATTATAACATATGGAAGGTGTACAACACACCTTTTCCTAACAAAGGATACGCCAAAGTTGAGGATACTTGTCCTTTGCTTCTTTTCATAGGTTGTTAGTTCCTTTGCTACAAAGAGGAATTAGTCTACATACAACTTCATCCATTCTATCAAAAGGGACATGCTTACCTCTCAATGAGCATAGAAGCTGGTGGCTTTGTATAGTGGCTTGCAATTTTAGGATAAATAGACTTTTAAGTATTGATAGACCCCAAATTTATGATGGGATGTTGATCCCAAAGATGGCATACAAATTGATGAGGAGACACAAGAAGGATTGGTGGGTGTTCCATTGGATGAGGCAGCCCTTGATATTGGTAGTGAATCAAATTTAGAGTCTAATTTTAATTTATGTGAGGATGAGTTAGAGGGATAGCAGCACTAGATTTTAGATTGGCTACATTTTGTCATTTTGTACTTGTAGCCTTTTAACGTTTTATTTTGATTTATTATGTATATGCACATTGGTAATTAAAATTTAGATTGAAATGATTAGAGATTGAAAGTTTTTAAATTTGTATGCCAACTCATGTGAATTCTCAATTCAAATTTACTTTTTCATTATATGGTTCTATAATGTATATGATGAATGATTATACATTAATTGAAATTTTCAATATTTAAATCTTTTTCCTTATTTTAACAGTCATTACCTATTGTTTCCTAAAAAAGGCCTCCTATCCCCTATGGTTTTGGAAACATGTCCCACTAGTTCCCACCTTCCCCATCCCAAAAACTTGGTGTGACATAGGTTTTCTCTGTTTAGTAGTGTCATTAGTTGGATAAGTAAGAGGTAGTCCACAATTGCTTTGTCCACTATTGAAGCAAAGTTTATGACTACTACACATGCCTATAAAAAGGTGGTTTGGTTACAAAGTCTATGTTTAGGAGTTGGTTTTGATTGTAGAGTGGTTCATATCAAATTTGACAATAAAAGTGCTATTTGTTTGATTAGGAACCTCATGTACCATGCTTATAGGAAGCGTATTGACATTCACTATCATTTTGTTTGCGAGATTGTGGAGAATGGTAACATCATGATTCAGGAAGTTGACACTTGGGATAATGTTTCATATTCATTTTTGAAACTAGTAGCATGATAGTTCTCTTGGTATAGGGAGGCCATGGGCCTTGCATTTTATACTTGATTTATTTTACGTTTCCTATTTGTGTCATGCAATGTAAAATATCAAGTGCAAGAATGTAAGGACAAAGTGATATTAACCTTGCAATCCTATATACTAATGTTGAATTTCCAACATCTTGGGAATGGTTACTTGGATGCCCATGTAGGTGGGTGAGAGATATTATTATTTTATTGTTTCTCCTTACTTGAAGTATTAGTTGTAGTGACATTAAGAGGGGAGGTTACTCATGACAATATTGGTTACAAAGTGATTTGACTTATTTATACCACTTTCCCAATCTCAGACGCTAGGAGGAGAGTGGGGCATCTTGTTATGATGGGTGGGCTCCACATTAGTTGGACACTCCATTTTGGAGCATCATATTTGGGAATGTGTGCCTACTTTTCACATGAGTCAAAGATACCATTAGTTATGGTTGCTATTCATGGAGCATTGATTGATTAGTCATGGGGGTATTAGATTTTTTCCATGCCATTGGTTTTGGTTTTGGGAAACTATTCATGGTTTTCCCTCTCCATTTCTCTATAAATTGGATGCCTCGGATAGTTATTTCATGGGTCTTATACATTCTGAACTCTCTATTACGTTGTCAAAATATTGTCAAATTGAAAATAAAATTGGATGATGTAACACTTCTATTGGATTAATACAAAATTCTCTTATCTTTGATGGCAGAGTTTGTTTTCTAAAAGGGTTTCTCCACACATACATTTAGTGTTATGTGTTTATTTATATGTGTTTTCTGATTTTAATTTGTTTTTTTTAATTCCTACATGCTTCTCCAAGTTATTTTTTCAGATTTACAATGGTTTATCACATGTTCAAAATTGGATTTGAACACTTAATTCTCAATACTATCATTGTATTCATTCACTAGGTTTGTCGACAAGTTGAGGAATTCCTTAAAAAATTCCTGAAAGGAGCAAGTTAGGTGTGGTGATTGTAAATGAGCATTTGTATATCTCTAGCTTTTACCACTACTCTATTCATCCAATCTATATTTTCGCTATCTTTCACTACATTGTTCAATGCATGAACACAAAATCGGGTTCAAAAAATGTGCTCGTAAGCCCCCTCCACCATCATGCTATCTAATTTACAAACATGGATTGAATCAATGACCACTTTTGCAACATTTGAGGCCCCAACCTCCTCTATGGCCTCCCTCAAAATTTGAAATTGGAATTTTGCATTCTTGTATTTAGAAAATAAGAGCTAGTTGCACATGTAACTATGATATTGAGTGGTTGATGTTTAATATTGGACCACCCATCCATTATAATTGAGATACTCGTCCTTAGCTAGGTTTGATTCATGTCATCCACCAACAAAATAACCTTCAAATATTGTTTGTCAAGGATGACGGTGTGTGTCTATGTTCTCTATGGGGGAATAGGAGGAACCAATACTATTTGTCTTTTTCAACATGTTCTTGAAGTATGGAGAATGTGCCACATAATATGGGATGGAACAACCTCAAAAAAAATTGGGCAACCAAATCATCTACCTCTTCCTGTGTTTGCACATTTAACATCCTTGTAACTATACCTTGCCTCTCATTTGTTTTCCTCTTTTCTTTGTAGAACCTTCAACATTGAAAACCATGGATGGCATAGCAGATTGTATAGATTTTAGTGGCATACCTATGGATCTTGGTTCACCCTCCATAAACAGCCTAAACACCTCAGCCTTCTCAGAAATGGCTATCTTTTCATAAATATTAACCCCATTTCTAGAAACACAAAAGCTGACTAGAAGCCCTAATGTAGCTCCCTTGGGAATCTCTATTACACACGACACAACAATCACCTACTCCTTGAAAACTTTTTTTGTTTGTGTAAAGCTATGAAAAATTGAAAAAGTGGTTGAGGGGCATTGAATGGGCCCTTTGCATAAGTTTCTAGGAGAGAAAAAGGGCATGCAAACAGGTTATGTAGTGGTTTCTTTGTTGATGGCAACATCATCACTTGCATGCCCCTCACTATTGCTCATGTTGTTTGAAAAAAAACAGCAAGTGCAAACTAGAAAAGAAGAAAAAAAATTGAACTTTGAAAGATTAAAAAAAAACTAAAAAAACATAAAAAATGAACAAACTTATGTTGATGTTGCTGCTGTTCTCTTCTTCTCACTTTCAACTTGGGCTTTTCCTGGGGTTTTCCCTAGGAATATTGGGTGAACTTGAGGTGGATTTAGGCGAACCCAAACAGACCCAAGGGTTGCCCAAATTTTTTTTAAAACATGTCTATAAACAAAACATTGCCATATACCTAATTTTGCCTTTAAGTGATAAAATTGTGAAAATGACGTGCCATGAAGGTTTGTGTGGTTTCAAAGGGCTTCCCTTGGACCCCATTGGATGTGTTGGCCCCATACCCCCATGAGGAGTGCTGCCCCTCAACCTTGCTTGGGTTGTTACCCCCAAACCCCCATGAGTGGTGCTACCCCTCATCTCCCATGGGGTCTCCATTCCCAAACCCCCACTAGTTGCCATCCCCAAAACTAGGCCCTTGGTTTGCTTAGTTAAGTGGATCCAATTGGATACAAAAGAAGATGAGAATTTGGTTTTTGTGCTCTCCAACTTGCATCTCATGTCACATAAGAAACTTGATTACGAGGGGTTGACAAAGAATTTTGATCTAACTCTTGAGTGTGCTGACTTGGACATTATTGTTGCACAATTTGCTGAAATTTCTTTTGATGAGAATACTTCTGCATATGTCATGGCTACTGGAAGTGGTATTGTAACTCCTTTTGGTTGAAATGAAATTGAACCAAATGTTGACTTTATTGTTCTCATTGAAGAGCAATATGAAGATTATTGAATATTGATTGTAATTTTCATCATGTATAGACAATTGACAAACATTGAACTATGAGGTTTTCCGTTTGCAAATTATGAGGTATTTAAATATTTTGTTTATTGGCAATTATGAGTATCAATTTTTTCTATGATATTATTTATATAAAATTGTAAATTATATAAATATATATGAAACCATACCTGTACCTAGGGGAAGCTTGAACCTGTACCAAGAACCCATAGTTGTACTTGAGGGAAAAAATTTCTTACTAGCTTACCTAAACGTCATACTCGTAGCCCTCCTAGTCCCAAGACTAGTAACTTAGAGTTTTTTTCTCATGTACTTGATGTGGGTGTCCCTCACCCTTTTTAATTTTTAGTTTTTTTTTTTTGAAAATATGTATTCCATCTAGGGATGGTTAGAGGATGTCTTTGATGTCTCTAGTCGTGCTAGGATGTTCTTGGATGTTTCTTGGGGTGTAGCGAAGATTGGGGATGGAGTAAGAATGTTTCATACAGATCTACTTGTCCTTGAAACACTATGGTTGGGGGATGGCCAAAACTCAATGTTAGAAGACTCGAACTCGCCTCAGACTCGGCAAGCTAATTTTTGACCTGGACTTGAACTCAGTACAAACTTAGCAAAGACTCGTCAAATTGAGAAACCCGTGAAATTCAAAGGTTTTTAAGGACTTAAAACTTGTTTCATGCGCCATTTAATAAATAAACCTTAAAGACAAAGTAACCTCATCAAATAGAAGCTAGTTTGATCACATACACAAGTATACATCATTCACATAAGTATAAATGAAAATTTTAGCTGAAGGAAATAACACATTTATAATTTTAGATATATAAGTATTGTCAAATGTATACAAAACTCATGGAATATGAAGTCCATGGCATCAAAAGTTCAAAACAAATATCAAATTCTGTGGCTTAGAGGAGCATGCAACACTCGGCCCTCTTGCATGGACGTCTAAGATAGCTCTTGGATGATGATGTGGTCATGATATATATCTATGTCTTAGCGACACTCGCACAAATTTCCAAGGTGTTTTCTTGTGCTCTATCCTCCTCTGCCATGGCTACTACCTCTGCCTCTCTTTCCACCTGGTCAACCCAATCAAGGTCCTCATCACTAAACATAGGATTCTTAGCCTCAATGATCCAATTTGATTGTGGATCAACCTCCTCTAGTGTGATGGGTGATAATTCATTGCCCAAAATTTGTCTGTGGCGATAAAAAGTTGTGATGAACATAAACTAGATCATTCAACCTTTGCACTAATAGTCTATTGCATTTCTTGGATTGTATGTGCTCAAACATACTCTAGTTGCACTCACAACTTGAAGCACTACATGGTTGGCTCAATACTCAAATTACAATCCTCTGAAGATTTGGTTCCATAGCACCAAATCTTTCCCACCATGCATTTGAGATGAAAAAAAGAAAAAAATATTTAATAATAATGTAAAAAGATTTTTTTAAAATTTTTTTTAAGCTTAAATAATGCCCTTAATAGATTTTTACTTGGCTACAACATCAACATAGTTTCCTTGCATATATCTCGTGCAAAGAGATCTCCTTGTGAAAGTCTAAAGATCTAAATATTGGTGACTATTTGTGCTCCAACACCAAAATCAGGCATCATCCACTCGTATGACCATGTAGAGCCCACTCATAACCTCCTCATCCACTTGGAAATCAAGGTGAAATTGGAATGTTGGATTGAGGAAATAAGCAGTTGCGTGTAGGGGTTTGTGAAGATGGAGGTGCCATCATTTATCAATGTTTTCCCAAATGGGATGATACTTATCCTCAACTCTCACATAAATGGATTTAATGGCTTCCTTGGCTCTATCCATGCCCTCATATATGTAGCCCATCGCGGGCTTCTCCCCATTAGCAACTTGTAGGAGCCACTAAAGGCTTTGTGAACTGCAATTATTGTGAAACATTAACATAAAAATGTGAGTAAAAATAAGTAAATGAAATAAAAATATAATGTAGAATTAGATTTACCTTTATGATCTCCACATTTGGTACCTAGAAGCTTTCCTCATAAAAACTTCAATTAGCCACATCAACTTTTGCATTGCCTTAGCATATGATGAGGAAGTTTGCTCCTCTTTAACAAACATGTGCCTCAAAGCTCCCTTTGCCTAAAGCAAGGATTGTGATGCGATAAAATTGGTTGCAAATTGGGTTATTTCAAGATAAGCCAACTCCTTCCTTGTGAATTATCTCATTAGGTCGAGGACCCTATTGGTGTAGGTTATTATTTTCCTAGTGGGTTAGTTTATTTTCCCTTAATCCTAGCCCTAGGTTTTTCCTACACTTTTATTAAGCTTGCTTAGGATAATAAAGTGAGTTTATTACTAGGAGATAAGTGATGTGTTGTCCCCTTCCCTAAAGGGTGGAACACTTTCCACTTTTGGTGGTCCATATCCACTTTTTTTGGTTGATTCCTATTGGTTGGATTTGCCACCTACATCCTCTCCTTAGTTCTATATAAACTCACTACCTAGCTTGTATTTGCATCTTTGCATTGTATTTTTTCAGCTTGGAAGCCCTTAATACAATTATGTCATATCAACATTGCCTAATCTCTTGTAGTCTTGGTTTGCATTCTTTATGTTTTTCCAGTTTATGCAACTTTTTTTTTCTCTTAAGAAGTTCTTTTGGTTATTCAATCTATTTCAAATTTCTAACATGGTATTAGAGCTTCAGTGATGCAAACTTCTTCCCAGATTTGAGGGACCAATCCTCGCATGAAATTTTTGTTGGGTGTGAGTTGGGGTCTTGAGAACCTCACCATTGAATCTAGGGCGTCAGGGAAAGTAAGATTTGGCTTTCGTTTCATCAAAATTCATCATATATTGGCTGATCTACAAGGGTTTGAAGGAAGGGTTGCAGTTGTCAGATCCGGGGGGTAGCTGATTTTTTGGAGCAGTTTGGGTGAAAACCGACCTCCCCATTGCGTTCGGGAGGCCTGAGAACCTAAAGATCGACTTCCAAATCGTCGAAATCCGACACTTTTAGTCGGGCAAGAGGCAAAATTTTTTAGGTTGTATGGATTTGTACTTGGTTGTACAACCGTATGGTCTACGGATCACGGTCTGAAGCGGCATATTGATCGACATATTCCTCTGCATCCTACATCATCATTTGCTCAGCGATGTACAATTTTTGCGTGTTAATTCGTTAGCTGTAAAATCGGTACAAAGGGCCTTTTATACGGCATGTTATTTTTATATTAATTTTTTTTATTAAAACTTTGGCTTATATTTTTCCCACTGACAATGTTTAAACTAGCCGCAAGTTTTTGAGGGCTTGTTGCTTGCAAGCTCTACTTCGTGGAGGGGGCTTAATGCCTCGTGCGGCATGGCTCCACCCATTGCCCCTCGAGTGCCTCGCCCTCCACTGGGAGTGCGACATTTTTTTGAACCCCCAATATACACTCTAGTCCTATGGGCGACCAAGGACCATGGTCTTTTGTCCCAAAGGGCCTAAATTATTGATTCTGTTTAGTCTTCAAAGTGCCTCATATAGGCCTATTTTTCGTTTTTTCATAAATTTTGATCTAGATGGCAAAACTTTTGAAACAAAATATTGTTGGTAAGCTGGTGGTGTGTATTTTCTAGTGGTATAGGTGACTTTTCAGAATTTTGTTGTTTGGTAGCATTTATTACTGGTTGAAGTTAAATCTTGATTTATGACTCCCGAGCTTATAACTTTTTTCCATGATCTTCGATTTTCGCAATTCTTGTAGTGTTGGAAAGGTATTAAGGAGCTCTACATTGCCACCCATGCACTTTTTCTTGTATTTGTTCTAGGTTGATCGTTATTTTAGTTTTTCCCCAAAGGGTGTCCTGGAGATTACTTGGATGTTTTGATAGTTGGGAGGGTGCAATTTTGATCTTAGCACTTTTTTTAGTTCCAGATCATTTGTCAATCAACTATTGTTTCATAGATTTTAGGGTTGTGCCAATTTGAGAGTTTTCTAGTGTTCCTTGGCATCGGGTCTACTATTGCTTTATCATGATTCTGACCTGAGTCCTTGAGTGACTCTAATATGGTTTCTAGTAAATAGAATTATCTTTCCTTTGCTTGCCAAATTAAGGATTCCTGTGGTACTCCACAAGTGTGCTTCCAATGCTTCTTTGTAGCAGGTTATCTCATTATGGGGTGGGCGGGGTCAGGGAAGGAGTTGTAAGGTCTCTCTTGTCATCCTTTGTGTGGATGGAGATTGATTGGATTTGTGATGGATATCATTAATGTATCTCATCTCTCTTTTGGGGAGGAGTTTTGTCCCACTGGGTTTTCTCTTTTTCTCTATTTGTGAGAGATTGCATTTGCATTGTACATGGGTACCTAACATGGCCTCGTAGCCGGGACCCATCTTTGTGTCATTTGCATAATATTCTCCCTAAGTTGCACTTAAGGGGGGTGTTAGTGTGAATAAATGTCTTGTACCTAGTTAATTTCCTCACTAGGGACTTAGAGGACATATTCACATGTTTACTTAGGTTCTAAGATTCTTTGTAGAAGTCTTAGTTGTCATTTCTAGATCTTATCTTATCCTAGGTTGTTATGACTTAGTTGTCTTATGTGATAGGATTAAAGAAATTGTCATGATCTTGTTTAATCCTATTCCTCACCTTGTCTATATAAGCAAGGCATCATATGTACATTTCCATATTCAGTGTGGTTGTTATTTTGGCTTTCTTGCATACTTAATCATGGCATGATATTTCTGCCATCTCTCTTGTGGAAGTTATTTTGTTTTGCAAGTGATCCTAGGGTGCTGAGGAGTTCACCATAAACTCCTACAAACCCACATATGATTGTACATGTATTTACAAATATTTTTGGTTGTTTTCACACGTTTTGATCCATGGAATCTTGCCAAGATCTTCCAATATGAGGTCAAGGCAATGAGCAACACAAGGAGTCTAGAATAATGATGGGTGCCTATCCACAAGTAATCTACTTGCAAAAACATACTTTGTTGCATTATCTGTAACTACTTGCGCCACATTTTCCTCACTTACTTAGCCAATATTTCCTCCAAATCTTCACAAAATAATTTAACATTTTTTGTGTTTCTTGAAGCATCAGTAGATTTTATAAACATCGTGCCACCTGAAAAAGAAACAAAATCAATGATTCAATAAAAGTATAAATTAAAAATCTTAATCACTAAATCAATGCATTTCAGAAAGTACAATCACTTGAGCAAGAAATAAAGAAGTTTAGCAATGTTCTATTTCTTCTATCCGTCCAACCATTAGTCATGATGATGCAACCCTTCTTCCCCCATATCTGTCGTTGCTCATCAATTGTGGCTTTCACATCCACGAGTAGTCTACTTGCAGCAGCATACTTTGTTGCATTATCTGTAACTACTTGCACCACATTCTTCTCACTTCAGCCAATATTTCCTCCAAAGCTTCACAAAATAATTTAACATTTTTTGTGTTTCTTGAAGCATCAGTAGATTTTAAAAACTTTGTGCCACCTGAAAAAGAAACAAAATCAATGATTCAATAAAAGTATAAATTAAAAATCTTAATCACTTAATCAATGCATTTCAGAAGGTACAATCACTTGAGCAAGAAATAAGCAAGTTTAGCAATGTTCTATTTCTTCTATCTGTCCAACCATTAATCATGATGATGCAACCCTTCTTCCTTCATATCTCTCGTTGCTTATCAATTGCGGCTTTCACATCAGCCACCTTTTGAGACAAAATGGGGCCTTTTATCTCCTCATCGTTAGGGGTTTTGAACCCCGCCCCGCAAATAGTAATGGCATCCACCATGTTTCTCCAATAAGGAGACCTAACACAAGTAAATAAAATAAAATAAGTATTGTAAAATTGAGAGTTTAAATTTGAATTTGACATACCTCCAAATATAAAAACTCAAGAGACAAAGAATCAAACTATATATTTTAAAACAAAACAAAAAAAGAATTACCTAGCTGCATGGAATGGAATGGTGCAATAGAACCAAAAGTCTTCAATTTCACTTTTAGCTGCATCATGTTTATCTTTATTCCAACTCATGCTCTCAAGTGATGGTTGGGAACCCAAAGTAGTGCACGGAAAAATATATGAATCTAACCTAGATGCACGAACTCTAGGCCCAATGTTAACACTACCACTACTCGCACCTAAAGATGGACGAAATGGAGGAATGGAAGAAGAAGAATCTCTAGTTCCACCAATGGTTGCCATCTCCTTTCTTTGTTACTCAAAGGTTTCTAATTGAATTTGCACTTCATGCATAAATCAATAGGCACAATTGGGCATGGTTTAGCATGTCAGCATAATATATGTGCAAGATAGTATTTTAATTTATTAATGCCTTTTTCCAAACATTGTTTGTTTGCAATGAAAACAAGTTATCACTCCTTTATTTTTCCCAACAATAGCATGTTTCCAACAAGGGTACCTTTAAATCAATGTTCCACGGAGTTTCCTAGCGCGGAGACGGGAGGACGGGTTTCGGGGATGGGGGGCCTAAGTTTGGGGATGACAGATGGGCAGTGGGGGAGTAGTGTTGAAATACATATAGTACTTGAAAAATTAGTTATAAAAAGATGTATAACTATAGAAGCCTAAGGAATAAGTAAAGTTTAAAGTTTAAACACATTGCAATGATTTCATTGAACTATTGAACATTGAAAATCAAAATATAGACATTGGAACGAGAACTAGAAGTTTCAAAATCTGAATTTCATAATCATGATTCATAATTACAATCAACAATGTTCAAAGTTCAAACTTCAAAATGACAAAAACAAAATAGTAATACTAATGACTCATGAGTCAATGGCTAATGCCCTGATGCCTCTAATCATCCCCAAGCTCCATCTCAATCTCCTCATCACTGGAACTGTTGGACCCCACATGCTCAAGCTCATCTAAACCAATACCAACCAGCCCTGTCTGTGTAGCATCATCATCTATCTGTGTTGGCTCTTTTGGCTCTACATCCCATCTGGGTGTTGGACTCTCCTTGTATGTAGTGTTGCGGTCAATGAGATGCAAGGCACTATGTACAACCACAAGCTTCTCTGCCCTCCTAGAAGTAAGCCTATTTCTCTTAACGAAGTGGACGAAGCTATATGTAGACCGGTTCCTCTTTGCAGCAGAAGAACTAGAAACCTGGGACAACAAACAAATGGCTAGAGTAGTAGTCAAAGATCTAGACCAATGCATAGTCCACTACAACTTGGGGTCCTCCTGTGACATAGTCTCCAAATCTATCTTGGCCGCCTTTGAATATCCCCAAAGAGTGGAAAATTTTGTCCACTCAGTACGAATCAAGCTGGCCTCTATAGGATCATACATTTTCTCAATGGCCTTCATGAATCCTTCCTTCACCTCGGCATCCTCTATAGGTGTAATTTTGCGGGCCTTTTCACATACCACTTTAGGTTCAATGCATAGGCAGCCATGTGTAAGGGAGTGTTGAGATTCTCCCATCTACACTGAATGATTGGATGAATATGCTTGGTGCATAATTGCATTGTGGGGGTCCTTCTCTCACACAACAACCTTCATTTGATCAAGCATAGAATCAATGCACTCATATACCTCTACAAGGGAAGGTACATTAGAATCCCCAAATCTAATAACTTTGAAGACTAGGGTAATGATGGAGACAATATATTTGGCATCAGCCAAATGACATCATTCTTCACCACCTCCTTAACCCTCAACCCTTGCTATGTCTTTGACTCAGGCCATCGGTTCCATTCTACAGTCATTACCATTAGTTGCAATGCCTCTTGCAACTCAAGCATCCTCTCCAAGAGAATAAAGTATGATGCATACCAAGTCTCTACAGGTTTTAGGAATTCCTTCTTGGAAAAGGACCTGAAAAGTGCATGTGAAGTATGGTGGTTGCAGATAAACATCTGCACATCTCTAGCATCATTGGCAATAGTTTTGATCTAGCTGATTTTACACATGTCCTTAAGTGCATTAATCATGGCATGCACACAACAAGGATTCCACCAAATATGTCTATAGGCTGCCTCAATCAACTTGCCTACAGCTCTACACGCATGGGCCACATTTATCACTACCTGCACCACATTTTGTGGCCCAATCTCCTCTATAGCATCCTTGAGGATCTAGAACTGATAATGAGCATCCTTGCTATGCCCTGAACAATCAATAGCCCCAAGGAAATAAGGGCCCACTATAGATGTAACCATGATATTGATGAGTGGACGATGCCTAATGTCCGTCCACCCATCCATGACTATGCTGCATCCACTTGTGACCCAGGTTCTCTTCATCTTCTCCATCAAAATATTAATCTTGGAATAGTTTTGATCCAAGATTGTTGTCCTCAATTTAGTCTCCCTTGGCGGCACATATGATGGTCCTGCCCTTATTATCTTTGACACAACTTCCTTATAATAAGGAGAGCGAGCCACATGGAATGGAATGCCATTGGCCAAGAAGAATTTGCTAATGGCATCATCTGCTTCATCCTTTGCTTGCACACTGAATAAATCTGCCAATGGTTATGAAGATGCCATCTTATGTTTCCCTTAGGCTTTGCTGCACTTGAATTGGATGGATTTGGTGGCCTTAGATTTTGCAAAGTAGAAGTAGAAATTGCTGAAATCTGATTACCCCTACTCTTTTGTGGTAAAGTAGCAGATATAGGTACTTCATCCTCATTACAACTCCATAATTTTAATATTTCAGACTTGTACTTCAAGTTCCCTTCCACCTTTTTGCATACATCTACACCTTTGCGTTGAACAAGAAGGAAGTGAGCATTAGTTCTAGTAATGCTTCCAAACCATTCAAGATTACACATGTGGCACTTCCACTTTCTAGTGCCCCTAGCTGTCCTAGGTTTTGTTGCTACCTTAGATGCAAACTGTTTTAAAGGTGATTTTGGATCAAAGGGCCCCTTGGCCCATTTTTCGAGGATTTGTGAAGGGAAGCCATAATTTTTACTCTGGATAGAACTTGTTTCAGTTTGTTTATTAGAGCCATGTTCCTATTTCAAATTCAGGATCATCAGATGATTCATTTTCACTTTGAATTTTTGCTTCAACCTCTTGACCCTCATCCTCATTTCTGCTGTAAGAACTCATTATGATGATGATGCTGCAAAAAAAAATGTTAAAAAAAATAGAAAACCTACAATGTTAAAAAAAAAAAAAATCGTTTACAATTTTGAATTTCTGAGAAAATAAACAAGCTGCTTATACAATCATTAGTTCAAATGACAAATGAAAATTTGAAATCACAAAACAATTTAAAGCATAGACAAGGCACAATAGTATCCTTGAAAGAAATGTGATCTCACGGATTGCAATATTGTAGGATATGCACAAAATGGATTTGTTGAAATCTAAAAATCTTTAGAAACTTTCAAGCAAATGCAATTGGTAGGTGTAAAGCCAGATTCCACAACCTTTGCTAGCATCCTCGCTTCCTGTAATAAAATGGGAGCTTTGGAACAGGGTAATAATGTACATCCATCAAAGCATTAACAAAAGGTGGATTTCTATTAGATATTATGGTTGAAAATGCTCTAGTAGATATGTATGCAAAATGTGGAAGCATGAGCAAGGCACGCGAACTGTTTGACTGAATGCCTCAAAGAGATGTCATCTAATGGAATACAATGATTGCAGGCTTTGTGGAAAATTGATTTGTTGAAAAAGGCTTTAGAAACTTTCAAACAAATGCAATTGGCAAGTATAAAATCCAAATTCTTTGCCAGAGTCCTCCCTACCTGTGCCAAAATGGGAGCTTTGGGATGGGCTATGGACATGCACCAAAGCATAATGGTAGGGGGATTTTTGTCAGATCTTATAGTTAGAAATGCTCTGGTAGGACATATATGCAAGATGAAAACACAAATGACAAAAATGAAAAATGAGAAAATAAAAATAAAATAAACTAAATAGTAAATACTTGTACACCATAAATAGTGGCGGCTACCCAAAACCCATGCCCTCCTTCAAAAGTCAAAACTCATGGCCTCAATTCTGTAGAAATCACGCCAAGTATGAGGCTCAGTCAGTAGCAATTAGCAATAGCGCCTCCAACAACTTCCTCAATCCCTCACGCGGCCAAGACTCATGACTCAGGTAAAAACTAAAAGCTAAAAAGTAAAATGTCAAATGTCAAATGAGGTGAATACGAGTCCAAACTTAGTTGTGGTCGATTTAGGGTTACCAACTTATGCTTTTACTTTGTTTTTTTTTTTTTAAATCATTAAATTTTTTGCCAGGTCGTGGGAAACGCTTGGGGGTTTCTTGAGGGTTGAGGGACATTTGGGAGTCTCGGGGACGTCCTAGAGTCCCCTTTTGGCATCTCCCTAGAAGAAACGGCAAGGAAACATCCCCTTGAGAAAGGAAACAGAGGGACGGCGGGGGGATGTTCCCCAGGGATCCCCGCGTCTCGGGGACGTCCCCAACTCAAATGTGCACGGTTTTTCAAGGAGATGTGACCTCATGGAACACTGCTTTAAATTAGACTTTCAAACATTGTGATAAAAACAATTTATAAATCTAAAGAATGCTACAAAAAATATAAATAGAAAAAAAAGTAACAATTATAGTTTATAATTAAATTGATATAAAAAGATCTAGGGTTTGTTTTTTGGTCAACTAAAACAAAATAGAAAAAAGAAAAAAGAAATGTAAAAGAGAAATGAAATTTTATTTAAAAAACAAAAAAAAACCTTCAAAATATAAACTTACCTCTTAAATCTTATTGGAAATAAATGGTGAACTTTTCCCAATTCTTTGTAGATGCACCAAAAGTAGCTACAAACTTTCCCAAATGTGATTCAACCACTGATTTTTGCTTAATCTATTTGCTGGTTTCCCTTCAATGCAATCCAATGTTGGCTCAAAACTCTCTTTTTTCTTCTGTCTTTGGCTTGAAAATGAAATGAAGTTACTTTTAGGGTGTAGGAGACAAATATAAGACAAAGAATTAAGTAAATTGCCTATTTTTGCTTCTTTTTTTTTCACCTTTTCCTTAACTCAGTTGTGGTCGAGTCTTCCCATCGGGACTTGCCTAGACTCGGCGAGTTTGTTGAGTACTCGGCTTCTGAGTCTCCTAGATTCGTTTGGGTTCATCCACCTCGGGACTTGATAAGTCTAGGCGATTCTAGGCTAGTCTTTGGACTATGCTGAAAATTCATTGGAGATGTGTTCCGGTGTATTCTTGTCTCAAACTTTTATCAAATAAAATCTGATTTTTTTCCATATTGTATCTGATTATATCTTGACCCGACCTTTAGTTTCCTAAAATATGTTCTGATTTCTCTTTTCTTAAATCAAATATAATGGTTTAAAAAAATGAATCTTGATGTTCTATTCTCACTTTTCCAGAATAAAATCTGATCTTTATCAAAGTCAAATATGGTTTTATCATCTCTTTCTTTTCTTCTAAAATGAATAGAATATTTTTAATTTTGAATTGAAAACTTTGAATTTGACGACTCAAAGGGAAAGGGGCTGAATTTGGTGGGAACCTAATCAAAAGGTCAAATGAAGAAAACAAATAATTTATAAATACACTCTTACTTTTCAAGTAGATTCCATATTTGTGAACAGATTTTGAAAAAGAATCTTACGGCTCCCACAATTAGATTTTTGTGGGAAACCCTTCTTTTGGAGGCTGCCATTAGAACGCTAGTTTCCTTCCAATCTAATCCATCAATATAGTAGTATAGAAGACATTTAATCTACAAGGCCAAAGATAGTCTATGGGACAGCAGACCCCACTATTTTTGCATTGTGAAGTGTCGACTTAAAATTTAGTTTAATAATGAGCTCTCCCATTCTCTACACCCAATCTTCTTGAATAAATCTTGAAAAGAAATTACTGTTAAACTACTTTTGTTGCCAACCCTGATGTCATTGTACGCTTTGCTGTCTAAACTGAAGTGTTATTTAATTTTCCACAACTCCCGCTGTGCACAAGATACAAACCCTCTCTTCCCAAACTTTTTTTGCCTTTTTCCACTTCCCTGTTTCACACTGAAGATGATGTGAGTTAGTCCTCAACTTTGCAATGAGAACCTTTGACCTCCATGGGATATTGGCCTCTATATAGGCCTTTTGTTGATGGTCCATGTTGGGGTTAAATTCTTCAAGGTAATACCTCTTTCTTTCTCCCAACCATCTTTGCCCACATAACCGTGCGAAATATTTTGGCTGCAAACTCTAGAAAGTGAAATGTTGCTCAAAATTCTCACTGGATGCCCTAGCTTTCTGTATGGTTCAATATATATTTTAAAGAGCCTTTTCGGTGTATCCTAATGCTCTGGTACCATGTTATAACTGAATACTTACTTGCAAAGCACCGCCCATCATAGCATCATCGGAGTGGAATGAATGAATGACAGGGGAGGAGAGAGATAGAGCTTGGGGTTATAAGTTAAAATTTAGTCACATACCACAATAAATGGATCCACGGTGCGTTTGTAGAAAACGCATACAGTGAGAGTGCGTTAGCATCATACTCTGTCTTCCAGGGGCACAATAGGATTTATGCGCCAAAAGTCTTTCCACATATTTAAATCTAGGAACTTTCATCTAAATTAGTTAGTACATCTCATTCCGGTCAGATTCAGTTTCTGTAATTCTATTTTTTTCAGCCACCGTACGGGCTGCAGTCCCTTAGCTGTACTCTTCCTCTATTTTTTTAGGAGTCTTCTATATTGCCATTCCACATTCCACATCCTGCCTGTGTCACACAAGGCATTTTTATGAATGATAGATTACCATTTCTCCTGAAAGCAAGGTCTTCAAAAATATATGAATATCAAATCCTTCTTATAATGGATGGGGTGTAAATGTCGTATTGTTGGCATTGAATTTGCTTATATATTTTTGTTTTTCATGTAAAGTTACCACTCAATGAGTTCTTTCTTGCTTATACGTGTTCATATCGTATTTTCTGTAGGATATTGCTGCGGAATGGGATGTCCAAGCAATGCCAACTTTTATTTTCATAAAGAATGGGAAACAGATAGACAAGCTGGTGGGAGCAAACAAACCTGAGCTGGAGAGGAAAGTAATAAATTATGCCACTTCAGCGTAGTAAGCATGAAGATGCTTCTTTGTTAGACTTTGTGTTTTTTCATAAGATATTGTGATTTGGATTTAATATATGTTTGTGCTATATATTTATTGTGGACGTTAAAATTGACCAGGGTGAAATTTAGAGTATAAATGATTTATTCCTCCCAGATGGTTTCTTTTCTGTATATAAATCACCATGCACTATTATGATAAGTATCATCTACAATATGTTTTGTATAAATAAATTGTCTGACATTTAAAAAAATGACAAACAACATTGCAATATAAATCCTCAGTAGTTTATTTGTTCTTATTATAGGATGGAAATCATACTTTTATAAATATACCTCTAAAGAATATTATGAAGGATTATATTTATTTTGAAGTTGGAAAAACAACGTGAATTGTGGCATAGGAGGACATATGGAGACTGAGAGTGGTGTGATATGCTTGGCAATGCATGATTTTTGATACTCTGTTAAAAACAGAAAGAGAAAGTTGCAAGGGTAGTGGCCAAAGTGGCTATTTTAGCATACAATACATGCGATAGAGAAATATTATGGTATGGAGCTGAGAAATATTAATCAAGAAACGTTCAGAAATGTGACATCTGTTATTGTTCTTAGTAGACGAGAAATCTATGAAGAATATGTATTGAATGGATGAAGCAATTTAAATTTGTATATTACATTGCGTTTTTACATATCATCCCTTTTGATTTACTTTTTGCCTTTACATATTATTGCTTTTCCACTAGATACCTAAATTAATTTACCCTGCATCCTTTATGGTAGGAGTTCACATTCTTGCTTTGAAAATTCTGGGTAATGGCAAATCTGCTGTAAATATGAAATTGAGCTGCTTTTCATTCACGATTCATAGGATTTGGAAGTTGGAACAATAAAAGTTAACCTTGATTGTAACAATGGCTGGAAAGCAAATTGTTGACAGTTTCCAGCCAATTACAAGTCAGCATTCAAAAACCCTCAAAAAGAGTAATAAATTCTAATCCTACGGGATCCAATATAAAATAGCACCTAGCTCTCAGATTAACAAGAGGGAATGAATGCAGCTATTTCTGGTTGTAGAAAAGTGACAAGGTTAACTGAGCAATTTGCATGCTTCAAAATCTATGGCATATATTTGTTTTGGGAAAAGTGGCAAATATGGCTAGACTATCAAAAATGACTTGAGAATTACAACTGCGTTCCATATATTACTCAGAAGCGTAGACAGAGGACTCCTTAGATATTAATTAAGCTATTTGTTGAAAGCCATAATGATTGCAAAAAAATTGAAAATATTGGTGGTCATGAATGAAGTGCTGGGATTTTATTGTGTTCCAAAATTTACTTAATTACATATTAAATGTATATTATATTTATTTATTTAGGGGTGTGATATTATGATTAAGTAATATTAAATATATTTTGTAAGTCATTTCACTAGTTATAATAAATTTTATTTATCACATCTGTATGGGATGGTATAGACTTCTCATCTGTTTTGAGTCTGAGATTCTCTTTGCATTCTTGATCAAATATCATATTTCATTGATTCATGCATATGTGTGTCAAATGTATGATCTAACACATCTACAACCTCATTAATGAATAAATAATTTAGATGTTTTGAGTTTGAGTCAAACACCATACTTAATTGCTTGAAAGATTGAAGATGTAATCCACTTTTTTTTGTTGTTGGAGGGTTTTATATCAAAGACATATAAGCATTTAGTTATCCAATATAGGAGCATGAACCTTAGGCTAAGATCTCTTCGGTTGAGTCCCAAGGATTGAGGGGTATCCATTCCACTAAAGTCACACATGCAATCCCAATATCATCACTTATGGTGTTGAGTCTTGCACTCAACAAGATTTGATCCCTAGTGGGCTTATTCAAAACCATTCAACTTCACTAGCATACCAAGGGGCAATTGAGCATATTTTATGGGAATCAAAGCATTATGATGATTTAATCATGATGTGATCATTCTTTTAATAGGGACATTGTGATCACTAAGTTTTAAATTTTTAAGAAATGCTTTGAGCTATGTGCTATGAGTGACCCATAAACCCCATAGAGAATCTATTGAAAGAATCACCAATGAATTGTACATTTATCATTTTGTTGCTTATTGGTTCTATGAGGTAAAAAGAGCAACAAGGTTGAAATTAACAAATAAATGAACATTCCCATTATCCAAACCATGTGTTTTAGTTATTGAATATTATAGAAATGGATGAAATAAACAAGTAATTTAAAAGAAACAAACAAAAGTAAAAGAGACATGTAAACACCATAAATAGTCCATTGCATTAACTTCAAGCACATTCCATACCCTCCATTAACTAAGTAGATAGGCAAGAAAGATAACGAAATAACAATGCAACCTTCCTCTTGTTAGGCTGCGAGCTTCGGGCCGGATATATACCACATGCCAAGAGAGAAAACAAGCAAAGGGAGAGCCGAAAGCCCAACAACCAACACCCAGTAAAATTTGGAATAGGGAACAAGTCAATCAGTGGGCGAGGGTAAGAGATGACGTATGGCAAAGTGGTAGAGAGGTAGGGGGTTTAGTGAAAGTCTGGTTAGTGATAAACTTATAAAAAATTAAGGACTTAATGGGATTTGGGGGCTGACACAGATGAAGGGGAGTTAGCGATAAGGGGAATGAGGATAGGTGATAAGTCGAAACCTCGATAGACAATAAATTGTAACTTAGTCACAATTTGATTTTTTTGCAACTTGGTTTGTTTGACTAAGGGATGAAAAGGAGGACATGCAACAATGCTCAAAGGGAAAAAAAATATGGTGACCCATTTAAATCTTCTCAAGTCGATTATTAGTATTGGGCCACACTTTATTAAGACACAAAAAGGGAAGGGATTCAGGAACAAAAAAGGTAATAGATAATCCGAGTTCCAACATTGGCTCTAGTTTGGGGACATGTGCTTAACATTCCACAACATAACAAAATCACCAACTTGGAACTCCCTTGAAGATGCCATCTTATCATGAAGATGATTCATGATTTGCTTACTTTGAACATTCTTATCATGAGCAACTCTTCGTTGCTCATCCAACTCAATCAATGCCATGACTTGGAAAATTACATCACACTGACCATCGTCCCTGTCCTTCAATAGCTGATATACACGTAGCCTTAAATTGATAGGAATCCTAGCTTCTACTCCATACACTAGCTCAAGTGAGCTATATCAAATGGCTCATTTCATAGTGACTCTATCAACCCAAAGAGCATACTTGAGCTTCTCATCCCATCTCTTCTTATTCTAATCTAGAATCCTTTTGATAATCTTCATCAATATTTTATTATTGGAATCAACCTGTCCATTACTATGTGGATCGTAAGGGGAGGAGTGTACCAAGTCAATACCAAACTTAGAACACATATCTTGCATATCCTTTACCTAAAGCACATGACATTATGATCAATGATTATGTTTGGAACTCCAAACTTGATTATAATATTGTTGATCAAGAAGTCAATCACCACCTTTGAAATTGCATTATGAGTTGGGGAAACCTCAACCCACTCAATAAAATAATTTGTGGCTACTAGAATCCACTTATATTCATTGTTTGACTTCACTTGTATCCCTCCAATAAAATCATTCCCCTAATGTTGAAAAGGGGTCTCAACAAATGAAGGAAGCAAAGGAAGTGCACCAAAAAAATCCATCTTGCTCAAAATTATTGACAAGCATCACACTTCCTTATCATCTATGCAACATCCTTAAATAATGTAGGTCACCAAAAACCTTCCCTTAGGATTTTATGCATAGTGGTCTTGACCTTGAAATGTCCCCCACATACACCATGATCTAACATTCCTTCATCACTTCATCGACTTTCTTATTGCCCAAGCATTTGAGAAAATTTCCTTCATGATTCCTCCACATCAGCTCACCTTGGATCAACACATACCTTTGTGATTGTAGCTCAAGAGTTCTTTTTTGATTATCATCCATGGAAGGTGGAAAATTCATGTTTATTAGATAAAAACAATGTCCTTGTACCATAGATCATTACAAAAAACACATGTAACAACAACATCGACACTTACCTCATTTAATTCTAGTGCTTCCAAGTTGGGATTAGCCATCAAGTTTGCCAAGCCTTGACCTCTAACTAGTTTAGCAGTCTATATAACTATGTCATATTCCTAAATCTTATTTATTCAACGACCTTTTTTGCCTGAGGCTTCTTGCTATGTGAGGATATCCTTCATAGCTAGGTGTGACACATATGGAATAATCCTTGCACCCACAAGGTATGGCCTAAAGTTCTTCACAACTTTTGACTAAAGCATAAGCATTGTTTTCCATTGTTGAATACATTAATTCTACTTCTTATAGTGATTTACTAAAGAAAGATACAAGTGTTCATATCCATCTTTGTTCTTTTGTAACAACACAATAACAATAGTATATAATGAGGAAAAAAAATAGTTGAAGAGACTTAGAATAATTTGGACTTACCAATATAAGGGCATCCAAGATTGCTTGCTTAATATATCTGAAAGCTTCAGGTAGTTCTACACTCATTCAATTGATTGTCCTTTCTTGAGCATCTTTGATATGGCTTTGGTCTTCTCAACAAAGTTAACTCATCTCCTAGAAAAGTTGATTTTCCCAAAGAAGGAATGTATTCCTTTAATAGACTTGGGTTGAGTGATAAGGCTAACAGCCTTAACTCTTTCGATGTCTATCCTTACCCATCCTTTGACACAATGTGTCTTACAATTTTACCCTCCTCAACACCAAATTTACACTTTTTGGGATTTAATGAAATTTCATACTCCAAACATCTCTGAAAATTTAAATTGAGGTGTTTGCAATGCTTACTTCTCTCCTTTGAAAATGTAGTTAGTTCATCTTTGTACACCACCATGATCCAATTGATAAGACCAACATAGACCATGTCCTGAGCCCACATACTTCAAACCAAACAATCTATCCTCATGCACACATATGTGACTCACGAAGTAGTGAATTTTATTTTATGTTCTAACTCTTTCACAACCACTTGGTTGTAGCTTGAGAATCCATCCATCATGGAAATTAATTTTGATCTAGTTACCTGGTGCAACAAATGGTCCATGCTTGGAAGGGGATAGTTATCCTTGAGAGATTTAAGGTTGAGGTTTTTAAAGTAAAATAACAACCTTATCTCTCCATTATTCTTTCTCACCGAAGCAAGGTTAGACACCCACTTGGAATGTCTAATATCTTTGATGATTTTGGATTCTTTCATTTTTATTAACTCCTTTTGTATTAGGGGAGCCAAGGTAGGACTGATGGGACTTTGTTTCTGCCTAAATGGTTTAGCATTCAACTGATGTGGGATCATATGCTAAAGAAAATCCTCCCTATAAGCCTTTAACTCATCATATGACCATGTAGAACAATTTTTAAATTTATGCAATAGGGAGATCAACATTTATTTCTCATGGAGTTTCAACTTCCTACCAATGTATACCATATTGGAATTTTATTTTTCCCCAAATTCACTTCTTCAACATCATCTTTGTGAGTTGATTTACTTTTGTTCTTCTAGCAGTCTCCACCATCAAACATCTTCTCTAAGGCAGCCAACTCCTTGAGAATAGTATTTGTATCGAGTTGTACTATCTCATTCTCAAATTCCATTTCTTTCTCATCCTATACTTCAACCATTGGTTTCTAATCAATCAGTTGGTTGTCAAACTTATCCATACCATTCAAGAACCTGTAGATTTGTTGACTATCATTGAATACCTGCCAACTGAATATATTGTTTAGTATGGTGGGTCTTACCAAGACTTCAATGCTTTGCTACAACAAAGGAAGATTTGCATTCAAATTGTACCTTGATGCTGCAACAAGAAGAGTATCAACCTCCATATTTTCACTTCTCTCTAGCCATTCAATACCAATGGCATCAAGCAACTCCATGCTATCCCAAACAACATTTCTATATGTTTTAAGTTTGTTCTCTTTGGCTGCATATGAACCTTTCACTTGCTGCACTACCAACTCAAAATCTTCGCGAATCTTCATGTATATAACACCATTTTTGTGAGAAAAATTTAACCTCAACAATAGGGCCTCATATTCAACAATATTATTAGTACACAAGAAGTTCAATTTGAAAGAAAAATTGCTTTTCTCACCATTTAGATATACCAACACAACACCATCACCATTACCTTCCCTTAAGAAATCTCCCTCAAAAACATGGTTCAAAGACCATATTTTATCTCTTTATCAATATCTAACAGAATAGGGGAAATCATCTCATCACAAAACCCAATTAGGTGACCAATGCTAGTATCACACAATTTTACATGTTAGAAGACTCACATGTCCTCAATGGTCTCTTGGAATCTTGGCTCCCTATTTGATTTCACACTTTCACCATGCAATGGAATGGTGTATGATAAATCCATCTATATGCTTCCACCAATAGAGGCTATCCACTTTCTAGACAATAAGATTCCTGATTTAGGAGGACAATCCACTACTATAACATTCCTCATAAAAAAATTGTTAGGGTAAGCAACAAGTCAGACTTCTACACCACTTATTAGTCCAATGACATGTACTTCTCTAGAACCCATAGAAATTTTTTTTCCATAGTATTTTGATACCTACAGACCAAGTTCATTCATTAACTCAAGTGGCATGACATTGTTGGATGCACACGAATCAAGTACACAGTTATGGAGCAACCAACCATTGATGATTAGGGTGGTATACAAGGGATCAACAACTAACTAGCTATCCACAACTAATGCCCCAGTGAGGTATACCTACAATATCTGCTTCACCTTCTTTTATTCTTCAATTGGGGTACTAGCTAGTGGTTCTCATACAACTTTTGAAATAAAAGACATGACATGAGTTCTATGTTTAGGGATTCTAAGAGCCTAAAAAAATGACATAGAAACTCTTACCTGACTCAAAATCAGCCCCATATGAATTAGGGCGTACTGTGGAAAAGGAGTACTTGGTGCTATGGTTACTGATGGGACCTTCAAAATTTTCAAATTTTGAGTGCCCATGATGAAAAAAGTTGATTTGCACACTCATAAACGCACCTGAAAAATCTGCCCCAGTGACCTACTTTGGAGGGTCATAAATTGGAGCTAGTTGATTTTCATGTCAAAATCCTTTGGTGGCTGTACTCATGTGACATATGTGAACATGTATGTCTGATTTTAGCTTCCTATGATGAGTTTTGATAAGGTTTTGAAAAGCAAAGATGGAGGGTTTTGAGACTGTTTTGTTGTTTGCATATTCTTAGTCTTGCGAAGTGGCCTCCTGTTCGAATGGATATTTCATAGCTGGATGATTGTCATGGAAAACGGATTGGTGCTCTACATTCCACTTACATTCATATGCTCCCTAGTCTAGTTTTAGGGTCTCTGAATTAGATTTGATATTTTTTTGAGATCAAAAGCAAATACAGTTTGTCATATTTTGACACCTGAACATTTCAGGGAGGTTAAGTTTGACCCTTGATATCTTGTGACAAATGTGGATTGAAGGAAAGCCCTCTTGCACACATGCTCAATGGGCCTAAATGTTTTAGTGTGTTCAATGGTAGTTTCCCAGGAGAAGATTTGATAATTTTTCAAGGAGGTGACTTGGTGTGCTTGAGTTGGTTTTTGACAAGTGTAGTCGCAGAAATATTTGAGTGAGCCACTTTGGCATTGAATATCTTGTACCTTGAGATCAATTTTTCCAAGATGTTTGTTGCATTGAGTTCTTAGGTCAAATGGCCACATGACTATGCAATTTCATGACTTCAGGAGATGGTTTGACTAGTTTTCTAGGGTGATTCCAAAGGCCACTTGACCTATTTTGACTATTGTGCAAAATGCCAAAAAATGAATTTTAATGACAAACCATTTCATTTTTTCACCTCAAATGCATATAGAAGCATCCTTAGATCAATTCAAGATAAAATTTGTTTCAAAATGTTTTTTTTTAGTTGGGCCCACATGGGGACCCAACATGTTTTACATAGCCATGAAGTTGTAAGTGTTGCAATGTTGCAGTCACTTCAAGTAAATTGTTTTGAACGAGGCAACCACATGAAAGTTTCATGTTCCTAACAATCTTTCCATCAAATGGATAGTGATATTGATCTAAGGTTGATGGCTATGGTGAGAGATAAAGGAACAAACGAGGATCAAGTAGATATGATTGCTAATCAAATGAAAGAGCATGGTATGAAAATTGATGTTGTTGGTTCTCCAATAGGGAATTTTTGGACTAGCAAGCTCACCTGGAGTATTCCATGGAAATGTCTATCTTCTAAAAGATTTTCCAAGAGAGCACAGGCAGAGGTGTTGATTGTTGATATTTCAATATCATTATTGAGTGCATTATGAGCAAAAGACCTAGAGCTGACTCTCATAATCATAGTAAGGGTGTGAGTCTATAAAAAGGCAATTGAAGAAGAAATTCCCACTCTAAAGAAGTATTTGGATAAAACACCCCCAAGTGATTATTTTGTATGTCTTTCACTTAACCCACCATGGGATAAAGTCACAACAACAGATGAAAACTCTACTTATGTTTTTGATAAAGGAAAAAACAGATTTTGAAGGGACCCAGAACCCTTTAACAAAAAAGAGCAAGGCTACAGAAAAGACAACAAGCAGGCAACGAAAAAGGCCAGCTCCAAAACAAGACCAATTAAGATTTACATTTTACATTTTTCTTGTGGGAGCGGAGAGTCATGTCGAAAGATGGCCAAGAGGATTTAGCTTTTTTTCCCTTAACTATGATCCAACCATCTTTCACTTGTGGCGCCTTACCGTGCCACACCAGCTCACTGCTTTCATGAAGATGAAAGCCAACAACCAAAGTATTAGGGGTTACATCTTGATTCCTTGGCACAGATAAAGACTTTTCTGAAGAGCCACCAGATAGGGAAGCCGATGCACTTCCACCAGAAATGGCAGCCGTTGACTCAATAGGAGTTGCCTTAGCAACCCCACCAATCTGATCAGCACACATAGGTCCAACCTCACAATCTTTAGGGGTTTCAACATGATGTTCAGTTTCCGCAACCCCACCAAAAGAGACATCCGAAGGGGATACCTCACGAGCTTGTGACTCTGAGGAAACCACCCCAGAAAAGCTCCTAAGTTGATTAGCTTTCTTCTCAACCGTATAATGTTGTTGAGAGGCACCTTTCCACCAAGAAGTTGAAGCATTTTCTCGAAACCACATTGTGTAGCAGTGTGACCTGTTTTAAAACTCTACTTATGTTACAGATCTAGGACTATCTCCTTTCAAGAAGTCTGAAAAGGGTACAAATGCAGTAACTGAAAAATTAGTTACTGTGGATGAAATTAAACTTAGAACAAAGCCTAGCATGCTTCCACCATCTTCAAGGCCACCTCCTCTATTGGTTATCAAACAGAGCCCTTTGAATATTGACTACACATTGACTTCAATATGGTAAAACATCTAAATGTTTGACTAATCAAGAATTTGAAGTTTTCGCATCTGCTGGGTCTTGAGTTCAACCTGCAAGAGATAAATCATCACTTTTGATGGATGGGATGGTGGAGAGTAGTTCTGCTGCTATGAAGGAAGCTATGGACAAAGCAGAGATAAGATTGAAACCAACGAAAGAAGCAATTAATGGCGTGAAAAATGAATCAAATGTGAAGAATGCTTACGTTGAAATTCCATTTGGAAATTGGAATTGTTTGTGGCTTTTTGCAGTAAGGAGTAGGGAACCATAGAACCGGGCAATACACCTTAAAAGGGCTAGCGAACCATATTGTAATGTTTTTATGCTGCAAGTGGCGCCACCATTGAAACAACTAAAAGATGCCACTTTGATATTGCAAGGTAAATTTTTACACAAGTACAAGATGCAACGTCATCACTATGCCAGTGGGCATCACAGGTGTAGAAAAAGAAGTTCAATTTTTAATGACACATAGAAATGTTAGCAATTGAAAGTCTTGGTTTGCTGGTAAGTACTTTGAAATCACTAGATGGGGAAGCCATCAACAACGGGGTTTTTCTCCAAGTAACGCAACATAGTGGTATATCGGAGACATCGATATCATACTAAAGCAAAGACATCATGGGGCAGTCACCACGCGAGCTGAAGGAAGGCCACTTTGATGTTGCAATGGAAATTTCTACAAAGGTTTTAGGCTCGATGGAGTTGGTAAATCTGGTGCATATCTACCTTGCGGAAGAATAGTCTGCGCTTAGAGTGAAGATGCATCAAAATTGTCTGAGAAATTGTATTTTGACACCAAATCTTATTATGTCTAGCTCATGGAACATGAAATAAAATAGGAGCAAGATTGTAAGGAAGCATTTGAGGCCTAGTGTATTTGGCGCTCTCTAATTACTTGTGTTTTGATGTTGAATTTCTAGAATGGGCCTTCAAACTCAATTTTTCAAATGCACATTTAGGTTGCACATGGGTTTTGATGCAGTGAAGATAGAGTTGCAAATTGACTACTGTAAACATTTCTTGGGGTCGTCAAAGGTTCCCAAGGAAGTAGCAAAATAGAGAATGAGAGATTCCGATGGAAAAGAGGAATATCGCTCATCGTGATTTCATACAATTTTTCCCCAAGCACATTAGCGATGGCGTGATGGTATATCGCTCATCACTGATTTGATATGCCATTTTCTCATTCTATTAGTGATGGGCAAGGTTGCTTTGATTCCCTCGTGCATCGCTAATCAATGTTACCTTTTCCATATTGCATCTGCAATATGTGATGCTTCATTCTTTATCTCACATCGTTGCTCGTTTCTTCATTTTCTTTTTGAATTGGAGATGTGCGATGGTGAGCAGTAAGTGCTTGTAAAGTTTGAGTAAATGAGTTGGTGGGATCAAAGATGGTTGTTTTGTTAATTAATCATGGAGAACATTTTGATGAGAATACAAAGCATTTTAGAGTCAAGTCTTAGGGTCTAAGTATGTCAATATCTATGTAATTAAGATTGCAATACTAACAAAATAATGTTGAATGGTGCAAGTTTGACACCACTTTACTCTCCTATGTACTGGTTTTACAAATTATGAATAGTATATTCAAGGTTATCTTATTTGTCTCTATCAATTTCAAATGGATGTGTGACTCTATTCTTGTTTATTAATTCAAATAATTAATGTAGGTTTTTGAATATGGCTGTAAATTTGTATTAAACTAAGTGCTACGATGCTAGTAAGAAGTAAAGGTTAAGACACAATGTTGAAATACTATAATGCAACATTTCAGAGCTTCATATAATGTCAGGTGTGAAAATTGTTATCAGATTATGAAGGTGTTTGAGTTGACTTTGTTTCAAGGATGAGGCATTGATCTAAGTGTGCTATTCATGTTACATTTGTTGGTTAATTCATCAACTAATCACAATTTATAATCAATTTACTTATCAATCTTGTTGTGGGTGTGTATGGAATTCAATGAATTATATCTTTAATGTTTAATGTGTACATTGCCATGAAGGTTGGCCATACCTTTAGAGTATTGTGTTTGTTAAGCATATAAAGGAGAATTATTTGTTTACTGTGTGTTTGATACTGTGGCACACAAGTATCTAAAAGCATACTGTTGGGATCACCCTCCCAGGTTTAACAGAGCTTGAAGTGTAGGGGAGAAAAGGGTTATACTTCAACCTCCCGTTCATTGACCTTGAAGATTCTTGAGCATAAGGGTTGGCTACCCTTTAGAGGATTTTAAGGTTTTGCTGGAAAAAGAACGAATAGTTACCACAATTGCATTTGGCATGCATGAAACCAATTGACTCTAGAGGAAGAAATAACCTAATTATCTCTTATTTCCTTTCCATCTTGGGAAAGTGTAGGCAATTGGTTCATTGTTGTCCCTTTGTCTTTCTCAGACTCCTTTATGTTTGTAGTTTTATCTCCTCTAACAATAGTGTCTTTTTCCTGCATAGGTAGGCCTTGAACCTTAGGGATGTATTCATTTTTATTTTGTTGTTGTTTTGGATTTTTTCTCTTATCAACGACCTTCTTAGCTGGGACATATTTGTCATCAACATGGGTGATCCCACAATAGTGGTTTACACTTTCTAGGAGATCTTGATTTTTGCTGAAATCACATATTTTTAGAAAATATAATGATTTAAGCCTTGAAAAGTTCCATTTAAAGGATTCCAATTGAAGAGGGTTTGACCTAACCATCTTAGATCAAACCCCTTTGGATAGAACCCCGCTAGTTTTAAAGCATACTTAAAATGAAGTCTTCTTTACACCTATCAAAATGTTGATAAAAAACCACTTTTGATTTACCTTTTGGGAGATCAAATGAATTCATTTAAAATTTATTTTTTTATATGTAGTCCTTATTATAAGCTTCCAAAAGAGTATAATTTTAAATAAATTTAATTTGGTTATTATATTTATTTTCTATTTCTTGTGAATGTAGGTTTTTCATCGAAATCAAGCTCTCTATTCTTCACATGTGGAAAAAGAGTATATTAAATTTTTTTTGAAAAATATCTATGCACTAGATATTGATGTCCTTGATCCAACAAAAAAATAAAATTGAATTTCAATACATAAAAAGAAGAAGTTATGTTTGTGCTAGTAAATCATGTCTAAATTATAACTGGTTTGACTTTGAAACTTAATTAAGAAAAAAATATTCAGTGAAATGCTATGAAACCAATTCCATGCACTAGATATCATAGTTAGGAACCTAAATTTGAAAAAAATAGAATTTTATCCTTCATAGAAAAAAATTGTGTGTTAGCCAGTAACACCACTCTTTAAAAATGGTGTTTATTGTTAAAAACTAGTTTTCAAAGGAGATGGAAAAAGAAGTGCAATCTGATTTCAAAAATTTGAAAAAAATATATTTAGAATCTACAAAAAAAAATGTCACAAATCACTAGTTTGCATCATCTTCAAATTCATCACGGTTTAGCCACTCTAGGTGCCCGAAAGTGAAGATTTAGTTAAAAAAATTTAGTTCAATGTCTAGTTTGACCAAAAATTGTAAACCAGTATTGTGGGATCACCCACATTCACCTTATGTTTACTAGAATCAACCTTTTGTCTCACTACATCTGACTTACCAAACCACTATGCTTGCACTGGAACAATCTATTCCTTAATTGAATACCACTTTGGGCATGCACTACTATTGTATCAATGAGGGCTTTAATATCCTAAACAAAAGGTCTAGTACTCTTATACCTTTGTTGCATAAGAGATCACATACTCAAATTCATGAGATGGTAAAAGATATGGTTGGGGACCAAGCTTGCCATCAGTTTGAAAAAAAATGGTCACTCATATTGGAGTTGTTGTGACACATTTCATATGTTGTATGCTCACAGACTAATTCATTAAATTGGTTAATGTTGTTCTCATAGTATTTTGGACCACCTTCATAATTTTGGAACTCCTCATCCCTACTTAGAGAGAGTGCAATAATATAATTGAGAGGGTCATGTGGAAGAAAACAAGAATCACACCACATGTTATCATCTTGATAATTTATCGTTTCTTAGGTCAAAGGACCAGGCACATCTTTGTCTTGTTGTTTGAAATTTACATTTCTCCGAGTAGGCCTTCCATTATGTTGTTGTGGTCTCTTAGACCAATCTAGGTTATATGGTCTATTATGTAATCTTTATCCATCATTGAAATGTGTGGATGCACCTTGAGGTAGCAATCCCTTCTCATTTTGTGCCACCTTGTAAGACAAGTCCTTCACGAAACCCATTAGTTTGTCTAATTTGTTCTTTGTCGAGAGGGGTTTGTTCACAATAGTCCTATCTGGTTATGACAACTTCACATCAACTCTTTTCAACTGTTTACTAGATGCCCTCATATAACTCTAAATGTTTATAGCTATATCATGTGCTTCCCTAAGGGTTTGAGGGTTCTTATCTCTCAAACAATAGCCTATTTTAGAATCAAATGAACAACAATAAAGCACAAGGCACATAGATTCATTGAGCTTAAGATGTTGGGGTACCTTTCTCATGGTGAGGATAAAATTTCTATTGATGTTAGTCATTATCTCATTGATGCTCTTCTTGGTGGTGATGAGCTCATGGATAGAAACAATGGGTCAATTTTGTCCCTATATTGCATTACAAACAGATTAAAAAATTCTTGCTAGGAAGAAATACTATTATTAGGAAAATTTCTAAACCACTCCTTGGCACTCTCCTCCGAGGAATGAACAAAAATTTTCATCATCACATATTCATATTCAATATCATACTCATCAGTGATATTGATGAAGTACCTCAAGTGTTCTTCCATAATCACAGTATTATTGCCTTAGAATTTTGGAACCTTTTCTCTCATATCATAGGGAATGGAATTGGGATAACTTGAAATCCTAAAGAAGACCAATTGTCTATACCTTTCAATCCCTAATGGATGCACCTAACTGGTGCAAACATATGAGCTTTCTTGTGGTGATTACCCCTACATTCTGAGGTATAATTTGATATTGAGGTATTTTTTGGTTATGTACATTCTCTAAATTTTGGTTATTACCTTGCTGATTTTGTTGTTGGGAAACCTTAGTATGGGCTTGAGTTAGTCAATTTTATCTTGGAGTTCCTTCTTTGCTTGGCTCTATCAATCAATTCTAGCTCTTCATATGGAGTTGTTCTTTCTCTTTCACTATTTGCACTTGGTATCTACTGATCAACATCATGAAAGGTTTGATTTAATAAGGACCTTAGAGAACCAATAGGTGAAGGTTGTTTTTTATCTCTGTGACTACCTCTACTTTCTCAACCCATTGCATTATTGTTTCTTATCATATCAAATTCATCAACATTGATATTTATCCTTTTGAGTAGTTGGTCTACTGAATCATTAGAAGTGTACTTGTTTGGTCCTTTAAGTCACTAAAATCATCACCTCTACTTGAGGTACTAACCCTTAGTGTATCATTATGTTCAGATGAACTACTTCCATCCCTTTCTTCAATTTATCTCATTGATCTCTTGCATTACCTACATTATTTATTTGTGCATGTTGCTCATTTCTCTATCTTCTTCAATCCATGATAAATAAATTTCAATAGAACTAGGTTATTACAATAGTCGCCACTCCTTAAGGGAGATTAGATTTTCTCGAAAGTGTACTTACTAATGCAACCTAAAACAACTTCAAAACACTCTTTTAAAATCATTGATACATTTCCTAGAACTAGATTTCACCCACAAGGATAGGGTTGTCAACAAATGAGTGAAATAGTTTCATCAACAAAACTATGGAGGACTCTAAGTTAACAAGAGTGGGTTTTATGATCTTCTACAATTTGAGCTCAAGTTGAAATCGGGAGGGTATTCCTAGTGGTATAGCTTAACAAGTATTGAAATCGCCTCTAATAAGAAATAATGAATTTGATGATAGCTAAATCTAACTTGTTTACTCATACCCCAAGACTATCACTAGACTAAGTAAACTAGTTATCTCTAACCCTTATATAGTTGATATAACACCTTGAAAATGAATGCACGGTGAGGTCGAGTTTTGTGATACACTAAAAATGGTCTTCTTTATTCCTTGTACATTATGATATCATGAACAACACAAACTAGAACTAAAAATAAATGTTTTATGATTTTGTTTAATTGTGAGCGACTAGAATACATACAAGAGATCAATATCTATTCTAGGGCAGAAGAGTCATATTTAATAAGAAGACATGGCAAGAAAATATGACAACTGTAGTTGATATACTTATCCAAACATCAACTATATCACTTAGCCTTATTTACTTAGTAAACCATCAATAAACTATCTAAACCCATATGTATATACACAAAAGAGTTGTTACAACACATTTATAATAGATTTAGAACTTGCCACATTCCTCCAATTATGATTACATTCATATCAACATATATGCTGAAGAAAACATCTCAAGATGATATATTTTATAAGTTTAAAATACATATCAATGGAGACATAAGATGAAAATTGACATTGCAACATTCCTTTTACAATTAGAAAACATTCCTTGTCTCCTTACAACTTATTTTCTACAAGTTCTTCCCTTCTGAATATTCTTCTGCTATGATTTTCTCTAATTGTACCATCCAATCCTCTGAAAAATGATCATTACTGGTCCAAAAAAACCTATGGTAAGAGAAAACCATAAAATGAATCATTGTAGCTACATAAAATCAATGACCAAGGAAGATTCCCTCCTAAATGGATACCTCAGATTGGAGGAAACCATCTGCAATGAATGCTGGTAGATGGGAGAAGCGTCACCATAGATGCAGGTAAGTAGAAGAAAAACATCACTAAAAAGGTATTAATAGCATGTTGTTAAAGAAAATTATTGTTCAATCTACAAAAATGCAAATCTAGGCAATATCGATGGAGTTTCGAGCTTGGGCATGCATGTTCGCCAAGAGAAATAACATTAAATTTGTCTCAATCTTGAAATGATCCAACCCTATCGGTCATTGGTCTTCAAGCATACATCATACCACATACCAAATCACATTGAAGGGAGGAGAGAATCTGAAAGGTTGACGAGGCTCAACTCGTCGACCATCGACCTTTGGGCGTAACCCATATTGCATACCAAAAATCAAGCTTAAGGCAAGAAAAAATGTGAAACACCAAAAAGTATCGACCAGTCAGCCATTGGTCGTCGGGCCTACCCATACCATGTGTCACTTTAGCAGATGATCATGAGCATTCACTTTGTTGTCCTGCAAGCTTCAAGAACGATTCATACCCTCCATCAATCGAGAAAATGGGCAAGAGATATAGCAAGCCAACAAAGAAATCTTCCTCTTGTCAAGCGAGGGCTTCGGGCTCGACGTGTACCACATGCCAAGAGAGAAGATGAGAAAAGGGAGGGAAAAATTCTTGATGGTTGCCACACTTACTGAAATTTGGAAGAGGGAAAGAGGCGTCGTTGGGCGAGGGTGAGAGATGACGCATGAGAAAGTGGTAGAGGGTTCAATGAAAGCCTGATCAATGATAGACATTTTTTTTAAGGACTAAGCAGGGTTTGGGGGGTGACATGAAAGAAGGGGAATTAGTGATAAGGGGAATGAGAGTAGATGATAGGCCGACATCCTAATTGCTTATAAATTGAGACTTAGTCAAAACTTGAATTTTTCCAACTTGGTTTGTTTGAATAAGAGATGAAAAGGAGGACTTACAACAACATTTAGAGGAAAAACTATCATGGTGATTCATTTAAATCTTCTTTGGTCAACTGGTTATCTATAATGCACCACAACACACTGAGAAACAGAAAGGGAAGGGACTTAGGAAAAAAATGGGCATCTTTGATAGAAACACAAACAACAAAAGTGCATTTGTTATTGTTGTAGAAATTTTCATTGTTATCATGTTGGGATCTCATTTTTTTGGGCAAGGCTAAGGGTGTGAAGATATGATGTGAAAGACACTAAGTGTACAAACTAACAAAATAGTAAGAATGATATTGTTAGTTTTGTTAATAGCTTTTGTAGGTTTTGGGGAGTCACCTTGGGATTTGTTTAATCACAAAATTTCAGTAGGAAGACCAAGGAGCTTACACCTAGTTATGGATGTGAATCTGTTATGGACCCAAAGGGAAGATTGTCATTTCTTGGTGTTGTGTGCACAATACAATCTTGTATCCCCTTCTTGGTCTACTTGACAGGTGAATGATTTGAGAGGTATTGGCCACCTAATTATCCGATGCATTCTTGATTTTGTATCTTATCTTCTCATATAAGTTAGTCTTGAATATAAACATTCTAAAGACTAGATAAGAAGAAGATGTATTGTTTATGGATTTTTGTTTCTCTTCTTGTTTTTGGTCTTGAGCTATGGATCTATTTCTAAGAACTTATTTGGAGAGGTACATGAAATGGTTTATGGTTTTGGGCATATTCCCTTTGTTGTTGGAATGTTTGGTTTGTTTGGTATGCCTTCAATATGAGAGGTTTACATCTATTTCTTCCATGTTTTTATTTGATTTGAATGTTAAATGTTGATATCCTTACAGTTTGGGAATGGGGAAGGAGATCTTACATTACATAGCTTGGTATATGTTAGTGTGGAACAAGCATATGATTTTATTTTCAGGTTCTATCTTTGGTCACAATATTCTTGTTGGATGTTTGTATTCACATGGTTAAGTGTGAATAACTTGGAATAGCTATGAAGATTAGTGGTGAGAGAGGTATTGCAACATATTTTTTTGTAGGATTTGTATATCATTTTATGTTTCCTTAACACCATGTAATAGAGGAACTAGCTACATCCTCTATGTGAAGTACTATAGGTAGACTTGGTATACCTTGATCTATTTTTAGATTTGACATTACTCATGTAGTTGGAGTTTCTGGATATATGTTTGGATATCCTCTTAGATATCTTGGTTTGATAGTTATTGATGTGATGATGAGTTTGCATGTTTCATTGGATTTGTATCTATGAGTTATGTAGTTGTGTGGACTGATCACCCATTTGATTGTAGTGGGATGACTCAGATGTGCACTATCTATATCCACAATATTTTTTAGTGTTAATGCAAACTTGTTAGTTGGACTTGTTTGTAGTCATTTTTTCATTGATATGTTGTATTGAGATAGGAGGATGGATGTACAAAGATTTGATTACAGATTTTGGGTTGGTGTGTTGATGGCATAAAGTTCTATCTACCTTTTGTATACCCTAGTTTGAGATATGGTTAGCTTGGACTAGTTGAATTTTTTTGTAGTTGTTATTCTTGTCACACCCTATCTTGTTGTTACTAATTTAATTTTACCTTCATGGGTAAATAGAATGGTAAATGCAATCATGATTTTGATATACTTGCTAAAATAATGGAACACTGAAATAGGTATCATGTGAAAGTGTTGATAAATGCTTAATATGGCTTTGAAAGAGTAAACATGCTTACAATGATTGCTATATGAATATGCTAAAGTTATGATGCATATGGATTTATTATGAATTTCTAACTACCATTGCAAATGTGCTAAGTTGGTTGTAGGGATAGGTTCAATCCTTCAAAAGGGAGGGGAAGTATCACTCAAGAGAAGTGATTGGTCGAATAACCCTAAATGAAACCTATTCGAGCTTACACACACACTCATAGTAGAATGGTTGAGTCAAGTCATAGTGTTGGGAATTGGTAAGTCATCCTTAGCATGACATGTTTGCATTAGTAAGGGTCTTGATTACTGTTGAGTGCATTCTTGGATGATGTTTATATGTTTGGAGCTTATGAATTCTTCCTTATGTTACTATGTTTGATTGAATGGTTGAATGAGTATTTGAGATATATGCCTATATGCATATATATGCACATGTTGATATATGTGTATGTTGAATATAATTGGATGTCCATACTAGTATGTCAACATATATATGATTATGCATATACGTATAAAGATGTTAATATATGATGTTATATGAGGACATAACCATATGGTCATAGTCATTCGAGTATCAGATTGACTATTTGATCATCGTAGTGCTATGGAATTTATATATATAAGTGAATGTACATATATATATATATACATATACATATATAAACATAAGCATTATGCTTATATAGAGGTGTATATTATATATATATATATATAGTACCTATATACTACAGGTACTCCCTATATATATATGTACTACCTATATATATACGTACTACATATATATATATATATAGTGTGTGTGTGATTTTATATATAAGGCCGGTTCATTTGATAAATGAAGATTGATTATTATAAATGTATAGTGCATGATATAGTGCGAGATATATATATCTAAGTATCGTTTTGAATATGGTATTATTGTGAATATATCAATTAGTCATAATCATTTGATTATCGCATGGATTAATGCTTTATTGCTTTGAACGATATGTATATATATGTGTGGAGATATATATATATATATATATATATATATATATATATAGAATATAGTACTATTGTTATATGAATGTTAACGTGTTTGTATTCATTTGTATATCAAATGTATACATACTTGTTTGACATGGGATATATATATATATATATATATAGGTTCACACAACCCCAAATAACATAACTCAATCACTTTCCAAGCCTCAAGAATCCAACAATGTTGATTTGCACAATTTAACTTGTATTCTCTACTAGGTCTCCAAAATGATGTTTTCAAGCATCTCTTTTAGAGAAGGTCGTTTCACCATAGGACCAAATTTTTTTTAGATACCCATTAGGCTTGTATTCAACATATCTCAAATACACATACCTTTGTTTTAGAGCATATCATCCAAATGATTGCTGCTACGTTGTCCTCTAATAGGCCAATTAGGCCACATTTACAAAGAAAAACCTATCCAATAACCTTCCATGTTGCAAAAATCTGCTTAGAACTTCTACACAGGTTTCAAATAGCGAAAATCAACAATTTTTAGAATGGGAAACGCCCACTAAGTCTCAAGTTACAAAACCCTCATTTTGACAAGTTTCAAGGGGGTTTATTGAAAATCCCACTTCTCAATGCCTTTGTACTTTACCAATGCATCAAACATGCTTCATAAAGCCTTCACATGCTTAAACAATCATCAAAATATGCTGCCCCAAGAGTTTTCAACATTTACCAACCCTTAACCACCAACTTTCACCCAAAACACTCAATTTTGACAACTAGGACATCACCCCAGCTTGCACAAAACAAAGGATTAAGACTTCTCCATTGGAGGAGTTATGGAAAGCATAAAAATAGAAATTCACACAAATTTTCATCAATTTCCAACCATGGGAAGTCAAGATATCAACTAATTACACCTGCAAGGAACCCTAGTTTCTGAACTGGGTAGCTGGAAAGATTCAACCATTAGACAACTTAAACAACCTTTTCAAAATTTCTGGTAAAAACAAAAAACTTCTAAAATTAAATTCTCTTTTCATCCGTGTAAGTTTTAGGGATGCACTCAACCATACAAAGCCGTACAACTCTCTAGAATAGCAGAAAATGTGTTAAAAATGCAGAAATTCAATGTTTATTCATTGCTTGAACGTACAAAACTTCTTCAACAACCTTTTCCAATGTTCACCAAGAATTTATAAACATTCACCAACCTCCCAAACCAAACACAACTAACTTTTAAACTTCCCCAAACCAAATTGACTCTTCACCTTCCTAATTTGCACATTTGTAATTTTGCCATGACAACTTTTGGCAATTTTTTGCAACTTTTTACATTATTGGTCAAATGAACTCAAAATGACTCAAAACATCAAGAATGGCCTATTATGGCCTTATTACATGAATTTAGAGACTCAAAACACCAAGATTCACTTTATGACCCTATGTACCCAAAAAATGACCTTGGTGCTCCTGCACCATATAACCGGACTGAAAAAGACTCATGTCCCATGAGGACTATATTGCCTTGAACCTTGCTTCTTCATAACATCTCCTTGACCTTAAAATTATCCTTTGTCTGGTACTCCCTTCCACTTGATCAGGTACTGAAAATTTGAATCATCCTTTGTGCTCTTGAACTGTTTACCAACTATATTCTGCTCCATCTTTACAAACTGACCTATTATTTGCATCTTATCCTTTGCCTCATCAAGATTTGATGTTGAACCTACCTTCACACTTGTACCAATTGGTCCATGAACTTTCTCCTTCATTACCCCTGTTTCATGCTTGGACTCACCCATTTGCTTTGGCCAAACACCCATCTTCACATCACTTTTTATCTTCACACCCACTTTCAAGTTCTCTGCTCTTAGAACCCCTATGTAATCAAGTCTACAGACCTTTGTCATGGCATTATGTGACTGCCTTCCAACCTCCCTTTGAATTAAAGGACAAAGCATTGTCCTAACCACAATATCATCATACTTCTCAAATCCATTTGGAGTCCTGACAAACAATCCATCTTTGGCCTTCTCTTGGCCTATTTTTGTCTTCATGTCTTGTACTAGATTCTCTGCCCCAAATGCCATTGTCTTATCAAGTTCATAAACCACTATATTGGTAGACTGAAACTTCCCACAAACTTCTTTTGCAATCAAAGGAAAAAACACTGTCCCTACCATGAAATTATCATGCTTTCCTAACTCATCTTGAGTCTACACAAGGAATTCATCCTTGACCTTCTCTTTCTCAGATTCTATCACCAACTCATCATCTTTTCCTTCTAACATTGTATCAGTGTGTAAACTTGTTGTCTTGAAATCTTTTGCCTTTGTAGTGGTTGCACATTCTTCACTTTTGTCTTCCTCTAGTTTTACAAACTCCTTACCAAACATGATTACCCTTGCTTCTTTGGTTTGCTCCTTAGCATCCTCCTGCAATGGTGTTAGTGTAAAAGTGGTTCCATCCTTTTCTATAGTGTAAATATTATCTCTTCCATCGTATATGGCATGTCTATCAAACTGCCATGGTCTTCCAAACAACAAATGACAATAATTCATAGGTACCACATCACAAAGCATCTTATCCTTATATCCACCAATATTAAACTCAACTAAGGCTTGTTCATTAACCAAAATGGACTGATCATCATTCAACCAAGATGCTTTATATGGTGTTTCATGAGGAATCTTCCCTAAATTCAGTTTATCAACCATTTCTATGGACACCATGTTATCATTAGAACCAGAATCTATCACAAGTTTACATACCTTTTCTTTGAATTTTTAGGTTGTACTAAATAGTGTTCTCCTTTGAGTCATCTCCTTCAACTTAGCATGTCTTTCTTTCAACTCTCTGATTTATTTTGCCATAGCATTCCCTTTAGGAGGCATCTTGTCCCTTCAACTTCCACAACTCAAACTGCAACTTTTCACTCTCAAATGATCTACTACCTAAGCTCTGATACCAATTGATGCAGATCAGGGGTGGAATAGGTTCACACAACCCCAAATAACACAACTCAATCACTTTCCAAGCCTCAAGACTCCAACACTGTTGATTTGTGCAATTTGACTTGTATTCTCTACTAGGTCTCCAAAATGATGTTTTCAAGCATATCGTTTAGACAATGTTGTTTCACCATAGGAGCAACAACTTTTAGATACCCATTAGGCTTTTCTTCAACATATCTCAAACACACATACCTTTGTTTTGGAGCATATCATCCAAATGACTACTACTACATTGTCCTCCAATAGGCCAATTAGGCCACATTTACTAAGCAACACCTATCCAATCACCTTCGCAATTGAAAAAATATTCTCAAACCTTCTCCATAGGTCTCAAATAGCCCAAATCAACAATTTTCAGAATAGGAAGCGCCCACTAAGTCATCAAGTTACAAAACCCTCACTTTTGACAAGTTTCAAGGGGGTTTATTGAAAATACCACTTCCCAATGCCTTTGTACTTTACCAATGCATCAAACATGCTTCATAAATCCTGCACATGCTTAAATAATCATCAAAATATGCTGCCCCAAGAGTTTTCAACATTTATCAACCTTTAACCACCAACTTTCACCCAAAACACTCAATTTTGACAACTAGGGCATCACCCCAACTTGCAAAAAAAAAGAACTAAGACTTCTCCATTGGAGGAGTTTTGGAAAACATAAAAACAAACCTTCACACCAATTTTCATCAATTTTGCCATGACAACTTTTAACAATTTTTTGCAACTTTTTACATTATTGGTCAAATGAACTCAAAATGACTTAAAACATCAAGAATGGCCTATTATGGCCTTATTACATGACTTTAGAGACTCAAAACACCAAGATTCACTTTATGACCCTATGTACCCAAAAAATGACCTTGGTGCTCCTACACCAATTAGTATATATATACATATACATCTACATATATATATATATATATATATTATATATATATATATACATATGTATGTATATGTACATATATAAATATACATTTATATATACGAGATATTAAATAGAGGACGATTTATATATACATGAACATAGGCCGATTTGTATATGAGATATGCAAAGTATTGCGCATCAATAAAGGTTGATATGGAAGAGAACCATAGTCGATAGTATTGTAAACCATCTCTAAATTATTAAACATCGAATTACTCCAACTTGAACGCTTTTATGCAAAGTGATGGAATATTAATAAATTGCAATATAAAGTGTAAAACACATGCAAAGTCTCCATTTTCTGTATAAATAGAGAGGAAATTTCTCTCATTTGGATGCATGTTGCATTCTTCTGCAAACTTATTATGTTGCAATTATTTTGAGAGTTGTATATTCTGAGAGTTGAAAGTTATGGTGAGAGAGTTGTGAATTACTTTGTGAGTACATATTGTTGTCTTAAGAGAGAAGTCATAGTGAAGTATTTCTTTAAGGGGAATAAGTGAAGCTAGGAAGCTACTGTTAGAAGGATGTGCATCAAGTCAGTCAATTGGATTGAGTGTATTGTAGGCATGAGGTTCTAGTATTCTCTTATTTATCTTTATTTACATGAAAGAATGAGATTTGAATGCTTTGTTTGAACTACTTGAGAATACATGCATTAGGAAATCATAACATTTGCTTTGGAAAGGAAATGAAGTTGCTTTATGCTTTTCTATGAAAGTGTTTTGTATATACTCCATAATAGGAGTGTTTAGTTGTCATTAGTATTACATACCAGAAATGATGAAATATGAATAATGGAAGTGTCCTAATGCTCCTATATACCATATAAGGGAATTAGATATTGATGTTCTATACATAGATATTTTAGACTGTGTATAATGTGAAATATGTCAATGTCATGAAGTGACTTGGCACTATTATCTAATTATGCTAGGAAACCTTGGGAATGGGAGGTTTAGCATTACAAAAGGGAAGGTATGAAAGATACGATGTGACGTTATGCAAAACACATCAAATATCTATACATAAATGATCAATTGATCATACTATACTCTTAAATGGAACCCTAGGTTTAGATTAACCTATTAGGGTCGAGAAGTATTATCTGATTAAAGAATGAGATCTTGGGTATAGGTTTACCTACTAGGTTGGGATTTATACTTGACTACTCATTAAAACCTATGGTTGGGAATAGCCTACTTGGTTGAGTTTCTCAATTGGTCTTGATTGGATCATATAGGGTTAGAGTAACCTATATAATCAAACTAATCATTGGTTGATAACTTTATCCTAAGATTAAGATGTATCAAGGTTAAAAATCACCTTTGTGATTAAGTCAAATCACTTGATTTATGGAATTCTATATGTTTGGAATGTAGGTGGGAAATACCTAGTAAGTTAGAGTTGCTACTTGACTAGTTGCATTACACTATTAATACAAAGTTATAGTATCGACAAGAGTAGACTCTTTGTTTAAACCCTTTTAATTAAGGAGAACATGCTCTCGAATGGAATCATCTATTGATATGATTATTCTTTGATTGAGGTAATTCATTGATGTGATTATACTTTTGATGAGAATCACTTATTAATGTGATATATTACTGAACAAAGTCAATTATATATGAATATTTAATCTATGATTAGACAAAGCTTATGTAGCTAGTCTTTAGCTTATAAAGTTAAACCTAGGACTAGGCTGTCTATTGAAGGGAATAGCCTGTTAAGAATTTTATGTAAATTTAATGTGTAAACTAGAAAAGCTCATATGTTATACCTGGGATAGGAATGCCCATTGAAGGGGTAACTTATGCTTAGGCTTAATTGGTAGAGATACCATTGTATTTTGGGAAAAAGGGGAGTAGGTTATTTCTAGGGTTAAGGATTACCCATTGGAGGAAATTACCTAAGCATAGTATACGAACGGTCATAATCCAAACCGAGCTATAGAAGTGTATGTGAATAGGAAGATCATCACTCAAAGTACTGGGTGAGAATACTTTGGCCAAAGTAGTGTAAGTTTCCACTATTAGTTCACTGTGTTCCATTTATGCATTCTAGTTTGATATTTTCATAGTCGTATGGGATACAACCATATGATTAGGTTCTAGTTTGTAAGACACAACACCAAGCTCATACAGGCTATTTTTATGAGGTTTACCAACCAATTTCTTTGTCGAAGGGAAGGGCCATCTTGTAATGTGTGACAAATGTGCGAGGGATTGTATTTGAGTCCGTGGTTGGAAGAAAAATGCTTGAGTGATGCTTCTCCTCATCAGATGGTGGCCGATGTTTGTAGATTTTTGCGCCAGCAGTGGGGAAAACTAGAGTGTAAGCACTAGAGAGAGGGTGCATCTAGAAGGTATGCACCATTGCGGTGGCATCAGGACCAGTTTGTATATCTATTTTAGATGAATCTCAGATGAGCTATGTATGTATCATGTGCCCATTATTTAAGGAAGGATGTAATCATGAATGATAGACTTGAGTTCATTCAATATGAAATCTATGTTAAGGAAAGATTTGTGAAATTACAATGGAATGCAATGGAAGTTTGGAATAGTGTTTGTTTCAAATGTGCATGTAATTTACATTATGGAGATAAATTTTTTATTTCTAAGCTATGGCTTTATGGGTTATTCACTTGAGGTGAAATCTTTAGAATTTTACTGAGTAGAACATCGGGGTTGTTACAATTCTAACTAGTATGTGCAAGGAAGCTACTCAAATCCTTTGTTATCATTTGAATTTGATGCTTGTGTTCATGTAAATATTGGTGCATGTTTTAGTGACAGTTGATATGTTTCAACTTAGAATGTTCCTTTTTTCTTCTATAAGTGGCATGTTGGAGGATGTAAGGACATTTTTCTTGGTGGTGGTTATAATGGTTGCTTTTGTAGGTGTATTCTTGGAGCATGAGAGAATAGTGAATATTTAGCTAGTACATGATTGGCTAAGGGATTCTTTTCCATTGTTTGTGATTCCTATGGGTGTATTTATAATGCATGATTGAATCAAGTGGGAGAATTTTAGGATTAAGGTGCTATCTACCTTATAAATCTGATGTCATATTGCATGGTTCCAACATCCTTGGAAAGTGTCCCTAGGAACTTAGGGTGTATTGGGAAAGTATTTTGTAATATTCATTCTCACCATTTCTTGTATTACATTCATAAGGGGTGATGGGTTCCACTATTAGCAATAAAGGTGAATTATGGGTATAAATATTTAATATTGTTTTCTTCATGTTGGTTTATATATTTTTTCTTTTAAAGATTAACTCAAAATGACTATGTTTTTCGTAACACTTGGATGAATAAGCAATGAATAGTTGGAGAGATCACCATTTCATTGGTGACCTTCCTCTAAATTTTAATGAGGTATAGATCCCTCTCTATATTTTCAATAAAACCTTGAAACTATGAACTCAAAACTATGTATGCTTTTAACCAAAAAGTAAGAAAGGCATAACTAACATTGGTTCATCACTATGATACCAATGTGACATGAATTACAAACCAATATTACTAATACTTTAGCTCACAGATTGGAATACCAGTAATAAGTAAATGATCTTTCTAATAGAGACTCACTCAATCACAAAAGAGGATAAACATAACATAAAGAAACATTCAATTCACAAAGGAAAGAACCTCCACATGTTTGTAAAAGTTCAAAGGCTTAAACATAAACAATAACTGTAGACATGGAAAATGTATTGATTTCACTTGATCTTGATTACTAACACCGCTTCGTCCTGAATCATCTTCTTTGCTAATCATTTAATCAAATAATCTGTATTTTATTAAATTCATCATATTTCATCTCTTAATTAAATAAATCATTATTTATCTGATTAAGTCATCATCTCCCGTTGATTAAATAGATCATTTTATTTAATTAATCCTACAGCCTCCCTTTAATTAAATAATTCACTTTATTTAATAAACCTTTAAAGTCATTCTATTAAATTAAATAAATCATTCTTTATTTGATTTAATCTAACATCATCTCCTTTTAATTAAATAAATCAAAATCTTTATTTAATTAAGTCTACATCATATTCCTCTCATTTTGATTTAAATTAATCCAAAAATCTAAATTAAAATGGTCAAATCAACTAATCTCCTTTTAAATTAATCAAATCTTGATTAATCTTAATCTTAATCACCTAAATCCTCTATATTTTGCAACTTGCTCATGAAAATCATTTCATTTGATTTATTAAATCCTCAATTACTTAAAAAAAGGCGTTAATGTTGGAATATTCTCAAAATTCGAAAAATCCCTCCAAAAGGGTTTGTACATCCAACAAGGCATTTAAACCTCTTACTTGTCCTTTTGCCTTGAGCCAAGTGGAATTAACTTAATTTTCTCCTCCCTCCAACATGTCATTTCATCCATTTTGAAATTCCACCTAATTGCATTTAATTGCACAATGACCAAAATGTGCTCCACCTTTGTCCACTCACATGTTGACAAGTGGCACTTGGTCATTGGTTGGTGTTTGATGCCACATTCACCCTTTTGCCTCATTCTCCATCATTCTCATCTATAAGTAAGAGGCTCTCATTTGGATTTTGGATCCACAACTTCATGCAAAGACATTATCTTCAGATTTTGAATTTGTTCATCCATTGTTCATCCATCTTCATATTTTCATAGCTAGGTTATGCAGGAATTCAACCAAGGAGCATCAAATCTTCATCAAATCATCACTAAAGCTTACAAGGGATTGGGAAAGGGTCATTTTCCACATCAAAATGACACCAATTCCCCCATGGGATTAGGAGTTTGTTGCATGAAATAGGGTTTGATAGTTTTCATTTGAGTTGTTCATTTCCATTTCTTGTTTTGTGCATTTCAAATGAATTCTATGGGGAATGCTGATTTAACTTGCATAATGGACTAATTGTGTGATTATTTGTTGTGTTTGTGCAGGTCTAACATCGAAATTCACATTTTGGCACTAGAAGGAGAGTGAATCCCAAGAATCTAACACACTTTTTTATGAAATTCTTTGGTTTTTTGAACTTTTTGTGTTTATAGGAAAATAATGCCGCTGACAGAGAAACTGCACCACTATCAGTCTAGTGGCACCATATAGTGCCTCTATTAAACTCCAAACTGCAACACTGAGTCATTCCAACCCAAAAATTTGAATTTCAAACTGCGACGTTGGGCCACTTTTCTCTCACCAAAATTCTAAACTCCAAACAACGTCGCTTGGTTGAAATAGTGCCACAATCACGCTCACTGGTTTTGCTACAGAGTGTCGCTATCAATCTCAGCGGCGCTATACAACACCATTGACTTCTTCAACTGCACCGCCTCTATAGACTATGTCGCTGGAGTTGGGTAAAAGGAACTTTTCAGATTAATCTTAACATGTGCTTTTATTTTGGTTGCTTTTGACTACTAACTAGTTGTTGACCTCTATTTTTGTAGTTTTGACTAGTTTTTGTAGGTTGGCTTGATTGAAGGTGAATGAGGAAAATGAAGACAAAGGCTTCTCTATGACATTATCATCTCATTGTATCAAGTGTTCTTAAACACTTTGGGAAAAATTATTATCCCTCTTCTAAGGATTTGCTATCTTTCATGCTTTTAGGACTTAATAAATTTCATTTGGTCTCTAAAAATAACAACACAAAAGGATTAAAAAGAACCTTATGAAACTTACTAGATTTTGTTTAAGGCTTAACAATTGAACAAGCAACTTTCATATTTCCTTTTGGTGCTTAAAAAGAATCCAATTCTTGCTTTGAGGGATTAAAAATGAACATGTGCTTTTATGTTTTGTAATCTCTTATCCAAAGTAATATCATCTAAAAGATGTATGCGCTTCTCTTACACCTCACGATGATTTTGAGAATCAAAAGGTTTTTTGTAATATTAAGTTGTATAAGTGATTGCCTCCACACTTCAATTTGGATTCTTAAAATTGAACAAAATCTTGCGAGAGTGGGTGGAGTATATCGCGTGTGTTCTCTCTTTGTTTCTCAACAAAAATCGATTGAACTACGAATGTGCTTGCTTGCTTTTTTTAATCTTTAGAGGGCCTACCTTGTGGGAAAAAATAATCACTCAAGGGAATGACCCAACTGGGATACACTAAAGCCAAGCGGCTTCCAACTAGTATATAAGTGTGGGTACTTGAGGAAAGTTCAAGTATCACGAGGATTGTTCCAACAAGAAGGGAATCAATGGTCTCTTGTCGTATGGATGATCCCCCATGAATGGAATGCCTACTCTAGAATCCTTTGTCTAAAAGACCAAAATACTTAATCTATTTGTTGGTGCAAGAATGGTCATTCTGAAGCCGCCCCACATTTTTATGACTTTTAGTAGAGATGAGAAGTATGCCATGGGAGTTTCATGGGTACTGATGCTTGGTTGACCTGAGAAGTTTGTACCATGGAGGGGAGCCAATGTGGTGAAGCATCTAATCATCTGCTAAGAGTAGGTGTAGCTGGATTTATCCAAGTGGGGATTAAACAATATTTCCTTTTTTATCCATAAGGTTGTGCATGTTCTTGGAATCAAAAAACTTTGCTTGGATCTTAAACATTGGAAAACAAACATTCATCATGATCATCAAATTTCAAACCCTTTAGGAAGCAAATACCTTTGAAAAAATTCAAGTGTTATTGTTTTCCCTAGGGATTCTATCCTTAGAGGCTTCTAAGCATTTGAATTTACATCTCAATTTGCTTACTAAAGTCAACAATAGGAAACTTTTTCCTTAATTCCTTGAAAACCTAATCAAGAATTGTTTGTGGTAAAAAGAACTCACTAAGCAAAGAAAGGAAATGATTGGACCTCACACATGTGCTCTTTCAAATGATTTCCCAAAAAATCAAAATCTGAAAACTAAAGTCAAAAGGTCGTAGTCAAAAGGCTCGAAAGAAAAGGTTGTCTATTCTTTATGAGTTTAGAGAATGACTGAACTTCAACTTTTACAAATGTGCATCAAGGAACAATCCAAATTTGTATTCATTTTACTATTGTCAAAATCCAAGTCTCTTTCAAAGGTTTGAGCATCTCACATAGGAAGTGTTAGCATGTTCTTCAACACCTTGGTCTAGTAAACAAAGTCTCTCTAAGTCTCTTAGTATCAAAATAAAAAACTCTCATTGATCCTTCAAACATCAAAATCAAAATTCACCCCACAAACAACTCTTTGAAATCTTAAAACAATCCTTTATGCTAAAGTTTGGGAAAATCCTTGAATCAAATCAAAATCATCTTGTTTGATTAGGTTTCTGTAGATGAATCCTTCTTTGCACACTTAGTCGAATTACCATCTTGTGGAAAAGTTTACTCTAGGACAACATCCAACCTCTTAGAGTTTATGAGTTAATTATCCAAAACCAAATCTAATAAAAATCAAAATCAAATAAAATCAATCCAAAGTCAAAATCCAAAATCCAAAATCAAAACATCAAATACAAAGTCCTAAAGTTTAGTATCCCCCTTTAAGGTTTCCTAAGAGTTCAAACATCCACCAATCCTCCATCTTTCAAATACACCATCAACATCCTTTTTTATTCTTAAAATATTACTTTGTTTTTGCACCTAAAGATTAGATCAATCGAAAGAATTAGAGGTTCATCTCTTACATTCTTGAAAATTGATCCCTATTTTATGGTTCAAACTAGGTCTCAACACAAGAAGAACATGGAAACAAACAAAGAAACATCAACTTCAAGTGAACTAAGTCAAACCACTTCTGAAATCAATCCCATTTTTCTAGAAATCCCACACTCAATCTTCCTCTATCATCACAAAATCCTCAAGAGGAAGGCCAAGTGGAAGACATCACCAATAATGTAGACCTTAGGGATGACACAAGATGCAATCATTGAAATTGTTCAAAATCTCAAAACTCACAGAATTGTCAATACCATGATGAGACTCAATCCCTCCCAATACATGCTTGAATTAGCTAAAGAAGGGGCTAAACTCCATTTCGATTATGATGTGAGAAATATTGTGGAGAAACCTCTTGGGATCAGAGACATGCAAAACTAACATTCTGCATTTGATCAGGATCATTTATCAACTGAACTATATGTCGCATTAGATCCATTCATCACCTTCATCCATTCATTTAAATAACCTCATTGCCTAAGGTTATTTATTTAAAAATCAAATAAGCATTATCATCAATCTTTTAAATAAATCAAAAATCCATTTAAATCAAATCTTAAATTATATTCCATCATTTTCTGATTTAAATAAATCAATTATCAAAGTCTTGAAAGTCAAATCATCTAATCAACATTAAATCAGCATAACCATCATCTAATCCTGATCTAATGCTAATCCCATCCCACTTGCATTATCTAGATCTAGCCACTTGCACAATAAATCAATTTTATTGATTTATTAAAACCTCATTTTCCCTCAACATGACAAGTCAAACATGGCATTTATTGCTCTTTTTTCTTGTCCCCCTCTCAAAATTTATTGCAAATTTGAATTCAAAATTTCCCCCTCTTGGGCACTCTTCCCAAATCTTGCACATCCATTGACCACTCACCATTTGACAAGTGTCCTTCTTCTCATTGGTCCAATCTTAGTCCCACATTGGTCCCTCTTCAACACTTAGCATTTTGAAAATCTATAAAATAGGGCCTTCATTCTCATTCATGGATCCACAATTTTATGCAAGGTTACTCTCTTCATTTGAGATTTGATCTTGTTCATCATCACTCCACCATCTCCATTTGCATTTTATCATCTTGAGCTTTGATCAAGGGTTGGGAAAGGGTCACTAGCACATGTGACACCAATCCAACATGGAATAGGTGATTATCATGCTTTTGAAATGTCTTTTTGATGTTGTTTTGTTACTTGTGGCATTTCTTTAGCATAGGTATTTTATTTCATGGAGGTATTTGCAGATTTGTGTGTTTAGACTAACCCTTCTAATGAGTTTTTGAGGTTGGTCTTACATTGCAGATTTAGGGTACTGGGATCATGCCCCAAATTTCATTCACACCCCCAATCTCATCCACACCTCCATTTCAAAGAATCACTTAATCCATCCCCCAGATCACATCATCCATTGCTCCAACTCAAACAATTGTTAACAAGGGGAGCTCATTACTCCAGGCATTACAAACACACCCCCTTGTGAACAACCAATATTTGGATGCGAACACTACCTTGGGTCAATTTGTCCCATTAAATTTGTTACACCCACATGTTCCGCTCACCTTTCAAGACCCCAATGACCCATCATCATCTTTTCATGCAATACCCGCATATCCTCTCAACACACAAACCTCTCTCCCTATGAATTTGCAAGGAGGAGGTGGGCTATTTGGACTAGGGGGAATCTTTAACCCTTCATCTTCATTTCCTCAAGGGAGTACACCACCCATTTTTCCACCGCTTCCACGTTTTCCATTAACATCCACACCACCTCTCAGTTTTGGGTTACTTCCTTTACCAACTCTCAATCAAAGTCAAAGCAACCCCCCAATCATAAATCAAAACATCATACCAAATCCTCCAATCTTGCCATCGATATCACAACAGTAGATGGCAACCATCCAAGCAACCCAAGCAATCACGACACCATCCATAAACACGGTCTCTCAAGGACCAAGCATATCAATTGCACCATCTACCACACAAGTCCCCACCATCAATACAACTATACCTCACATCATGACAACAAATAGCATCCCGAATCCGCCACCACCACTGCCACCAAGACCAAGTATGGCCAATAAATATAGCATCATGTTGCAAGAAACATAGTAGGCCTATCAAAAGGAATATCAAAAATTTCAAGCACAAGCCCAAAACATGCAAGCTGCACAACAAGCTGCTCAGTAAGCTCAAGCAGCTCAAGTCGCACAAAAAGCGCAACAAGCACAATAGGCTGCTCAATCCCAAGCCTTATTGCAACAACAACAAGACCAACAACAAGCATTGTTGGCGCAACAACAAGAAGACCAACAACAAGCATTGGCACAATAGAAAATTTGGGCATATCAACAAGCCTTGATTGCACAATAGAGCTTGCAAAAAACTCCTGCCAACACACACAACACTCCACCTATCACTCAAACACCTCAACCACTTCAAAACACATTCACTCCACCCCCTGATCCGCAAGACGACGTAACAACACAAATCAAACTGCTCTCACAGAAAGTGCTCAATCTCTAATCTGGGAAAACAACAAAGACACCAAGCAACTTGTGTCACTATCCATTCGACAGGAGCCTTGCAATGGTACCATTCCCAAAGGGGTTTGAAATCCCTAAATTCAAAAAATATTGTAGGATGGGAAATCCTGAAGATCACATCAGGGAATTATAAGTACATTGCATGGGGGTCGCATATGACGATACATATCTAATTCAGCTATTTCCTCGAAGTTTGGATGGTCCTGCCATGGAATGGTTCTCCTACCTTCCGCTTGGCATCAAAAAGTTCCAAGAAATCATAAATGCATTTATAAAAAACTATGCCTTCAATATTGGTATGGATGTTAGTTTAGAGGAACTATTTGTGCTTAAGCAAGCTAAGGGGGAATTAACCGCTTCCTTCTTGCATAGATGGCGATCCAAGGCCAATAGGAGCAAATGGGCCATGCCAGAAGAACAAAAAGTTTGCACCATCATTACCAATCTTGAGAAAACCTTGGCGTTCCACCTAAAGGTGCAATGTATCACCACTTATGACCAACTGATCCCCAATGTGCTCAACATCAAACAAGCCCTTATTGCACAACGGGGGACACCAACATATCAAGAAAATCAAGAAAATCACCCATCCACTAGCTATAATGAGAAACCTCACACATGGGAAAGAAACAAAAATGTCACTAATGATGGTGTGGTGGATGCTAAGGTTGTAATCCATTCTCTAAAACAAAACACCCAAACCTACCAACAACCATAAGGAAACAATCAAAAAACATGCAAGCTAACACAATATCACAACAACCACCCAAAAATCAAGTCAACAACCTAAATAATCAAGGGGGACGACCCCCATGAAATAGAAATCCCCCCAAGCAGAAGTACACTGCCCTTGGGGAGCCAATTGAAGCAGTCATTAAGAAACTGATAAATGAAAATCTCATCAAAATTCCCACTTATGAGAACTATCAAGAACGCCAAGTGAAACCACTATGGTACAATGAGAATCACCTTTATGATTTCCACAAAATCAAGGGGCACACAACAACCAACTACATGAGGTTGAAAAATCTGATCCAAGACCTCATTGTCAACAAGATCATAAATGTTAAGCAACCAGCTAGGAATCAGGACTTAAAAATATACATGAATCCGATGTCAGATCATAACCAAGGGAACAACCATGGAAAACAAAAATATGCCAATTTGAACCATGTGTATGATCATGTTGTTGCATACGTTGATGAAATGGTCACTATTGTTAGCATCAAAGGAGCCAAAGCTAATTGTGGAGTCACCACACATAGCAGAAAAGTCACCATTTTTGGACCATCTTAGCCACCTAGGGAATCCACCTCCAATCCAAAATTCATTCCTCATGGATACAATGTCCTAGAATAGCTAAAAAGAACCCCCACTCAAATCTCCATCATGGAGTTACTGAAGATATCACCCGCCCATAGAAAAATCCTAGAGGAAGCATTGGCTTCATCTACCATCTTCGTGGATCTTGATGTTGACCAGTTCCAAGATATGGTCAAAAATATCACTACCCCAAGTCTCCTAACATTCTCTGATCAGGACTTCCCCGCCCAACCATCTCACAATTGTGCACTCCACCTTGAAGTCCTGGTTCATAAAAACAAAGTCAAAAGGGTCTTGGTGGATGGAGGTGCAGGTCTAAACATCTGTTCCCTCAAATTAATAAAAAATCTAGGATTCTCAAAGGATTCCATTGAAAAGGGTAAGGGCATCACAATTAGAGCATATGATGATCAGGAAAGAGTGTCTCATGGCATAATTCAGCTCCCTGTTCAAGTAGGGCCCGCCATTATGGAAACCACATGCCAGGTCCTTGACCTTGATTTTCCTTATAACATTCTCTTGGGGCGTCCATGGATCCATGGGATGCAAGCAATCACTTCCACCTTCCATCAGTGCATCAAATTCCCATATCAAAATCAAGAGGTCACGGTTCATGGTGATCTTGAGCCCTTTGCCTACTACAAGAATATGGAAGTAAAATACTATAAAATCCACCAAGTCCCACAGAACGATGAAGGCCCTACCACTCAGTATGTAGACCCAGCTACATTAGCCTCCACTTCTGAGACAAAGACACTTGCCATCCTTGATATATCTAAAATCAAGGTCATTATTCGAGAAAATGGGTGTGGGAATTATAGAATGAAGAAGAGTGATTTCATCATAGGAGAGTTACCTCAATCTCCTAGGACTCATGGGCAACCCCAACAAGCTGAAACATCATCCCATACCGTCAAAGTAGACCCCTCTAGATTCAAAAGTTGGGGGGATCTAAGTCAGGAAATAATAGATGAGAAAGACATATCAAGCTTGTTGTACCTAGATGAAAGGCCCACACCTGATCTTCCCATGGATGAGAGAAGAAAAGGATTACAAATGATGCTTGGTATGGGCTATGATAGAAACAAGAAGCTTGGATAGAATGACAACGAACTTTGAGTACCTTTCATTCCAGAGAAGCAAATAAGAAATCTTGGTCTCAGATGTACCCCTCCGAAGGTGACCATACTTGGCAAAGGTGCCTTGGTTAAAAAGGTCAAAAATCCCCCTCAACTATCAACAACTGGGTTTCCATCCATTAGGTAGTCCATCCATTAGGTAGGCTCAACTAATAAACTAATGCCCCTACAATTCTATGGGCTTCCATCCGGTTAGGCCGGCGAGAGAGGAAGGCAACTGGCTCATTAATTCGAATGAGACGGGTTTTCGGCTCTCAGAATTTGGCCCTTCAATTACCAGTATCTATAGGTTTACCCTTAGACAACTTTACCTTTGACATAACTGATGTGTGTAGTAGTGATGAGTGTCCCATAACTGACTTGCCTATGCTTCTCAAAAATTCCTACCTGCTCATGATTAGTACCTTGTATTTTGAGTCAGACCATCAAACCCATGAAATAAACCTAGTCTATCCTCAGGTCATCGATTACAACCAATGAGGACCACCAATTCTGGACACTTTCAAAAATGATGAGGCGGTCTCAGAATTCAAGGGATTATGGGATACGATACCATATGGATATCACAAGGTCGGGTTCAACATCATACTGGAAAAACATGCTTATTATGAGGAAACAATTGAATCCTTCAGTCGTAAAAGTGAAAATTTGAGAATAATCTCTAGGTATTTCAGTGAAAACTGCATTGTGGCACTCTTTGACTCAAAAATAGTAAAAATAAAGGATGTATCCAATAGTGAAAACCTCTCTAAGGAACCATAGGATGAAGGATTCAATCTTCCCCTCAGTGCTATTCGTCAGGAGAATTCAATAGTATTAGCAGAGAAGTGCAATCCAGTCAACCTGGGAATAAAGGAACTACCACACATAACATTCTATGCAGAGTTAATTCTCACAGAAGAATAGGAACTTCTAGCTGCATTCCTAAAAGAAAGAAAGAAAAAAATTGCATGGACCTATGACATGCCTGGGCTTGATCCAGAGGTTGTGGTTCATCACCTAGTTGTATACCTTGAAGCAAAGCTAGTGAGACAAAAGCTCAGAAAGATGCATCTTGAAATATGCTAACCAATTTTTTCCGATAATTTAACACAACATAACCAGCAATAGTTAACTGGATTAGCGTTAGCATCAAATGTAAAACTGAACTTGGAATGAAAGCTACTCAACGTCAAGAATGTGCACTCAAGATCCCACTGAGGGCGAGGTGCTAACATATGACGGAGTGTTGAAACTTGAAATTAAGAACTGATAGGCGGATAACCAGCCATGAAAACATTTCCACACTACCACCAAACAGTGGGGGGAAAGAGATTACAATTAAAGCAATTCATCCGCTGCGGCGGGCATCCACAGAGCTGTGGGGATTCACCACTCTGAAAGTGGGTATAAGAGAGTTACAAAACAGATTGTCCACACTGGCGGTAAACCATCCAGGGGTAATTTAATGATAAAACAGAAAGTAATTGCAGAACTGAAAGATTGGTTGGATTAGTAATGCTTAATCTCAACCTTACAAATTAAAACTCTGCATATTACTAATTACAATGATAAGGAATGAACCTTAGATGTTAAGTATGAACTTTTACAATGATATAACTCTCAAATACTGAAGTATATGATCAAAAACTGGAAATTGCAACAATCTGATATAAAAATCAGAATTCTGGAAATTCAACCAGCAAACTGTGAATTCATAAAATGCTCATAAGTTGGTCAATTTACCTCCGAATGACGAGAAATAAGTTGCAAATGCTCCCTAGAGGTCTGGCGCCCAAGATTCATTCCAGAAACAGCCACCAAAGACTCCAGATTATTTAGCACGAATCCCAATGCACCTCAAAATGGTACGGCCTCCTTAGAAGTTCGATTTTGCAAGATAAAAATAATCACTTGGAATTAAATTCCAATTCTTTGAGGAAGATGGCGCCTTGAGTCAACAATTGGATTGCCAAAATACCCAGAATGAAAATAAAATCACTCAAATTGATATGAACAAAAATCAGCTTCAGCTGTATAAAAACCAGGAAACCAGAACTGTGAAAATACTCCAAAATTCTTCAATCTTTGATGCTCAATCTGCTAGTCTGATGTTGAGAAGCAGCAATGTAGCCAACTAGGTGTTATATTGCAAACACGAAATTGGATGAAAAGCTAGGAGGTAGACATCCTCGAAGCAATATGTCAATTGTCATTTCGACAGCATAACTTTAGCATAATTTTCATGGATGAAATGCTGGAGCAAAGACCTTCAATAAATAAGAGCTCACAAACTCTTCAAATGCCTGAGAAGCAGACCAAAAGACACAGGAGACCCTTCAATTTCCCAAAACCATTCAACTTCTCAAGGTGGCGTCCCAAAAAGCCTCATAAGAAATTCACTTTATTCAAAAATTCACTTTATAAAAGTGGCGTCCCATTTCAAGCTGAGGAAATATTTGAATAAAGAATATATAACCTTATAATGAGGGCGTACCCTTCATGGCCCCACTTTTAAAAACAACTTAAGTTATCTCCTTAGGCCAAGGGGGGTGTCAACAGTGAATTAAAACATAATGCCTTTAATTAAATATTTTTCACCAAATAAAGCTTTCTGAAGACCAAACCAATATAACAACAACTGCTCCAACTGCAAGGGACTAAGAATAGACAACTGCAACTGCCACAACAAGCATTTACTAAAAATAGTAAATAACATGAAATGCCACAAACTCCAAGCCAAGAAACCCTAATTTCACCTCATTCCAGTCTACGGGTTCCGGAATAGACTGATGAATTGCAATGCTAATCACTGATGAGAAGGGGACATTACAGTCCGCCCTCCTCGAAATTGCTTGTCCTCAAGCAACTGAAAAGATGGATGCAACAAAATCTGTTCACCTTCCCACGTGGCATCTTCAATAGGCAAATTCCTCCATTTAACCAAATATTCTTTGATTGTCCTTCTCCTCAAAGAACGTTCTCTAGTATCAAGGATTTCTTCAGGAATCAACACTAACTGACCTTCCTCATCCAATGGAGGTAATTCTGATGTAGCCACCACGTTGTGTCCAATTGCCTTCTTGAGGCGAGACACATGAAAGACATTATGTACTTTGCTTTCAGCTGGAAGCTCCAACTCATAAGCAACTTCACCAATCCTTTTGGTGATTTGAAAGGACCATAAAAACGTGGCTTCAACTTTTCTGCACCACTTTTCTTGAGAGAAGATTGTCTATATGGCTGAAGCCTCAAATAGACCATGTCCCCAACTTCAAAAGACCTTTCAACACGCTGCTGATCAGCGTATAACTTCTGCTGATTTTGAGCTTGTTGCAGATTTTCCTTGAGAGATTTCAAGATGTCTTGGCTTTGTTGTAACATATCCAGTGCTTGTGGAGCTCTACTATCATCAAACACTAAATCAACAAAATTAGTAGCCTCATAACCATAAAGAGCCATAAAAGGTGACATCTTAATTGACATGTGATAAGAAGAGTTATAACAATACTCTCCTAAATGAAGCCATTTAATCCAAGCTCGCTGCTGTCCTGAAACATAGTTCCTTAGGTAGCCCTCTAACCACTTGTTAACAATTTCTGACTGCCCATCTGTTTGTGGGTGATAACTAGTGCTTGGAGTAAGCACTGTCCCACTCAATCTGAAGATCTCCTGCCAAAAAACACTTAGGAACTTGCTGTCCCTATCACTAACAATAGTTTTAGGCAACCCATGCAAACGGAACACCTCTCTGAAAAAACAACTCAGCCACTTGAGCTGCTGTAAATGAAGTGGTAACAGCAAAGAAATGAGCAAATTTCGTTAGTCTATCAACCACAACAAATATACAATCACGTCCTTGCACCTTGGGCAACCCCGTGATAAAGTCCATGGCAATACTTTCCCACTTCTGATTTGGAATGGGCAAAGGCTGAAGTAGACCAGCTGGATAAGAGTGTTCATTTTTATTTCTTTGACAAATAGGACACTCTCTAATGTAGTTCAAGACTTCTTCTTTCAACCCTTTCCAAGTGAATCTTTCATGAATCTGCTTATAAGTCTTGAAAATCCCTTGATGACCAGCAAGGGGAACATCATGAAAAGATTATAGAATCTTCTTTTTAAGCTTAGATTCTTGTACTAAAAAGATTCTATCTTTATAATAAATTAACCCATCAACCAACTTATACCTTTCATCAACCGAATGACCTTCTAACAAGCTGGTTGCAAACTGATTTTTAACATAATCAACAGTAATTAACTTCTTCCAATCTGCTGATAACTCACAAAGTGACTGTAAATGAGGCCTTCTTGAAAGAGCATCAGCCACTATATTATTTTTTCCTTTGACATATTCAATGTCAAAGTCATATGCTTGGAGCTTACTTACCCACTTTTGCTGCCTTTCATTCAAATCCTTTTGGCGCATGAAATGTTTAAGACTATTGTGGTCAGTCTTAACAACAAATTTACTTCCCACCAAGTATTGACGGAATTTAGACAAAGCATGCATGATGGCAAGCATCTCTTTGTCATAGATAGAGTAAGTTTTTTCTGCCCCTCTCAACTTTCGGCTCTCGAAGACAATAGGGTGTTTGTCTTGCATTAGGACAGCTCCAACACCTTCTCCTGAAGCATCACATTGTAATTCAAAAGGTTTTGAAAAATCCGGAAGTGCCAACACTGGACACGAACTCATGATTTGTTTAAACTTATCAAAAACCTCTTGTGCTTGCTTAGTCCAAAGGAAAGCTCCTTTCTTTGTAAGATCTGTGAGAGGTGCTGCTTGATGTGAATATCCTTTCACAAATCTTCTATAAAATCCACATAACCCTAAAAACCCTCTCAAATGAGAAATATTCTTTGGAGTTGGCCAATCAAGAATGGCCCTTATCTTTTCTGGATCCACTTTCACACCCTTTGAACTGATAATGTGGCCAAGGTATAAAAGTTCTGTCAACCCAAACTCACACTTTGATTCTTTGGCGAACAAACATTCCGCCTCTAAAATGCTAAGCACTTCTTCTAAATGCTTAAGGTGCTCTTCCCATGACTTACTGAATATGAGAATGTCGTCGAAGAAGATGAGCACAAACTTCCTCAACTGCTATCTAAAAATCTTGTTCATACAAGATTGAAATGTGGCTGGAGCATTTGTCAAACCAAAAGGCATGACAAGAAATTCAAAATGCCCAAAATGGCATCTAAACGCTGTCTTCTCTATATCCTCCTCCCTCATTCTGATTTGGTGATAGCCCGAACGAAGATCAATCTTGGAGAAGAACATTGCCCCATGGAGCTCATCAATAAGCTCATCAATCCTAGGGATAGGATATCTATTCTTGATGGGTTTCTGATTTAATGCGCGGTAGTCAACACACATACGCATTGTACCATCTTTCTTTTTGACCAGCACTACTGCAGAAGCAAATGGACTCTTGCTTGGTCTAATGAAACCACTTTCCAACAACTCCTTGATGGCTTTTTCAATTTCATCTTTCTGCCTCTTTGGATAGCGGTAAGGTGTAGTCATGACAAGTTTTGCTCCTTCTAACTCAATCACATGCTCAGAACCTCTTTCAGGAGGTCTTCCAGGAGGTAAGCTTCCAAAGACTTTACTTTTCTTTGAAAGTAAGGCTTGAATATCAGGATGATATTGCCTTTTTCCCTCAACCGGATCAGCTGGTAAAACCATACATTCAGCAGCCCATTCAACTTGATCATGGCGGATCAGCCTTTCCATCGTTTTCAAAGACACAATTCGAGGGCCTCCATTTGACATCCCTCTTAAAACAACCTTCTTTCCATTAGACTGAAATTTCAGCTCCATGGTTTGCAAATTCAATGTGATCTCACCAAGAGATCGCAGCCATTGTATGCCCAACACAACATCGGTGTCTCCTATACCCACCACATAAAAATCA
>VDFB02000015.1:13410169-13435697 GCA_007258455.2 Sequoia sempervirens | reverse complement strand
GGACTATATTGCCTTGAACCTTGCTTCTTCATAACATCTCCTTGCCCTTAAAATTCTCCTTTGTCTGGTAATCCCTTCCACTTGATCAGGTACTGAAAATTTGAATCATCCTTTGTGCTCTTGAACTGTTTACCAACTATATTCTGCTCCATCTTTACAAACTGACCTATTATTTGCATCTTATCCTTTGCCTCATCAAGATTTGATGTTGAACCTACCTTCACACTTGTACCAATTTGTCCATGAACTTTCTCCTTCATTATCCCTGTTTCATGCTTGGACTCACCCATTTGCTTTGGCCAAACACCCATCTTCACATCACTTTTTATCTTCACACCCACTTTCAAGTTCTCTGCTCTTAGAACCCCTATGTAATCAAGTCTACAGACCTTTGTCATGTCATTATGTGACTGCCTTCCAACCTCCCTTTGAATTAAAGGACAAAGCATTGTCCTAACCACAATATCATCATACTTCTCAAATCCATTTGGAGTCCTGACAAACAATCCATCTTTGGCCTTCTCTTGGCCTATTTTTGTCTTCATGTCTTGTACTAGATTCTCTGCCCCAAATGCCATTGTCTTATCAAGTTCATAAACCACTATATTGGTAGACTGAAACTTCCCACAAACTTCTTTTGCAATCAAAGGAAAAAACACTGTCCCTACCATGAAATTATCATGCTTTCCTAACTCATCTTGAGTCTACACAAGGAATTCATCCTTGACCTTCTCTTTCTCAGATTCTATCACCAACTCATCATCTTTTCCTTCTAACATTGTATCAGTGTGTAAACTTGTTGTCTTGAAATCTTTTGCCTTTGTAGTGGTTGCACATTCTTCACTTTTGTCTTCCTCTAGTTTTACAAACTCCTTACCAAACATGATTACCCTTGCTTCTTTGGTTTGCTCCTTAGCATCCTCCTGCAATGGTGTTAGTGTAAAAGTGGTTCCATCCTTTTCTATAGTGTAAATATTATCTCTTCCATCGTACATGGCATGTCTATCAAACTGCCATGGTCTTCCAAACAACAAATGACAATAATTCATAGGTACCACATCACAAAGCATCTTATCCTTATATCCACCAATATTAAACTCAACTAAGGCTTGTTCATTAACCAAAATGGACTGATCATCATTCAACCAAGATGCTTTATATGGTGTTTCATGAGGAATCTTCCCTAAATTCAGTTTATCAACCATTTCTATGGACACCATGTTATCATTAGAACCAGAATCTATCACAAGTTTACATACCTTTTCTTTGAATTTTTAGGTTGTACTAAATAGTGTTCTCCTTTGAGTCATCTCCTTCAACTTAGCATGTCTTTCTTTCAACTCTCTGATTTATTTTGCCATAGCATTCCCTTTAGGAGGCATCTTGTCCCTTCAACTTCCACAACTCAAACTGCAACTTTTCACTCTCAAATGATCTACTACCTAAGCTCTGATACCAATTGATGCAGATCAGGGGTGGAATAGGTTCACACAACCCCAAATAACACAACTCAATCACTTTCCAAGCCTCAAGACTCCAACACTGTTGATTTGTGCAATTTGACTTGTATTCTCTACTAGGTCTCCAAAATGATGTTTTCAAGCATATCGTTTAGACAATGTTGTTTCACCATAGGAGCAACAACTTTTAGATACCCATTAGGCTTTTCTTCAACATATCTCAAACACACATACCTTTGTTTTGGAGCATATCATCCAAATGACTACTACTACATTGTCCTCCAATAGGCCAATTAGGCCACATTTACTAAGCAACACCTATCCAATCACCTTCGCAATTGAAAAAATATTCTCAAACCTTCTCCATAGGTCTCAAATAGCCCAAATCAACAATTTTCAGAATAGGAAGCGCCCACTAAGTCATCAAGTTACAAAACCCTCACTTTTGACAAGTTTCAAGGGGGTTTATTGAAAATACCACTTCCCAATGCCTTTGTACTTTACCAATGCATCAAACATGCTTCATAAATCCTGCACATGCTTAAATAATCATCAAAATATGCTGCCCCAAGAGTTTTCAACATTTATCAACCTTTAACCACCAACTTTCACCCAAAACACTCAATTTTGACAACTAGGGCATCACCCCAACTTGCAAAAAAAAAGAACTAAGACTTCTCCATTGGAGGAGTTTTGGAAAACATAAAAACAAACCTTCACACCAATTTTCATCAATTTTGCCATGACAACTTTTAACAATTTTTTGCAACTTTTTACATTATTGGTCAAATGAACTCAAAATGACTTAAAACATCAAGAATGGCCTATTATGGCCTTATTACATGACTTTAGAAACTCAAAACACCAAGATTCACTTTATGACCCTATGTACCCAAAAAATGACCTTGGTGCTCCTACACCAATTAGTATATATATACATATACATCTACATATATATATATATTATATATATATATATACATATGTATGTATATGTACATATATAAATATACATTTATATATACGAGATATTAAATAGAGGACGATTTATATATACATGAACATAGGCCGATTTGTATATGAGATATGCAAAGTATTGCGCATCAATAAAGGTTGATATGGAAGAGAACCATAGTCGATAGTATTGTAAACCATCTCTAAATTATTAAACATCGAATTACTCCAACTTGAACGCTTTTATGCAAAGTGATGGAATATTAATAAATTGCAATATAATGTGTAAAACACATGCAAAGTCTCCATTTTCTGTATAAATAGAGAGGAAATTTCTCTCATTTGGATGCATGTTACATTCTTCTGCAAACTTATTATGTTGCAATTATTTTGAGAGTTGAAAGTTATGGTGAGAGAGTTGTGAATTACTTTGTGAGTACATATTGTTGTCTTAAGAGAGAAGTCATAGTGAAGTATTTCTTTAAGGGGAATAAGTGAAGCTAGGAAGCTACTGTTGGAAGGATGTACGTCAAGTCAGTCAATTGGATTGAGTGTATTGTAGGCATGAGGTTCTAGTATTCTCTTATTTATCTTTATTTACATGAAAGAATGAGATTTGAATGCTTTGTTTGAACTACTTGAGAATACATGCATTAGGAAATCATAACATTTTCTTTGGAAAGGAAATGAAGTTGCTTTATGCTTTTCTATGAAAGTGTTTTGTATATACTCCATAATAGGAGTGTTTAGTTGTCATTAGTATTACATACCAGAAATGATGAAATATGAATAATGGAAGTGTCCTAATTCTCCTATATACCATATAAGGGAATTAGATATTGATGTTCTATACATAGATATTTTAGACTGTGTATAATGTGAAATATGTCAATGTCATGAAGTGACTTGGCACTATTATCTAATTATGCTAGGAAACCTTGGGAATGGGAGGTTTAGCATTACAAAAGGGAAGGTATGAAAGATACGATGTGACGTTATGCAAAACACATCAAATATCTATACATAAATGATCAATTTATCATACTATACTCTTAAATGGAACCCTAGGTTTAGATTAACCTATTAGGGTCGAGAAGTATTATCTGATTAAAGAATGAGATCTTGGGTATAGGTTTACCTACTAGGTTGGGATTTATACTTGACTACTCATTAAAACCTATGGTTGGGAATAGCCTACTTGGTTGAGTTTCTCAATTGGTCTTGATTGGATCATATAGGGTTAGAGTAACCTATATAATCAAACTAATCATTGGTTGATAACTTTATCCTAAGATTAAGATGTATCAAGGTTAAAAATCACCTTTGTGATTAAGTCAAATCACTTGATTTATGGAATTCTATATGTTTGGAATGTAGGTGGGAAATACCTAGTAAGTTAGAGTTGCTACTTGACTAGTTGCATTACACTATTAATACAAAGTTATAGTATCGACAAGAGTAGACTCTTTGTTTAAACCCTTTTAATTAAGGAGAACATGCTCTCGAATGGAATCATCTATTGATATGATTATTCTTTGATTGAGGTAATTCATTGATGTGATTATACTTTTGATGAGAATCACTTATTAATGTGATATATTACTGAACAAAGTCAATTATATATGAATATTTAATCTATGATTAGACAAAGCTTATGTAGCTAGTCTTTAGCTTATAAAGTTAAACCTAGGACTAGGCTGTCTATTGAAGGGAATAGCCTGTTAAGAATTTTATGTAAATTTAATGTGTAAACTAGAAAAGCTCATATGTTATACCTGGGATAGGAATGCCCATTGAAGGGGTAACTTATGCTTAGGCTTAATTGGTAGAGATACCATTGTATTTTGGGAAAAAGGGGAGTAGGTTATTTCTAGGGTTAAGGATTACCCATTGGAGGAAATTACCTAAGCATAGTATACGAACAGTCATAATCGAAACCGAGCTATAGAAGTGTATGTGAATAGGAAGATCATCACTCAAAGTACTGGGTGATAATACTTTGGCCAAAGTAGTGTAAGTTTCCACTATTAGTTCACTGTGTTCCATTTATGCATTCTAGTTTGATATTTTCATAGTCGTATGGGATACAACCATATGATTAGGTTCTAGTTTGTAAGACACAACACCAAGCTCATACAGGCTATTTTTATGAGGTTTACCAACCAATTTCTTTGTCGAAGGGAAGGGCCATCTTGTAATGTGTGACAAATGTGCGAGGGATTGTATTTGAGTCCGTGGTTGGAAGAAAAATGCTTGAGTGATGCTTCTCCTCATCAGATGGTGGCCGATGTTTGTAGATTTTTGCGCCAGCAGTGGGGAAAACTAGAGTGTAAGCACTAGAGAGAGGGTGCATCTAGAAGGTATGCACCATTGCGGTGGCATCAGGACCAGTTTGTATATCTATTTTAGATGAATCTCAGATGAGCTATGTATGTATCATGTGCCCATTATTTAAGGAAGGATGTAATCATGAATGATAGACTTGAGTTCATTCAATATGAAATCTATGTTAAGGAAAGATTTGTGAAATTACAATGGAATGCAATGGAAGTTTGGAATAGTGTTTGTTTCAAATGTGCATGTAATTTACATTATGGAGATAATTTTTTTATTTCTAAGCTATGGCTTTATGGGTTATTCACTTGAGGTGAAATCTTTAGAATTTTACTGAGTAGAACATCGGGGTTGTTACAATTCTAACTAGTATGTGCAAGGAAGCTACTCAAATCCTTTGTTATCATTTGAATTTGATGCTTGTGTTCATGTAAATATTGGTGCATGTTTTAGTGACAGTTGATATGTTTCAACTTAGAATGTTCCTTTTTTCTTCTATAAGTGGCATGTTGGAGGATGTAAGGACATTTTTCTTGGTGGTGGTTATAATGGTTGCTTTTGTAGGTGTATTCTTGGAGCATGAGAGAATAGTGAATATTTAGCTAGTACATGATTGGCTAAGGGATTCTTTTCCATTGTTTGTGATTCCTATGGGTGTATTTATAATGCATGATTGAATCAAGTGGGAGAATTTTAGGATTAAGGTGCTATCTACCTTATAAATCTGATGTCATATTGCATGGTTCCAACATCCTTGGAAAGTGTCCCTAGGAACTTAGGGTGTATTGGGAAAGTATTTTGTAATATTCATTCTCACCATTTCTTGTATTACATTCATAAGGGGTGATGGGTTCCACTATTAGAAATAAAGGTGAATTATGGGTATAAATATTTAATATTGTTTTCTTCATGTTGGTTTATAGATTTTTTCTTTTAAAGATTAACTCAAAATGACTATGTTTTTCGTAACACTTGGATGAATAAGCAATGAATAGTTGGAGAGATCACCATTTCATTGGTGACCTTCCTCTAAATTTTAATGAGGTATAGATCCCTCTCTATATTTTCAATAAAACCTTGAAACTATGAACTCAAAACTATGTATGCTTTTAACCAAAAAGTAAGAAAGGCATAACTAACATTGGTTCATCACTATGATACCAATGTGACATGAATTACAAACCAATATTACTAATACTTTAGCTCACAGATTGGAATACCAGTAATAAGTAAATGATCTTTCTAATAGAGACTCACTCAATCACAAAAGAGGATAAACATAACATAAAGAAACATTCAATTCACAAAGGAAAGAACCTCCACATGTTTGTAAAAGTTCAAAGGCTTAAACATAAACAATAACTGTAGACATGGAAAATGTATTGATTTCACTTGATCTTGATTACTAACACCGCTTCGTCCTGAATCATCTTCTTTGCTAATCATTTAATCAAATAATCTGTATTTTATTAAATTCATCATATTTCATCTCTTAATTAAATAAATCATTATTTATCTGATTAAGTCATCATCTCCCGTTGATTAAATAGATCATTTTATTTAATTAATCCTACAGCCTCCCTTTAATTAAATAATTCACTTTATTTAATAAACCTTTAAAGTCATTCTATTAAATTAAATAAATCATTCTTTATTTGATTTAATCTAACATCATCTCCTTTTAATTAAATAAATCAAAATCTTTATTTAATTAAGTCTACATCATATTCCTCTCATTTTGATTTAAATTAATCCAAAAATCTAAATTAAAATGGTCAAATCAACTAATCTCCTTTTAAATTAATCAAATCTTGATTAATCTTAATCTTAATCACCTAAATCCTCTATATTTTGCAACTTGCTCATGAAAATCATTTCATTTGATTTATTAAATCCTCAATTACTTAAAAAAAGGCGTTAATGTTGGAATATTCTCAAAATTCGAAAAATCCCTTCAAAAGGGTTTGTACATCCAACAAGGCATTTAAACCTCTTACTTGTCCTTTTGCCTTGAGCCAAGTGGAATTAACTTAATTTTCTCCTCCCTCCAACATGACATTTCATCCATTTTGAAATTCCACCTAATTGCATTTAATTGCACAATGACCAAAATGTGCTCCACCTTTGTCCACTCACATGTTGACAAGTGGCACTTGGTCATTGGTTCGTGTTTGATGCCACATTCACCCTTTTGCCTCATTCTCCATCATTCTCATCTATAAGTAAGAGGCTCTCATTTGGATTTTGGATCCACAACTTCATGCAAAGACATTATCTTCAGATTTTGAATTTGTTCATCCATTGTTCATCCATCTTCATATTTTCATAGCTAGGTTATGCAGGAATTCAACCAAGGAGCATCAAATCTTCATCAAATCATCACTAAAGCTTACAAGGGATTGGGAAAGGGTCATTTTCCACATCAAAATGACACCAATTCCCCCATGGGATTAGGAGTTTGTTGCATGAAATAGGGTTTGATAGTTTTCATTTGAGTTGTTCATTTCCATTTCTTGTTTTGTGCATTTCAAATGAATTCTATGGGGAATGCTGATTTAACTTGCATAATGGACTAATTGTGTGATTATTTGTTGTGTTTGTGCAGGTCTAACATCGAAATTCACATTTTGGCACTAGAAGGAGAGTGAATCCCAAGAATCTAACACACTTTTTTATGAAATTCTTTGGTTTTTTGAACTTTTTGTGTTTATAGGAAAATAATGCCGCTGACAGAGAAACTGCACCACTATCAGTCTAGTGGCACCATATAGTGCCTCTATTAAACTCCAAACTGCAACACTGAGTCATTCCAACCCAAAAATTTGAATTTCAAACTGCGACGTTGGGCCACTTTTCTCTCACCAAAATTCTAAACTCCAAACAACGTCGCTTGGTTGAAATAGTGCCACAATCACGCTCACTGGTTTTGCTACAGAGTGTCGCTATCAATCTCAGCGGCGCTATACAACACCATTGACTTCTTCAACTGCACCGCCTCTATAGACTATGTCGCTGGAGTTGGGTAAAAGGAACTTTTCAGATTAATCTTAACATGTGCTTTTATTTTGGTTGCTTTTGACTACTAACTAGTTGTTGACCTCTATTTTTGTAGTTTTGACTAGTTTTTGTAGGTTGGCTTGATTGAAGGTGAATGAGGAAAATGAAGACAAAGGCTTCTCTATGACATTATCATCTCATTGTATCAAGTGTTCTTAAACACTTTGGGAAAAATTATTATCCCTCTTCTAAGGATTTGCTATCTTTCATGCTTTTAGGACTTAATAAATTTCATTTGGTCTCTAAAAATAACAACACAAAAGGATTAAAAAGAACCTTATGAAACTTACTAGATTTTGTTTAAGGCTTAACAATTGAACAAGCAACTTTCATATTTCCTTTTGGTGCTTAAAAAGAATCCAATTCTTGCTTTGAGGGATTAAAAATGAACATGTGCTTTTATGTTTTGTAATCTCTTATCCAAAGTAATATCATCTAAAAGATGTATGCGCTTCTCTTACACCTCACGATGATTTTGAGAATCAAAAGGTTTTTTGTAATATTAAGTTGTATAAGTGATTGCCTCCACACTTCAATTTGGATTCTTAAAATTGAACAAAATCTTGCGAGTGTGGGTGGAGTATATCGCGTGTGTTCTCTCTTTGTTTCTCAACAAAAATCGATTGAACTACGAATGTGCTTGCTTGCTTTTTTTAATCTTTAGAGGGCTTGCCTTGTGGGAAAAAATAATCACTCAAGGGAATGACCCAACTGGGACACACTAAAGCCAAGCGGCTTCCAACTAGTATATAAGTGTGGGTACTTGAGGAAAGTTCAAGTATCACAAGGATTGTTCCAACAAGAAGGGAATCAATGGTCTCTTGTCGTATGGATGATCCCCCACGAATGGAATATCTACTCTAGAATCCTTTGTCTAAAAGACCAAAATAATTAATCTATTTGTTGGTGCAAGAACGGTCATTCTGAAGCCGCCCCACATTTTTATGACTTTTAGTAGAGATGAGAAGTATGCCATGGAAGTTTCATGGGTACTGATGCTTGGTTGACCTGAGAAGTTTGTACCATGGAGGGGAGCCAGTGTGGTCAAGCATCTAATCATCTGCTAAGAGTAGGTGTAGCTGGATTTATTCAAGTGGGGATTAAACAATATTTCCTTTTTTATCCATAAGGTTGTGCATGTTCTTGGAATCAAAAAACTTTGCTTGGATCTTAAACATTGGAAAACAAACATTCAACATGATCATCAAATTTCAAACCCTTTAGGAAGCAAATACCTTTGAAAAAATTCAAGTGTTATTGTTTTCCCTAGGGATTCTATCCTTAGAGGCTTCTAAGCATTTGAATTTACATCTCAATTTGCTTACTAAAGTCAACAATAGGAAACTTTTTCCTTAATTCCTTGAAAACCTAATCAAGAATTGTTTGTGGTAAAAAGAACTCACTAAGCAAAGAAAGGAAATGATTGGACCTCACACATGTGCTCTTTCAAATTATTTCCCAAAAAATCAAAATCTGAAAACTAAAGTCAAAAGGTCTTAGTCAAAAGGCTCGAAAGAAAAGGTTGTCTATTCTTTATGAGTTTAGAGAATGACTGAACTTCAACTTTTACAAATGTGCATCAAGGAACAATCCAAATTTGTATTCATTTTACTATTGTCAAAATCCAAGTCTCTTTCAAAGGTTTGAGCATCTCACATAGGAAGTGTTAGCATGTTCTTCAACACCTTGGTCTAGTAAACAAAGTCTCTCTAAGTCTCTTAGTATCAAAATAAAAAACTCTCATTGATCCTTCAAACATCAAAATCAAAATTCACCCCACAAACAACTCTTTGAAATCTTAAAACAATCCTTTATGCTAAAGTTTGGGAAAATCCTTGAATCAAATCAAAATCATCTTGTTTGATTAGGTTTGTGTAGATGAATCCTTCTTTGCACACTTAGTCAAATTACCATCTTGTGGAAAAGTTTACTCTAGGACAACATCCAACCTCTTAGAGTTTATGAGTTAATTATCCAAAACCAAATCTAATAAAAATCAAAATCAAATAAAATCAATCCAAAGTCAAAATCCAAAATCCAAAATCAAAACATCAAATACAAAGTCCTAAAGTTTAGTATCCCCCTTTAAGGTTTCCTAAGAGTTCAAACATCCACCAATCCTCCATCTTTCAAATACACCATCAACATCCTTTTTTATTCTTAAAATATTACTTTGTTTTTGCACCTAAAGATTAGATCAATCGAAAGAATTAGAGGTTCATCTCTTACATTCTTGAAAATTGATCCCTATTTTATGGTTCAAACTAGGTCTCAACACAAGAAGAACATGGAAACAAACAAAGAAACATCAACTTCAAGTGAACTAAGTCAAACCACTTCTGAAATCAATCCCATTTTTCTAGAAATCCCACACTCAATCTTCCTCTATCATCACAAAATCCTCAAGAGGAAGGCCAAGTGGAAGACATCACCAATAATGTAGACCTTAGGGATGACACAAGATGCAATCATTGAAATTGTTCAAAATCTCAAAACTCACAGAATTGTCAATACCATGATGAGACTCAATCCCTCCCAATACATGCTTGAATTAGCTAAAGAAGGGGCTAAACTCCATTTCGATTATGATGTGAGAAATATTGTGGAGAAACCTCTTGGGATCATGCCCCAAATTTCATTCACACCCCCAATCTCATCCACACCTCCATTTCAAAGAATCACTTAATCCATCCCCCAGATCACATCATCCATTGCTCCAACTCAAACAATTGTTAACAAGGGGAGCTCATTACTCCAGGCATTACAAACACACCCCCTTGTGAACAACCAATATTTGGATGCGAACACTACCTTGGGTCAATTTGTCCCATTAAATTCGTTACACCCACATGTTCCGCTCACCTTTCAAGACCCCAATGACCCATCATCATCTTTTCATGCAATACCCGCATATCCTCTCAACACACAAACCTCTCTCCCTATGAATTTGCAAGGAGGAGGTGGGCTATTTGGACTAGGGGGAATCTTTAACCCTTCATCTTCATTTCCTCAAGGGAGTACACCACCCATTTTTCCACCGCTTCCACGTTTTCCATTAACATCCACACCACCTCTCAGTTTTGGGTTACTTCCTTTACCAACTCTCAATCAAAGTCAAAGCAACCCCCCAATCATAAATCAAAACATCATACCAAATCCTCCAATCTTGCCATCGATATCACAACAGTAGATGGCAACCATCCAAGCAACCCAAGCAATCACGACACCATCCATAAACACGGTCTCTCAAGGACCAAGCATATCAATTGCACCATCTACCACACAAGTCCCCACCATCAATACAACTATACCTCACATCATGACAACAAATAGCATCCCGAATCCGCCACCACCACTGCCACCAAGACCAAGTATGGCCAATAAATATAGCATCATGTTGCAAGAAACATAGTAGGCCTATCAAAAGGAATATCAAAAATTTCAAGCACAAGCCCAAAACATGCAAGCTGCACAACAAGCTGCTCAGTAAGCTCAAGCAGCTCAAGTCGCACAAAAAGCGCAACAAGCACAATAGGCTGCTCAATCCCAAGCCTTATTGCAACAACAACAAGCTGCCCAAGCTGCACAAGTAGCTCAAACCACTCAAGCCGCACAGGCTACACAAGTCGCACAAGCTACCCAACAAGCACAAGCTCAAGCTCAGGCGCAAGCTCAATACCAAGCTCAAGCACAAGCACAAGCTCAATACTAGGCACAACTGTAAGCATCCCAACAAAAATCATATCAACAAGCCCTGCAATAGTACCAAGCGCAACAAGAAGCAACATTACTAGCCCAACAACAATAGCACGACCAACAACAAGAATTGTTGGAACAACAACAACAAGACCAACAACAAGCATTGTTGGCGCAACAACAAGAAGACCAACAACAAGCATTGGCACAATAGAAAATTTGGGCATATCAACAAGCCTTGATTGCACAATAGAGCTTGCAAAAAACTCCTGCCAACACACACAACACTCCACCTATCACTCAAACACCTCAACCACTTCAAAACACATTCACTCCACCCCCTGATCCGCAAGACGACGTAACAACACAAATCAAACTGCTCTCACAGAAAGTGCTCAATCTCTAATCTGGGAAAACAACAAAGACACCAAGCAACTTGTGTCACTATCCATTCGACAGGAGCCTTGCAATGGTACCATTCCCAAAGGGGTTTGAAATCCCTAAATTCAAAAAATATTGTAGGATGGGAAATCCTGAAGATCACATCAGGGAATTATAAGTACATTGCATGGGGGTCGCATATGACGATACATATCTAATTCAGCTATTTCCTCAAAGTTTGGATGGTCCTGCCATGGAATGGTTCTCCTACCTTCCGCTTGGCATCAAAAAGTTCCAAGAAATTATAAACGCATTTATAAAAAACTATGCCTTCAATATCGGTATGGATGTTAGTTTAGAGGAACTATTTGTGCTTAAGCAAGCTAAGGGGGAATTAACCACTTCCTTCTTGCATAGATGGCGATCCAAGGCCAATAGGAGCAAATGGGCCATGCCAGAAGAACAACAAGTTTGCACCATCATTACCAATCTTGAGAAAACCTTGGCGTTCCACCTAAAGGTGCAATGTATCACCACTTATGACCAACTGATCCCCAATGTTCTCAACATCAAACAAGCCCTTATTGCACAACGGGGGACACCAACATATCAAGAAAATCAAGAAAATCACCCATCCACTAGCTATAATGAGAAACCTCACACATGGGAAAGAAACAAAAATGTCACTAATGATGGTGTGGTGGATGTTAAGGTTGTAATCCATTCTCTAAAACTAAACACCCAAACCTACCAACAACCATAAGGAAACAATCAAAAAACATGCAAGCTAACACAATATCACAACAACCACCCAAAAATCAAGTCAACAACCTAAATAATCAAGGGGGACAACCCCCATGAAATAGAAACCCCCCCAAGCAGAAGTACACTGCCCTTGGGGAACCAATTGAAGCAGTCATTAAGAAACTGATAAATGAAAATCTCATCAAAATTCCCACTTATGAGAACTATCAAGAACGCCAAGTAAAACCACTATGGTACAATGAGAATCACCTTTATGATTTCCAAAAAATCAAGGGGCACACAACAACCAGCTACATGAGGTTGAAAAATCTGATCCAAGACCTCATTGTCAACAAGATCATAAATGTTAAGCAACCAGCTAGGAATCAGGACTTAAAAATATACATGAATCCGATGTCAGATCATAACCAAGGGAACAACCATGGAAAACAAAAATATGCCAATTTGAACCATGTGTATGATCATGTTGTTGCATACGTTGATGAAATGGTCACTATTGTTAGCATCAAAGGAGCCAAAGCTAATTGTGGAGTCACCACACATAGCAGAAAAGTCACCATTTTTGGACCATCTTAGCCACCTAGGGAATCCACCTCCAATCCAAAATTCATTCCTCATGGATACAATGTCCTAGAATAGCTAAAAAGAACCCCCACTCAAATCTCCATCATGGAGTTATTGAAGATATCACCCGCCCATAGAAAAATCCTAGAGGAAGCATTGGCTTCATCTACCATCTTCGTGGATCTTGATGTTGACCAGTTCCAAGATATGGTCAAAAATATCACTACCCCAAGTTTCCTAACATTCTTTGATCAGGACTTCCCCGCCCAACCATCTCACAATCGTGCACTCCACCTTGAAGTCCTGGTTCATAAAAACAAAGTCAAAAGGGTCTTGGTGGATGGAGGTGCAGGTCTAAACATCTGTTCCCTCAAATTAATAAAAAATCTAGGATTCTCAAAGGATTCCATTGAAAAGGGTAAGGGCATCACAATTAGAGCATATGATGATCAGGAAAGAGTGTCTCATGGCATAATTCAGCTCCCTGTTCAAGTAGGGCCCGCCATTATGGAAACCACATGCCAGGTCCTTGACCTTGATTTTCCTTATAACATTCTCTTGGGGCGTCCATGGATCCATGGGATGCAAGCAATCACTTCCACCTTCCATCAGTGCATCAAATTCCCATATCAAAATCAAGAGGTCACGGTTCATGGTGATCTTGAGCCCTTTGCCTACTACAAGAATATGGAAGTAAAATACTATAAAATCCACCAAGTCCCACAGAACGATGAAGGCCCTACCACTCAGTATGTAGACCCAGCTACATTAGCCTCCACTTCTGAGACAAAGACACTTGCCATCCTTGATATATCTAAAATCAAGGTCATTATTCGAGAAAATGGGTGTGGGAATTATAGAATGAAGAAGAGTGATTTCATCATAGGAGAGTTACCTCAATCTCCTAGGACTCATGGGCAACCCCAACTAGCTGAAACATCATCCCATACCGTCAAAGTAGACCCCTCTAGATTCAAAAGTTGGGGGGATCTAAGTCAGGAAATAATAGATGAGAAAGACATATCAAGCTTGTTGTACCTAGATGAAAGGCCCACACCTGATCTTCCCATGGATGAGAGAAGAAAAGGATTACAAATGATGCTTGGTATGGGCTATGATAGAAACAAGAAGCTTGGATAGAATGACAACGAACTTTGAGTACCTTTCATTCCAGAGAAGCAAATAAGAAATCTTGGTCTCAGATGTACCCCTCCGAAGGTGACCATACTTGGCAAAGGTGCCTTGGTTAAAAAGGTCAAAAATCCCCCTCAACTATCAACAACTGGGTTTCCATCCATTAGGTAGGCTCAACTAATAAACTAATGCCCCTACAATTCTATGGGCTTCCATCCGGTTAGGCTGGCGAGAGAGGAAGGCAACTGGCTCATTAATTCGAACGAGACGGGTTTTCAGCTCTCAGAATCTGGCCCTTCAATTACCAGTATCTATAGGTTTACCCTTAGACAACTTTACCTTTGACATAACTAATGTGTGTAGTAGTGATGAGTGTCCCATAACTGACTTGCCTATGCTTCTCAAAAATTCCTACCTGCTCATGATTAGTACCTTGTATTTTGAGTCAGACCATCAAACCCATGAAATAAACCTAGTCTATCCTCAGGTCATCGATTACAACCAATGAGGACCACCAATTTTGGACACTTTTGAAAATGATGAGGCGGTCTCAGAATTCAAGGGATTACGGGATACGATACCATATGGATATCACAAGGTCGGGTTCAACATCATACTGGAAAAATATGCTTATTATGGGGAAACAATTGAATCCTTCATTTGTAAAAGTGAAAATTTGAGAATAATCTCTAGGTCTTTGAGTGAAAACTGCATTGTGGCACTCTTTGACTCGAAAATAGTAAAAATAAAGGATGTATCCAATAGTGAAAACCTCTCTAAGGAACTATAGGATGAAGGATTCAATCTTCCCCTCAGTGCTATTCGTCAGGAGAATTCAATAGTATTAGCAGAGAAGTGCAATCCAGTCAACCTGGGAATAAAGGAACTACCACACATAACATTCTATGTAGAGTTAATTCTCACAGAAGAATAGGAACTTCTAGCTGCATTCCTAAAAGAAAGAAAGAAAAAAATTGCATGGACCTATGCCGACATGCCTGGGCTTGATCCAGAGGTTGTGGTTCATCACCTAGTTGTATACCTTGAAGCAAAGCTAGTGAGACAAAAGCTTAGAAAGATGCATCCCCAGATTGCATTGTTGGTCAAAATGGAATTGCAGAAGCTCTTAGATGCAGGATTCATATGGCCAATAGATTATCCAGAATGGGTCTCAAACCTTGTCCCTATTTCAAAACCAACTAGGGAAATCTATATCTGCATGGACTTTAGAGACCTCAACAAGGCATGTTCCAAGGATGAATTTCCACTACCAAACATTGATGTGATCGTAGATATGACAATAGGGCATTAGATGTTGTCATTGATGGATGGGTTCTCAAGCTTCAACCAGATCATGATAGCTAAAGAAGACCAACATAAAATGACTTTCACTTGCCCATGGGGGACATATTGCTGGAATATGATACTGTTTGGGTTGAAAAATGTAGGGCTACCTATCAGAGGGCCATGTCACTAATCTTTCATGACATGATCCACAAAACTTTGGAAGATTACATGGATGATATATTGGCCAAGTCAAAGAAAAGACGAGATCACATAGCCACATTGGGCTCCATCTTTAATAGGTTAGAGGAATATAAAGTCAGACTCAACCCAAAGAAGTGTGTCTTTGGAGTATAGTCAGGGAAACTCCTTGTGTACATCATGTCCATGAGAGGAATTGAAATAGATCCTACTAAGGTCAAGGCCATCCTCGAAATGGAGGCACCTAAAACACTAAAAAAACTAAGTGGTTTACAAGGAAGACTCCAGTCCATCTGCCAATTCATAACACAACTAGTAGAAAAGGTTGTCCCCTACTCTCATCTACTCCACAGGGGGGTAGCATACAAGTGGGATGAAAAGTGTGATCAGGCCTTCAACAAGATCAAAGAATACTTACGCCACCAATCCTCATGCTGCCAATTCCAAGAAAAACTTTGATATTATACATATCAACAACAACAACAGCTCTCGACACTCTCCTAGCACAACACGATGAAAATAGAAAGGAGAGATCTATCTATTATATCAACACAACTATGGTGGGCCATGAATTGAAGTATACATCCATTGAGAAATCCTATCTAGAAATCATGTTTGCAGCTCAAAAATTCAGACATTACATGCTAGCCCATCAAATAAAGCTCATTGCAAAGATAAACGCCCTTAAATACCTGCTTTCCAAAGCAACGCTTGTAAGGCGGACAACAAAGTGGGTTATGATCCTCATAGAACATTACATTGAGTATGTGGAGTGCAAGGCCATCAAAGGACAAGAAATTGCAGATCAACTGGCAGAAGCACCAATATATGTAGAGAACCCACTTGTATCAGAATTCCCTGATGAATCAATCTTCAACCTTAGTGTGGTAGATCACTAGAAAATGTACTTTGATGGATCCTACATGCAACACGGGGCGAAAGCAGGGATCTTTTTCATCACCCCACAAGGGGATTGCATTCCAAAATCATACAAGCTATCATTCCCTTGTACAAATAACATTGCAGAATATGAGGCTCTTTTCAGAGGTCTATGAATTGTAGTGCAATGGAAGATAATGGCACTTAAGGTCTACGAAGACTCACAACTCATATTCAATCAATTCAACAATGAGTATAAAGAAAAAGAATGACAAGTTGACTCCCTACAAGAAATTGGTGGAAATTCTTAAGGAGTTCTTCATTGATATCACATTTGAGTAGCTACCAAGAGTAAACAATAGAGCGATAGATGCAATGGCTACAATCAAATCACTCCTAGAAATCCTACGTGACATCCCAAAGCAAGAATTCCTCATAGAGAAGCTTCTCGTGCCTACATTCGAGGTATTAGAGTTTGAATTTGTGTGTGAAATCATTGGTCCCAGTGATCCCTTGTACCATGATATATACACTTATCTAAAAATAGGAGTCCTCCTAGCTGACATAACCCTAAACCTCAAGAGAGCCTTTGTAAAAAAAGCATCCCATTTTGTCATCCTACGAGATACCCTTTACTATAGAAGCATTGAAGGAACCCTATTACGTTTCCTAAATGTTGAGGAGGCATTGACTACCTTAACCGAGGTACATTACGACATTTGTGGTTCACATTTGAGTGTTATGACCTTGGCCAAGAAACTGCTGAGGACGGGCTACTATTGGCCTACTATGGAAAGAGAAGCAAATGAATATGTCAAAAGGTGTCTACAATGTCAGCAACATGGGGACCTCATCCATGCACTAGCTCAAGTGCTCCACCTGATTGTCACACCTTGGCCCTTTTCACAGTGGGGGCTCAATCTCATTAGAAAAATTACCCCCACCTCATCTAGTGGACATAAATTTATCATTACTGCCACTGAGTACTCCACCAAGTGGGTGGAAGCCATCGCCATGACCTACATCATAAGAAAGCAGATATCAAAGTTCATCCTGAGCTACTTAATTTTCCATTACGGTGTCCTTCAATCCATTATATTTGATAATGGGACACCTTTTAAGAATTAGGATGTTCGTGACCTATGCCAGAAATTCAAAATCCAACATCACTTTTCCACTCCATATTATCTTCAAGGAAATGGCCAAGCTGAGGCTACAAATAAGACCATCTTAAAAATCATCAAGAAGACTATCAATGAAACCGGTCATGACTGGTATTTGTAGCTGAATCCCACCTTATGGGCCTACCAAACAAGGATCTACACACCAACAGGTGCCACCCCTTTCTCCCTAGTCTACGAATCAGAAGCCATATTACCCATTGAGATCGAGCTCCCGTTGTTGAGGATATCACTGCAAAATCTCATCACGAATGAAGAGTATCTGATGTTAAGATTAAACGAGCTAGAACTGCTGGATGAGCAGTGTATGGATGCCTTAAACCATTTGCAAGTGTACCAGAACCGTCTCAAGTGGAGTTATAACAAGAAGATCAGGAGTTAGACTTTCCAAGTTGGGGAGCTTGTGCTGAAGGAGAACTAGAAGAATGTTCCAAATCTAGATGGCAAGGGAAAATTTGAACCCAATTGGTTGGGACCTTTCATCATCACGACAAGCTACAAGTCAAGGGTGTTGGAAACCAAGATCAGATTTGCAAACTGAAAAGACCTTCCACAAAAGAGAAAATCAGAAAAAGTAGAGAGGTTGCAAAAGGATGTGCAACATAATATTATTCGAGAATTCAATAATTACATGATAATGATTTGATTTATAAAAGAAAAGATGCATAACCATAATCTTATCTTGAGTAACAAGATAGCTCAATAAGATAAAGATAAGAACCTATAACTTAGGAATTAAATATGCCTAAGTAAACTTATGCAAGTGTAATTAAATATTAATTACACCAACCCCTACCCATAAGTGCAACTTAGGGAGACTAACAAAGCATGCACCTAAAACTAAGATGAATCACAGAAGCATGAATGGGTCTAGACAACAAGGCTGGTCGGGTACCCAGTACAAATGCAATAATGAGGTAGAGAAGGAAAACCAGGTGGGACAAAGACCCCTACAATGGGATAGGCTGCAACAAAGCGTTGGAAGGAACAAACATGTGGAGTAACCTTTGGAACCACTATCAGAACAAAACCAGGAAGATAGCCCATCTACCATTTGGGAGCCAAAACCAGATCATAATGATGTGACAAGGACAGTGCCATGAACAGGAGAGCTCTGGCTGGGACAACCACGGAATCATGAGCAGAGCAATAGTAGATGGGATGATGACAAAATCTGGAAATCTAGTGTATCTCAATCCTGGAGTGCAAGTAGATGGGAACTCTTCATGGGAAGGGGTACCAAAAAGAATTTGGAACAGTAACCATAAAACATGGCCCTCAAGTGAAGGAATCGAGACAATGAGGATCAAAGCAGATTTTTTCATTTGAAGTGTAGATCAGTGCAGATTAGATATGTGTCAAAATTTATAGAAAAATGTGGCCAAAGAACTAGAAACCAAATGCATTAGATGAGATGATGTGATCTGGAAATAAATGTATCTCAATGCCCGGTCACCAGGTGTGACTAGAGGCATCTTCCATGGGAAGGAGTACCAAAAATTTGGAACAAATAACCATAAAACCTTGGCCCTCAAGTGGGAAGAATCTGAGACCAATGGGGATCAAGAAGCATGAATTTTCCAATTTGAAGTGTGAAGCGATGGATGGGATGATGGCCAGTCGTCAGTGTGTCTCAATCTGGAGTGTGGCTGAAACTCTTCCATGGGAAGGAGTACCAAAAAAGAATTTGGAACAATAACCATAAAAACATGGCCCTCAAACTGAGAAGAATCTGAACCAATGAGGATCAAGAAACATAATTTTTCAATTGAAGTGTGAATCGATGAATTCGATATGTGTCAAGCTATAGAAAAAATGTGGCCAAAAGAAACTAGGAAACCAAATAACCCATACGAGCTTCCAACAAATCAAAATGGATATGGAGATCAAAGTGCATGCACACTCTAATCAGATTATTATGCAAGAAACCCCCCTGATGGAACTTTATCTCAGTTCATTTATTACAATAACCCAACGATTGTAAAAGAAGAGAATGCTAATGCATGCATAAATAGAAAATAACATGATGTGGCACTGAAATGAAGTACAAATATTTAGGTTTCACTTTTCCAACTGCCAAAACATCCAAGAAATCTCCAAAACACCCATCGAGACAAATCTGGAATAATGAAAAACTTGGGATAGATACAGAAAAAAGTGCATAGACAGCCAGATAGAGCTCCTCAATACCTTTCCAATGCCATAAAGAAGATGAAAATTGGAGATCGTGATAAAAAGTTATGAGCTCGGAAGCCCAAAATGAACATCTGACTTCAAACAGTAATAAATGTAGATAAAAAGAAAAATACTAAAAAATAAACTATACCACAAGAAAGTGCTCGGAACCAGCTTTCCGGCGATATCTCGTTTGCCCGATTTTAATACCGTATACCCAAGTTATGACCAAAAGAAAAAAACTGCTCCTTTAGGAAAAATCAGGGCTAGTAGGCGCAAAGAGGGCCATACGGCCGGTTGACGTCATGCTAACGTTAGCATTTCACTGGAAAAAAATTGACGGCCATCTGGCCATTGGGGCAAAAAATCTCCCCTTGCCATAAAATTTTGTCGGCCATGGAATATGCTTTTGATTGTTAGAATATTCTTTACAATCGTTGGAATATTCCTGAAGCCCCTGCTAGAATATTCTGTAGTCTTCAGGGTCTGGGCGCGAGCCCTTGGTCCACCATAGGACCCTGGTTGTAGTTGGCTGAGTGCTCAAGGGCTGGGTGCTAGGCGCTCGGTCGCCCACATGACCGGCGACACCGCTGGAGGAGCCCACAGGGGCGAGAATGTGGCCGTGGCGGAATGGTGGGGGTAAAGTGAGAGGTGGAGATTTGTTGTGCATTTGGGTAAAGGATTACTCTGCATTGCAAACCTGAGAAACTGCAGATGTCGAAAAACTGTGTTATTATTATTATTTTTTTAAATTGTGCCTCAGAATGCGTGTAGGGGAGGCCGTACGGCCCCCCAAACAATTTTTTTTGCCTCCCGGACCAACTTCACCAAAATCAACAAAACAACAAGCGTTCTTAGGGTTTTTGGCCACTACGAACGCGATGGTGACCTCCGTTTCTGCTCAAATTGCTCCAAAAATTTGGCTACCCCCAGAACTTGCAAAAAATTTCCCAAACTGAAACCCTCACAGATCTGGCAAATGATGGCCAAAATCTACAAAATAAAAGTCAATCCTAACTTTTTCCAGCACTCTTAATCCAATGGTGAAGCCCGATCTGATCCAAAATGCCTCATGAATAAACTCAAGGCATGATACCCTCAAGGAATCTCGAACGAACCCTGCAATGATTTTCTCAAAAATCAGAGATGGGGTTGCAAATCAAGGCTCTGATACCATGTTAGAAACCAAGATCAGATTTGCAAACCAAAAAGACCTTCCACAGAAGAGAAAATCAGAAAAAGTAGAGAGGTTGCAAAAGGATGTGCAACATAATATTATTTGAGAATTCAATAATTACATGATAATGATTTGATATATAAAAGCAAAGATGCATAACCCTAATCTTATCTTGAGCAACAAGATGGCTCAATAAGATAAAGATAAGAACCTATAGCAGGAATTAAGTATGCCTAAGTAAACATACAAAGTGTAATTAAATATTAATTACACCCAACAAAGAACTGTAATAGTTATCCAACACACCTAAGGGAACCTCTATGGGAGCTAGTAGACAACTCCCATCTCAAAGAGTTTATGCCCTAATCCTCTGGGATATAAAGGCCAAAATACAAAGAATGAGAATGTCCTAAAAGATGGTCGCCCTAATACAGAAACACGGCCAATGGGGCTGTCTTGGTGATAATAAAAAACATAAAGAATCCCGAAAATCAGAAAAATGATTAAAAAATAGTAAAGAGAAAAAATCGTCCTCTAGTGAAAACCACTTTAGTGGCACTTTGGGCAAGTACCTTGGTGAAAACCTCACAAATAGGTGCCTTGTGTAAATAAGCACTTTCCACCCACTAGGATCTCCATGACTCGTTCTGCATCATCCATCCATTATGCTTCCATCATCCATCGCATTCCATATCTCTATCCATCATCCATCTGCATCCGCATCATAGCTTGGTCCTATGTTCGTGTTATGATTCCTCCTAGTACTACTCGGCCCATTCTTAAGGTATGTTTGTCTTGCATGTATCGAAGTAGTCTATTGATTCATGCCAGGGGCATGTTCTCATCAGATTAGATTCATGTACATTCTTGAATTCTTCCTAAAATCAAAAAAATTGAAAAAATCAGAAAATCAGAAAATCCAAAAACATTCATAAAATAAATAAAAAATCCAAAAACATTGAAAACATTCAAAATCCAAAAACAGGTCAAAAAGTCGGTCAAAAAGTCAAAAATAGAGTCATTTTTTCAAACTACCATTCTCTGATCTCTGAACGTAGGCAAGGTTGATCTTTGATCATCCCCCGAGACACTTAGGTTAATCCTTTAGGAGTTCGCCATAATAAGTTGACAATCCATTTGTTCATTTCTCATTAATAATCAAGTCTATGTTAGTCAAACTATGTGGTCTTTGTGTGTATAATGTAGGCAAGGCTAATCTAGTTGATTAGCCCTTGTGGCCCCTAGGATAGGTCTTTAGGTTAGTCTCTTGGTCAAAATCTCAGAAAACCCCAAAACATTGGAAAATTTGAAAATAAAAACATTTGTAAAATCTCAAAATACAAAACAACCTCAAAATTCAAAACTTAAAAAAATATAAATATTTGAATTCAAATCCATCTACATCCCACAATGGCTTTCTTGCGATAAACATTCCTCACAATAAAATCAATTAAATCAACTTCTGACCTTTGAGTTGAATGGTGGAAACAAGTCTAGCAGGTTCAAAAGTGAAAGCTCAAACATCAAAGTCTCAAGGCTAGGTCAGTAGGTAAACAAGTTGGCCAATTATTGGTATTAATAGCCTATCATCTAGTCAATCTCATCATCATTTGATAACATCATGTCCTAGGATGCATCCTTCCTACAATGGACATCAACATCAGGCATCACCATAGTTTAGTCTTGGCTAGTGGTATTGAAGAACATTAGCTTGTTTGTTTACTTTATCTAAGTCTTTTGGCTTATCTTATTGTGCTCATTTCAATGACCTCTCGATGATGTCCAAATAAAGGGATTTAGAGAGAAAGGAATGGGGCAATGATCATTATCTTTTTATCTATTGTGCCTGTTGGATGTTCTTGTAATATAATCTTGGTCATGTGTGCTTTGTTTGGTCTATAGGGAGGATGTTTTAGGTGTCTTGTTGACCACATAGGAAGGCTTACCTTTATATGTTTTGGTCCAAGATGTTTGGAATATCTGAACTACATTTTGAATAAGGTTTTGTATGCCAGGTGTGACTAGGAGTACTCCTATCTGATTGTTGAGTCAAAGTCCATCACACTAGGTGCAATGCCATCTTGGTTCTTTATACCTTGATGCATCATGCCTATGTGTATTATCAAACCTAAGGTAAATGGCCCTTTTAAATCCCAATTCCTAGTAAGCAAATCATCATCATCATCATCATCATCTTTTGACTTGTTGGATTCTCTTCTTTCTTCTATCTTCTTTCTGCGCTAACACAGTACCATGACAATCAATCATCATCGCTATTGCACCCATCCTACATCCAGAAACCATTAGCATAATGCACATCATATCATGACATATAGGAAACACTGATAATCCCACATGCATTGCATTTCATCATTTGCATCATAATATAGATTGGTTATTCTAACCATTTCATGAACCATACATTTACATTCATTACATAAGCATAAAAGAACCATCACATAGGCATTATTAACTCATATCATGTACATCATCAAATCATCCATTGCATCATCACATATACACCATAATATCATTCATTTGCATCTGTCACATCATCATATAACATCACACACATATCATCCATTTGTATCATCATATAATCATTATCATATCATATCAAGTCATATACATAAGCATCATTATGAAAAGCATCATCGCATCATATCATATGCATCATCATGCCATCCATAAATGCATCACCATATCATACATAGAAAAGATATTGAAAAACAAAAAGATTGCATCTCATACATTTCATCATCATCATCCATTAGGTGCATAATATAGATCTTTTAGTCTAATCATCTTAATCTATTTTCATATCATAACATTTGCATTATCCATACATCATGATAATAGTGCATAGAAAAGATACTGAAAAAGAAATGCATCCATAAATCATTGCATCACATCATAAGCATCATATAGAAACATACATTGCATTGCATCACATAAGATAGAATCATTGCATCACATATAGACCATCGGATATAGAAAGTAAAAACATCCATCCATAATGCATAAATAAGATAGGAAACATCATGCATCAGATCAAATAATCTCATATCATCTCATATATCATCAAAATAATAATACACTGTCATGGTACAAACATCAGGATCAAATTTGTGTATATCAATCAGTATAGTACAATCACCCATAGGGCTATAAAAACTGGAGCCTGTGGATATAAAAAAGAATACTATCTCTGATCAAAATATGAGGCTAGCCCTGATGGCTGCTCCCCTCACCTGGAAGATCTTGCCTCTGCCCTGTCTATTGGGAGAAGTCTGGTACACGGGCAACTTGTGACACTGACTGATGGTAATGCACTCTGTAATACTGAGCCTCCTGTATCACCTCATGGTACAACCTTGTAGGGACAATCCTGCCCTATGTGGCCTCCAGCTATTGATGACAACCATTCTCTGCTGGATGGCTTGGTCCTACTCTGTGCGAGCCTGATCTCGCTTGACCATCAAAATGGTAACCTGTTCCTATAACTGCAAAATCTGACAGTTCCTCAGGTTTGGTTGTGGTGGTGGCTAGACTAGTGGTTGGTCCCAATGACCTTCTCTTAGTGGGATCCGCTACCTATCCTAGTCCTAATGACCATCGATCCTGATGCCTATCTCTAGGGGCATCCCTCTAGTCCCTGTGCTGCTCAGACTGTTATTATGGTTGTCACAGAGGTGTACCACCTCCTCCTTTGCCTCCTCCTCTACCCCTACCGCCATCTCCGTCTCCATAACCATCTCCCCTGGCTCCTCAGCCCCACCCCTGCCCTGCAGATCTACCTCTGGGTCTCCATCGTGGCAATAGTGCACCAGGTACTTTCAATCTCATCGATAGACGAAACTAATATCTATATGCCTGGGTCATCCCTGATCATAAGGCCATGGCCTGACCACCAACTATCTAAATGAATCAATTGCCTCATCTACATGAATGGTATGACCCTATGTTGTCTTCCTCATAGTACGTGTGAAGATGGCCACGTACTGGTCATTAGGACAGTCTTGTGTATCTCCGAACTATCAGGAAACTCGGTCTGGCAGATACTACTCTATTATCATGTGCTCTCTACCCTACATCAAATGGTCCTACCTAGTGAAGAACAACTATTGAACATCATCATACTAGGCATGCATTTTGAGCCAAGGCCTCGAGGTAAAAAAATTCATCTCGTCGATGACGCGCCGCCAATGTCGAATGCCTACTGCCCCTATGTGCATGAAAGTAAGTGCACCCCTATATCTCCAGATGACTAGGTCATCTAGCTCTAT